>PYHX02000158.1:67966263-68352256 GCA_004302925.2 Cochliomyia hominivorax | reverse complement strand
TTTAGAAACATCATGTGGACCTGGTTTTCGTATACTGTTTAATAACCCTTTGACTGCTGATCTATGAATTTGTAGAACTAATTTCGTTTTATTCAAAATATTTAATAATTTTAGTATGCACTTTTCACTTTAATCATATTAATTATATATTCATTTGATTGACATTAAACTTAATAACTGACATGTTTTACAAAATTTTCAAATTTACAAAAATTTTTAAGAAACATAAATACCCAATTATTTAATTAGTTAATTTGGGTTTTAAAAATGGCAGAAATACGTTTAAAATTTCGAGAAAGATCGCTAATTTAACTGTTGCCCTTTCATTTGAAATAGTTGGCAAAAATAACATTTATACTTCTAATACATATAAGAAACACAGTCCTCGTGTTGTTTTATCTTGTGTTTTTCACTTTTTCTCTTGTTTTAATTAACTTTTACAAACTGTTGCTAAGTTTGCAAAAAAACTGTAATAGAAACAATTATTAAATTAATTGTAACGTCACAATTATGACTTTGATTATTAAAATTTTTATTATCTGTTAAATTTGTATTCTCTTCTTTATTTTTTATTTTTAATTTTACAATCTAATTTGAATTTGATTAAAAAAATCTTCATTTAAAATAAATTATTAAATTCCATAGTTGTTATTCTCCCCTCCACCAACACAAGTGCTGAATATGATATGTTAACTTTATCATTCCGTGTGAAACGCTAAAAAGGAATCATCTAAGAACCCATAGTGTATAAATATTCTTGCGATTTAGCTATGACCGTCTTTCTGTCTGCTGTTGGCACTCTCACATCCACAATTATTGACAGAGCTCAATTAAATTTGGCCTGGGTATTTTTTATAGTCCTGAAAAGTTTCCTATTTAAAACCAGCAAAATCGGTTTAGTATATTAAAAGCTATAGACCGATATCTGAGGCTAAGTTCAAGCAAAAAATTACGTAAAATTTTCTATTTTAAATCGGAAAATGAGAATAAAAATTTGTCATAAAAGTATGCTAATTATGTTCCAAAAATTATCAAAATCGGGTCAGAATTATTAATAATTTTAATTAATTTTAAGACTCATTAAGGTTCCGTGTTTTATATAAAGAAATCTTAAATATATTAAAGTGTATTTTTGATTGTGTATGCACGAACATAACATATTTACATCACACGCATTTGTGATGGAGGGTATTAAAGATTCGGCATTGCCGAATATAACATTCTTAATTGTATTTTTTCTCTTTTTCTTAATTTTATGATTCATACTTAGTTGTTATTTTTTTTATTTCGTTTATTAAATTCTTCAATATAATGTTGTACCAGCATTTAACTTGTTTTTTTTTTTTTTTTTTTTTTTTCAGTACAAAATATTTTATATAAAATGTTTTCTTCATTTTTTACAATTATTTATATGTACTATTATCGTTTTTTCTTCTTATCTCTTCATTTCGTTTTTATTTTAATATATATTTTTGTTTTTTTTTTTTTTAGTTACATTCATTTTTTATTGCGATTTTATAAAAAAAAAGTTTGCAAAATCAAAAATAACAACAATAATCACCCTCAAAGTAACAGACAAAAAACAATTAACGTTTGCTATTTTATTTATTTAGTTTTTTCTGTATTTTCAATTTGTTTTCGTTGAATTAATTGAAATAAGTAACTAAAAAAATGTATGAAATACTTAACCCTTTTAAGCGTGACTTTTCTAGAATTTTTTTTAAATATTATTTTATTAAACAGGCCTGTCACAGAATACCATTGCTATCGAATGTGGAATTTATTCTGTATTTTAGACTATAAACTTGAGAGACTATAAACTAGTCTATTGTCGAGACTATAAACTAGTCTATTGTCGAGACTATAAACTAGTCTATTGTCGAGACTATAAACTAGTCTATTGTCGAGACTATAAACTAGTCTATTGTCGAGACTATAAACTAGTCTATTGTCGAGACTATAAACTAGTCTATTGTCGAGACTATAAACTAGTCTATTGTCGAGACTATAAACTAGTCTATTGTCGAGACTATAAACTAGTCTATTGTCGAGACTATAAACTAGTCTATTGTCGAGACTATAAACTAGTCTATTGTCGAGACTATAAACTAGTCTATTGTCGAGACTATAAACTAGTCTATTGTCGAGACTATAAACTAGTCTATTGTCGAGACTATAAACTAGTCTATTGTCGAGACTATAAACTAGTCTATTGTCGAGACTATAAACTAGTCTATTGTCGAGACTATAAACTAGTCTATTGTCGAGACTATAAACTAGTCTATTGTCGAGACTATAAACTAGTCTATTGTCGAGACTATAAACTAGTCTATTGTCGAGACTATAAACTAGTCTATTGTCGAGACTATAAACTAGTCTATTGTCGAGACTATAAACTAGTCTATTGTCGAGACTATAAACTAGTCTATTGTCGAGACTATAAACTAGTCTATTGTCGAGACTATAAACTATTATAAAGTCTGCTTCTTTGAAAAAAGAAAAACGACAAATTATGTCAAAATGAAACCACTTTCAGTTTCATAAATGGAATTGATATTTTTGTGAGTTTTAAGTAAATTAAATTATACCTCATCTATCCTAAATAGAATTTATGAGAAGTGAGGTGAAGATGGTATATTAATTTTGTCATTCCGTATGTAACGCAAAGAAAGAATCATCTAAGACCACTTAATATCTATGTATTACATCAAATCACAATCTGATTGACAAAGCTCTATTAAAATTTGCCCTGAGCATTTGTTATTGTCCTGAGAAGTTCTCTATTTAAAACCAGTATAATCGAAAATATTTATTTAAAATATTGTTTATAACTATAAACTTTATTAATTTTTTATTTTTAACTAAATTTTATAATTTAACAACAATTTCCTTTAAACGCACTTAATTTTATCTGTCTCTATAGCGTTATTAATAATGTTCCACCCATTTGTTCTGAACTATCTCAAAAATATGGACTGGGCATTGATTCCACTAATTTTATAAGAATCGAAATCAATTTTCTCTCACAATTAATTTATTTTTAGTTTTAGTTCTTTTAAAGTTATTATGCTTTCCTTTTGGTCATTATTTGAATGAACTTTAAGGGCCCACAAGTTCTCCATTGGTAATATTGAATTATGTGTTCGTTAAACTATCTGCTGCTTCGAAATATGTATCATGAAATATACATTATTCATCAATTTTTAAATCCATAAGAGAGAGAAGAGTATTTTCCAGCAATTCGTTATAAATTGTGCTATTTGTCATCTTCAGATAATGTTATCCAAATCATAACATTATCACCGCCGAAATTACCGTTTGACATCCGAACATCGTTTAATCTCAATTCGTGCCAATAAGATGAGTATGTGTCAGGATCTGAATTAATTTATTTATTTATTTTCGGTCCATTTCATATATTTTCTATCGAATATTAGTCTTTTAACAAGAGCGCAATATCTCTCCACTGTCCCTAGCTCCGGGCAATCTGGAGGATTTGTCTCCTTTGGTACAAACACCACATTATTATTCTTGTACCACTCAAGAGAGCTTAAATGTTTTACCATATTAACAGTTTTAAGCCAAAAATAAGTGGACACATTAAGAAATCTCATGAATGGAAGCAGCCTCTTTTTATAAACATCATCAGGATTAGTAGAGCCCGTTGTAACAAATTATTGGCTTTTTTGCAGCAAACTGCTTATTGCTTGTTAAACTGAGGACTTTTAGAGAAATTTTTAATATTTTCCTTCAACATTCCCTCGAGAAACATTAACATAAAATATTGACCAGGAAGTTGCAAAACAAAAACTGCCAGAACATACTTCCCGTCATCTATTATTTAGCAAGAATATATTTTTTAGAAAACTTGACTTTAATTTCCGTGTTCTGTTCTTAGTTACTTCATTTTTAGCAGCGTTCCTACCAGGAACTTTTTAAGACTTGTATGTTTTTTTTTAATTTGCATTAGTTTTAAGTTCCAAATACTCTGAGTTGGGAACTCTTTTGAAAATGCTAATTTTTTTAATTTACATATTTACAATTCCTTATTATGCAATAATATTTGTAATAATGTTTCTTTAGCACTAGAATACCATCACCTGCTTTTGATTTAACTTGATAGAACAAATCAAGTGTAAAACATCATTAGGATATTTCGTTTAGTTAAACATTGGAAGTAATATAGTGCTCCTCTTGCATATTTTTAGATAATATAGAAAAAAAAACGATTTGTAATTTATGTATTAAATAATGTGGAAATAATTTTTGTTGTAACTGACTTTCGTTTTAATTCTTGACAAAAATAAAATTGTGGAACATTGCAGTTATTGTTATTGTCTTTTCAACCACCTTAATTGTTCACCTTCTTTATGTTTGATTATTTTGTTCATTTTTCTTTTTTTCTTATATACTTCATTATTCATTGTTGTTGTTTTTGTAGTTGTTGTATAGATAATCAGGCCAATGAACTACATTTTCATTTTGTATTATAACTCTATTATAACTTTTTTATATTATGGCTTTTTCTTTGCACAAATACATTTTAGTTTTTTTCTCTCTATTCTTCGTTGGTATGTTTCTTTTTAAACTTGACTAATAGAAAAACCAAAAAGAGTTTTTAGTTTTTTTTTTTGGAATAGTTGATATACGTTTCAATACATAATTTTCGGTTTTGGCCTTTTTTTAACTTTTTTGCAAAATATTTTGTGTTTTATTATTTTATATATACATTTTATATATATAGCGACAGTACATACCTTTCACTTGCCAAAAAAATTGTATTTCGTATGTACAGTATTGTTCGAAACCTAATCAACTTTTCCTCCTCAATAAGTAATTAAATTGTCTTTTAATAGTTTATTGAAAAAAAATATTATTTATTTTAAAGCTAAAATAAGATAAATGCAAGTCTTGGAGACCAGTTCAAAACCTGAATCCCATTGACCCGATGATTGCTTTGAGTCATTTATGTGTTGTAACAGCTGTCGAAGTTTAATTACTCCCTCAGGTTTCATGTTAATTCAAAGCCCATGACTTCTTAAGTAGGGTCACGAAAGATGATAAGTACTTAGAGTAGGTATCTAAATAGGTTGCTTAATTTGAACTGTGATACTTCAAAAGGAGAGTTCAATACATAGTTACCCAGGAATTTAATCCTTTTGATTGCCAAAGCCGGTCATTTACATAGGAGATCAGAAACATTTCAGCATGTTTAGTCACATTGAAAATACTATTTTCAATGTGACCAAGCGGAATTGCAACAGACTCCGTGTTCATTCTGTTCATTACCGAAGGTGGTCCTTATGTGCCCTAATCCAAACTAGTTAATATCCATACATGCTTTGTTCATGGCAAATATTTTAACATGCACTCATGAGGATGTCGATATGTAATGCATATTCCAAGATGATCAGAAAAGACACCAGTCCCTACACCACCTAATATTATATGGTTACTTCCTTCCGTACTTTTCTCTTCCGTTTCTGAGGTGACAACCCTTGGCCGAATTTCGGGTCATTCCGGTACGAAGAACCGGCTGTCGCGGGAATGTCCATATGTACTGCATGTGGTCAAGGACCACATAATGCACGACATCTATTCAACTGCCAGTCCAATCCAACCTTACTTTGTCCTGAAGATCTTTGGACACAACCAGTCGAGGTTGCCAGTTTCTTAGGCCTGGAGTTGAGCAATAACATGAACCAAAATTGATTGATAAATGTACTATTTATTTCCAGCTGTTACAACAACAACATATGGTTACTTCCATTCCACGCGATTATGGTTTAACTTAATCCGAGGGCATAATTAAATTCTCTGGCAGTGTTGTCTCAAAATTCTCGAATGTTCATATATTCCAGATGTTCAACAACTTACTGCTTTGAGACTAACTGCGCTGTTGGCAAATGTGGCCATTATATAGAGATCAATCGTGATAAGATGTAGGACTGCATTCAAAGCCTCAAAAGGTCTGGTCTGAAATGCACCAGTGATTCCTATACAAACTGATATTTGTATCTTATACAGTTGATCTACCTCATATCTTTTCTTTGTAGCAGTGAAACATACCAAAGTACCATGAGTAAGAATAGGACCTTGCCTTGTTCTACACTTCCTGCGAAATGTGTAATAAGCTACCGTAGCCTTATTGACTTTTTGCTGCGTATTCAGTTTCCATGATAATTTCGGGTCTAGAATAATACCTAAATATATTGCGGTCTTTAAAGGAAGGATTTCGTAATGCCTTTTTGTTGTAATCAATAGCTTGAAAACATGGTCTTTGTTGTAGGCAGTGGTAACTCAGTTTTGCTTGGAATTATTATCTGAGTTAATACAAACCCCTGATCATATAAAACAGTCCATCGCTTACCATACATTATCTTCTAACACTCCATATAAATTAATTATGTTTCACATTTGGCTTTAGTCCAATCCATATGTGCTTTAGCAGAGTTCAATCTAAAACAAAGAAAAAAAGTTTAGGAATTCATAAAAGGACGTTTTCTAAACGAAGAAGAAATCTAAAGTTTAAGTACATTCTTGATATCTTCCAAAATAAGAATGTGAATCCACATGAATATTTTTGGTCTGATGTCACGATGGTCTCCCACCGTTATTGTATAGAATTGATCATCGGTTTCTCCATTAGTTTTATTCTTTTAATATGTCTCGAAACTTTTAATCTATTAATGTTCAATTGATTTGCTAAAGAAATTCAGGATTTACAATCATTTTTAGCTTAAACGAATTTCTGGATTAGAACGATCATGACTGGAAAATAAGATCAACTTAATCTTTTTTTCTGTATGAATCATAATAAAACAATTGTTTCTATAATTTTTTAATAGTAAAGGAAATTGAGCGTTGTTGAAGTTGTTTAAGATTCGAACTGCGATTTTAAGAGTTAATTTAGTTTTTACTTTCGAAGATTTAGAATTTATTTTTTGTTGTTATTATAATTATTATTATATCAATATCAATATTAATTAATGCACAATTAATATTGATATTTTCATTAATTTACATTTCATTGTACTGGAAACTTTGTTTCGAACAATACTGTTCATAAGAAAAATATATAAGTAAACGTTACATTTTATTTGTAATATATAAATGAGAGCATATTTCTATGATGTGTTCATAGGTACATGCCATATACATATATATATGTTCTGTGACGTCATATTGGTGACTAATATATATAGTTTTTTTCATGTTACATTTAATTTAAATAACAAAAAAAGGGGGTGTGGGAGGATTTGCTTTATATTTATATGCTTATGTTTTAGTTATTATATTCCATTGTATTTTATAGGTATGAATGTAACCAACAAACCAAAAGGTTTTTAAAATAAGTTTGTAACAAACTAACTAGCATAAGCGTAAGACTTGCAAAAGTGTTATGATAATTGTTGTGACAAACTTGTTAACAATTAGTTTGTTAATATTTTTTAGTTAAAGAATACAAAAAGCTTGGAAATGCAATTGTAAAATAAGCTTACATGGAACATGTTTGAAGTAAGCTTATTTTCGTAAAATTTTTATAAGCTTAGAAGCTCACTTGAAATAATTATTATTTTATTGTTTTATATATTTTTAAATTTTTATAATTAATTTTTATTTAATTTTTCCAACTTGTCTATTTTTGACAAATTGGAAATATGATTTTCTATGTTTTATAAATTCGTCCTCACCCAATCCAATAAAAATGGCGGCATCAATAAAATTGGAAAAATAATATATTTAAAAAGAATAAATAATGTATGTATTATTAATTCTCAAGGTTTTTGATGTATTTAAGCTGCGCACACTTTTTTCCCCTCTTCCTTTCCAACATAAATTTTCTGCTAACTGATTCATTATTATCTTTCGCCAGCAGTTTTTACGAAATTTAGAGTTTTATATAACACCTTGGAGATTGTTTACTTGTGAATATAAATTAAATGAACATAATTTATTGGAGCTACAAAAGAATCCGCAAAGTTTTTCAGAATCCACATTATCTTAAGAACTTGAAATTTCATTTTCACTTAAATCCAAATTTACATCAATAATTTTGGAACTAATCTGACTGTAGCTGGTTGGAAATCATTACATTACAAGAATACTTGCAAAACTATTGCGAATATTATTCTTTTACAAACACATTTGTAAATATTGTAATTCCAACAAGTATTATTACAAATGTTGTTGCTATAGGAAACATTTTTAAAGCATTTTCAAATTATCTATAATTTTGATTAAAAATAAACTTATAATAAGTATGCTTATGAAATGTTGTTGAATATTATTTATAATAAGTTTATTTAATTACATATTTACATTTTGTTTATGATTTGGTTTGTTGGGTATTCTTAACTTAATAGTTTGTTGTCATTTAAAACAAGTGTAAGTGTGTTGTAATCCTTTCTAAGTAATTATGTAGAACAAGTGAAAATAACTTTATTACATTAATTACGAATTTAAATGTTAATGCTTAAATTTGTTTTAATTAAAATACTACAGAAATTTAGTCATATATTTTGGATAGACAATTTGTGGATTATATTTAATTAGTGTCACAAAGGGGGTTACGCCTTTTTGTAACAAAGAGGTGCAAATTATATGAGACTTTCTGGTGGGAGAAAAATTATATAGGAAAGATATTTGAAAGATCTGACTTTTGAAAGGTTGGAGATATTTAAATAAAAAAAGTTCAAGTTAAGCTTTTGAGTAAAGTTTAAACAGTACAGACCCCCAGATGGTTAGAAGATTGGTTGGTGGCTTTTCAAATTTGAGCATTTTCAGTATGTTGAATTTTCTGAAATATGCAAATAGACATTGTTGATTATCGTTCCAATATCTCCCTATATTCGAATAAATTCCATGAACTCATATTCAGTCTTTTGCAGAAATACAATTTTTTTTCATTCGTTCTTCACTTGTTTTCAATAATTATTTAATTGCAAGAGAGACTCCTCTTTTAACAATTCTAAACTAAAAAATTAGATTGAAAAATTCTTAACACACGTTTTTCATTAAAACTTTACTAAAATTATTAAATATTTTCAACAAAACCCAACTTGGCCCTATAAAAAGCAATCAAAGTCGTTTGTAAAATTAATACGTTCATAGAAAACCTTAGTTCAAGAAGGATTGGTTCACATGATAGATATAGAAAGCATTTTCAAAAGAGCTCCTAACACATCCGGTAGAAAAGCAGCCCGTTGAACTCAGTGCTCGGACCATTTGGTATAAAAAATTGGGGGCCATGCAAGTTACAAAACAAACAATCCTCAAAAAGTCCCTGACAGGAACGCTGCTAAAAATTTAGAGATTACAAACAGAGCAAGAAAATTGAAGTCAAGTGTTCTTTCTTGCTACATTAGGAATGACGAAACGCATATTTTTTCGGAACTTCCTTGTGAAAAATTGCATATTACAGAAGTTAAGGACTTCAAAGTTGGTATGACAATTAATATGCAGTTGCCAATCATTTGTTACAAGAGGGACTCTATAAATATCGACATTAACAAAATAAATATCGACATTACAAAAAAGGCTGCTTCCATTCATAAGACTTCATAATGTGTACACTTATTTTTGGTCTGACTTGGCAACGTGTAACTATAGTAAAGACGCCCTTGAGTGGTACAAGAACAATAATATGTGGTATTCGTATCAAGAGTGTGGTACAAATAATGTGGCATTTGTACTGCCCGGAGATAAGACCTGCAAAGAGATATGGGGCTCTTGTTAAAAGAGAATTGAGAATTTCAAAAATTTCCCAAAACTGTGGTAAAATTTTTAACGGAGATGGACCATCTGTTCGTACAAAGTGAAATAAAACACTACAAAAACCTTAATGGAAGGGTTTCCGAAGGAAATTTAAATTTTCATCACAATTGATTAAATTTATACTTTTTTTTTGTAAATTGTTATAATAATTTCAATCAAATAAGGTATGTTTAGTGGTTTCGTATTTATTAAAATATATGTATGTTAAGAATTTTTCGATCTCACTCCATATTAGAGATTAATACTCTACTTCATTTTTTTGTCGCACAGGTATGTTTGAAAAACGCCGTTTCCGCAATTTCTTGATCTATGTGCAAGACTTTAAGGAAGACGATCCCAAAACCTGGAAAGATTTCGATCCATCGAAATCAAATATGCAAGCACTCTATGATAAATTCGGTTTGGACAAGAATACACAAGATTTCACAGGTCACGCTTTGGCTTTATTCCGTGACGATGAATATTTGAATGAGCCAGCCGTTAAGACCATACAACGTATTAAATTGTATTCTGATTCATTAGCCCGATATGGTAAATCTCCATATTTATATCCCATGTACGGTTTGGGAGAATTACCACAAGGTTTTGCACGTTTATCAGCCATTTATGGTGGCACTTATATGTTGGATAAGCCCATCGATGAAATCGTTTTGGGTGAAGGTGGCAAAGTTGTGGGTGTACGTTCTGGCGATGAGATTGCCAAATGTAAACAAGTCTATTGTGATCCCAGCTATGTGCCCGATAAGGTGAGTGATGAAAAAAGAATGAAATAAATTTAATGGAATTGTTGTTTGTTATTTTTTGTCTCTTTTATTTTTCAGGTACGAAAGAAGGGTCAAGTTATACGTTGCATTTGCTTATTGGATCATCCAATTGGTAATACTAAAGATGCATTATCAACCCAAATTATCATTCCACAAAAACAAGTTGGTCGCAAATCAGACATTTATGTATCATTGGTCAGTCATGCCCATCAGGTAGCTGCTAAAGGTTGGTTTGTTGGCATGGTTTCGACTACTGTCGAAACTGATCAACCTGAAAATGAAATCAAACCCGGTTTGGATCTATTAGAACCCATAGCACAAAAATTCATTTCGATCTCGGACTATTTTGAGCCCATCGATAATGGTGCCGATTCTCAAATATTCATTTCGGAATCTTATGATGCCACAACTCATTTCGAAACCACTTGCCTCGATGTCTTGGACATTTTCAAACGTGGTACCGGTGAAGATTTCGATTTCTCTAAAATTAAACATGAATTGGGCGATGAAGATCAGTAAATGACTTTTTCAACAACAACATCAAAAACAAAAACATCATCATGATCATATTTTTATTAGCGTGCAGTTAACAGGGGAATCAAAAATATGTCTGAAAAAAAACTACATCAATAATAACAACCACAACAACAAACACAAAATATATAAAACGAAATATTTGGAAATATACGAATTAAATGATGGTATTATGAAAAAATATGCATTATAAACATAAATTAATAAAAAAAAATAATAAATAAACAAAAGAAAAGATTTTGCTTAGAATGAAAACATTAAAAAAATCAACAATAAAAATTAAAAAAAAAAATAATATAAAAATAAAAATAAAAGCTTAAAAAATATAAACAAAAACTCAATTATATTTAAATAAAAATTAAAGAAAAAAACAAAATGTTTAAAAAAAGATTTTATAAAAAAAACAAATTTCTGTTTCACAACAAACAAACAAACCACACCAACCCTTCCTCCCCTGGCCCCCAACACACATTCTGCAACAATTCCAAGTAAATAGAAAAATGAAAAGAAAAACTCCTCTAATTAATATTTATATATATTTAATAAAGAAAATATAATAAACAACAAAAAAATTGTATGGAAATCTAATAACGTTCTTCTTTCTAAATTACAAGCAAAAACAGAAATAAACATTTTATATATAAAATTTATAATAATAATAAGACAGTTATGGAAGAAAATTAAATAATTTTTAGCGTTTTTAAATTCAATATTGGTATTAAACAATAAATACTCTAAAAACCACACATACACACACATATATATTCATAAATAAATAAAAAAGTATTCAATGGTTTATGGTTAAATGAAAAGCTAAATAAATAAAAAAACGATGTAATAAACAAAAAACATTATACATCATTAGAAACGTATAATCCTTTAGCTTTGTTAGTTACTAAAAAATTATTTTCTTTAATTCTGATTTAGCAAGAAAACAAATCATAACTCAAGCTTAAACCAAAACCTAACGATCAGTTTTTATACAAAAAAATGGAAAAAAGTTTCTTAATTTTCATAAATTTCAAACGAAATAAAAAAATTATTAGCCGTGTATACAGAAATAAATAAAAAAAGTTATAATTGAAACCATTTTTAAATAACAACAATAAAAAGAGATACGAGCATTAAATACATAAATGTAATTAAAACACGATAAACAAATATTCACTCACTAACTTTAGGTGCCAGAAAATAAGGTGAGTTGTACAAAATAAGCCAATTTGAGAGGTTTACTTAAAGCCGAAAATAAATGTGATAACAAATAAACGTCCTTTTGGCTCTAGAGCCCTCCAGTTTAGCTATAAAATGTAGATTTAGTTTTTCATAATATCAATTTTTAATAGAAATAAAAGTGAATACACTAGAGCCCCGCTTTACGCCGTTTCGATTTGCGTCTTTTTTAGGAATTGAACAAATTCAATTTCCGTCGTTGCTATTTCAAGTTGCGTTGGTCCGGTTAACGTCGTTTTGACCCCGATTGACGTCTGTTCGATTTGAAAAAGTTAATTTTTTTGCTGCAGCACTGTATATTGCCATTTTTAGCATCTGATAATTGTATCCTGTACATTAAGTTTCCCAAATGCGTGAAATAAGGAGAATTCCCTTTTCTTTGTTATATAAGTGACGCTAAGAATAAGCGTGTGATCCACCAAAGTACAGTTAGAACGTAAAAAATTAGTCAACGTAAATGAAAATTTATAAGTTTGAAATTAAAATTAGACGTAATTAAGCGTTTAAAATCGGAGGAAAGGTTAATATAGGACTATTAGACCAGTACCTACAACAATAAGAATAATTTGCAACAAAGGCAGTGATAAAATAAATCAGTTAGTTGAAATTACCACAACTCGTATATAAACTAAACTTGTTTACTCTAGCGACTCACAGTGTGTCCAAATCGATTTTATTTTTTTCGAAATAATTCTATACTTTTGAATCGTGAGAGATATCTTAATCAAATTTCACATTCTCAGATGCTTAGATGCTTTTGAGTTGATTAGGAGGATCAACCCTGACCATATAAGATCAGGTCCGTAGGCAGTGAACCGCTAAAGTTGGCCACCTCGGGTATGTTGATTAAAAAAAAACGCCATAAATCTATTTATGAATTGAGAGAACTTTTGAATGTAGATAATCATTGTGAATGTCTTACATGTTATCTATATATTTAAAATGGGATGTGCGTATATATGTATTTATACATATTCTGAAAGGACCAGGGGTACCCCCATATAGGTCAAATATTGGTTAAGGAGTAGCTGAAGAACTATATCAGCGAGAGTTCTCAAATTTTATCCCACCTACTTCCTCAAGGAACAGTTTTATGTATGTGAGACACCATCACTGAAAAAAATCAGCAATGGCCTAAAAATTTGTTTTGGCAAAACGAATTTTGCCAGGTCTGCTAGTCTCTGTCAATATAAATTTTTAACTCATTTTAAACCCTGTTTATTTTTGTTTTTAAGTTAAATCTATCTGAAGTTGGAACTTTATTTTTTACAAAAAGGTGGCAAATTACTTCACTTTTTTGTATTCTTTAAATCTGGATGTCCAAATAGAATTTACCCCGAGGTGGTAAATCGGGATGGGTTTCTAACTAGCTTAAAGGGACTTATGTTCTTCCAAATTAACTTAAAAACACAATGGAAAATAACACTAAAATCGGTTAAACGAATTGTTTTCATAGTTAAGCTGCTGTTCCATATCAAATTAGGTCATTCTTATTGCTTTATCTGTTGCAATTTTACTATATAAAAATAAAAAAGTATTATAATTTTCTATAAAGTTTTTTATTAAATATCCAATAATGTCCCTCTAGGTTTTTTGCCAGGTGGACCTTCATCTTGTTTTGTACGTGTTCCCGCATCCGTCAGTTTACCTCCTTTACGCTGCAGTTGTTTCTCAATGATGCGAGCATTATTAGCATAACTATCAGCAATTTCACGCTAAAGTAAATTAAAATATGAATAAATAAAATAAATCTTATTTCCATTTCTACAAAATCATACCGCTTCAATTTCATCCTCTTCTTCGTCTATTGTGGAAACGGTTACCGAACTAAATTTACCCATATTTTTAGTATGACGAGTTACCATGACTCTTTCCGATTCACCAGGCAATAGTTTTTTATTAGCCGTCATTGAAGATGAATCCAAATTAAGGTGAATATCATTTTTGGTTTTCACCAAAGCATGATGAATTATAAAAGTTATATCCGATTTCGATTCATGACGATAATATATGGGTAGATTACAGGATTTACACTTATATTGAGAAATTTGAAAATTACAAAATTTATTCAATAAGGATTTAAGGATTCATTTAACTTTGTGGAATCTTTCACTTACATTGAAACGATATTGTTTTTCTATACCCTTTTCTTTGCGTCGTATATAAACGGTTTCACCTTCCTGATAGGTTAATTTATGGGCATGATATTTACCATCTATAACACGGGCACCATCTGTCCTCCTCAAAGGTAACTTTTCAATGGAACAATCTTAAAATATAAACAAAAGAAAATTTATTAGGTTTATTATTTTATTTGTCTTTCCAAATGTATCACTCTTATGTTTACCTAATATTAAAGCTAATTTGCCACATAAACAATAGTAAATATTTAAAGGAGTTTCATCATTATATTCTTGCTGATCTTTTGAGTCAGAACAAACTATACTACGTGAGACAACTTTTGGCATATTCCTTGATAATTTTGCCCGGAAGATGTTCTAGGCCACAACTTTTATTTACTTTTTAATCAAAACATTCACTCAAGATTGTTGTTTGTTTACATGCTAAAGTGTAGAAACATTCACAGCTGAATGACGACATGCATGTTACGGTTTCGGGTAGTAAAAAAAATATTCGAATTTAATTATTAACAAGTGAGAATGCTATATTCGGCTATGCCGAATCTTCAATATGTTCCACCACAATATAACACAATAACACTTAATAAGTCAAAAAATAGTTATATTTTTTTGCTATAATTTTTTTACTGAACCGATTTTCATGATTTTTGGAATGGTAATAATAATAGACTAATATTATTGCAAAACTTCATTCATATTTGCTGATTTTTAATTGATAATTTTACAAAAGTTTTTTGCTTGAACTTAGAGGTTGCCTCGGATATCGGGCTATATCTTTCAATATGCTAAACCGATAGCTAATTTATAAAAACATTGGTATCATGTGAAATATATGATACCCGAAGAGACCTTTACAATGTCGTATAATTAACCCATATGGAGAAAAAAAATAATTTTCAAAATATTTTTCAATGACTTTTTTCACAAAAGTAGCAATATTTTAAAAAGGCATTGATATAGCGGTATTCTCATTCATATCAAAATATATAAACAACACTTTAAGCTTTCATTTGGTACCCATATCATTATTTTTCCCACTTAGTACCAAAGATATGAAATAACAAAAATGAACAACTTTAAAAAATCAGTTTTCATTATCAATTATTTGAAAAAAAAAATTAAAATTCGAATGTAGTTTCAGAGATAAAAAATCAAAAATACTGAAAATTGTTTTTTAGCGAAGACGGCTTTTTAATTATCACAGAGAAGAAAGTTTTTAGGTCTGGCCGAAGTTCGGTCGCATAGAAAGACTAAACTTTACAAATATATTTTGATATAATGAATGTTAAAGTGTTAATTGAAAATTTTTTATTGTAATTGATCATAAAATATATATATATATATTTATATATATTTTTTAATTTTTCTAGTCCCATACCTTTGTAATGGCTGTAATATGGGTATCAAAAGAAAGTTTGAAGTGTTGTCTTTCATTGTAAAAGATAATAGCGTTATACTGCTGCCTTTATGAGATATTAATACTTTCGTAAAAAATTCATGGATAAAAAAATTATGAAGTTGATTTTTTCTGCCTTTTATATATCATAAGCTGGGTTCATCAAAGACATCTCACATGATACATTTTGTGAAAAAATTGATAGCGTACGGATATTAATTTGTTCCGTTAATTCAATGAAAAGTTAGATCAGATCTATTTCTCGCGTTTGCTTTTAAATATATCATGTGAGTTGCTCGGAGAGACCTATACAATGATGTATAAGAGGTATCATATTATTAACCCATTCGTAACAAAAGCAATTTTAGAATATTTTATACACTTTTTTACAAAAGTACCATACCTATATGTATATCACCTGAATATTCTTAAGCAGTCCTTTGCAAGCATGTATAAAATAGGAATTTATATGATTTTTAGGTGTTTGTGTAATTTTACGTTTGTGCATCACCATTATATTTATATGAGCTACCACCACTAAATATATATTTCTAATTCGATTTAACATTTTCCGTCAGTCCGTTTGGCCGGTAAACCTTGTGAACAATATACAGGTAGTAGTTTTAAAGATCCCCGGTGTTCTAAGTGTTTAAGGCCCATAAAAGTTCTAAATATAAAACTATTTTAATGGAATTTGTGACAAAAAATTCAGATGATATTCTGACAATTTCCCAAATTATACGAGGATCGGTTAATAATTTCTCACAGATCCCATACAACCGCCCTTCCAAATATCACTTTGAAGGACATAAATCTCACGTATGCGTTGGTATTGCAATAATAATTGGTCAAATTAAGATAAATGTAAGTAAAACTCGATGTTGAATATTTCTCAAGGTCCCATCCATGATATTTTTAAGCCCCCAAATATACCTGAAAATTCTTTTTAAAACGCATAAATTCCACACTTAACCATACATCCACCAAAAATCAAATAAAGTGAGATTCATTCATAAATTTTTCGTAGCTGTTGTATACAATGAACAATGTGGTGTAGGGTGTTACATAGACGAGCTTGATTCACTATCATATTTTTATTTCTTTGCTATAACATCCTCACAAAAGTTCCGATAACTCAAAAAGTAATCGATATAGCGGTAGTTTCTTTCACATCAAATCCACGTCTATGACTCTAATTGTCCCCTGGCGTGCTGATGGTCCAATATCTTTCCTCATCCAGTACAGTCACCCTGTTCTTGCTGTTTTATCAGTTTGATTGTGTCTAGGTGCTCTTTTCTGGTGAAAAAAGCTTCCGATTGATACAGCTCTGCTTGTCAATTGTCATGGGAACGTTATTATTAATTTTTATAGTTCTCATTAATTTCATATCTTCTAAGTCCATGTTCCAAAAGTATTTCTGTAAATATTTGACAATATCACGGTATGATAGCACTGTTTCCAGTAACCATTATTTTAGAGGTGGTCCGCTATAACCCTAAAATTTCCGGTACCTAAATAAAACACAGATCATGACACTACAAATACTGGTGATCCTAAAAGCAAAGTTTTGTTTCACAGCAATATGGTGTTATGGTCTAAGCTCTATAAATATTGCATAAAATGTATCACACATATTGAAATTTGTTTTAATTTTCATTCAATTTTTTATTGACAAAATGTTTAAATTATTTATTTTTATTTTATTTTGAAATGTTAATAAATTTAAAACACCAACAATTGAACGTCTAAATGTGTATTTATATTCGTAATAATAATTAATCGACTAACGATTATAAGGCATATTTTTTTCTTTAACTTCTTACAATAATATGAAAATATTAATTTAAATTAATAATTGTTTAAAAATATATAATTTTATAATTTAAAGTTACTTTAATTGAGGTTAAGTACATTTTGTAAATTTGAGGTTATATTTACTAATTTTTTATAACTAGTTTCCGGCAGGTTGCGATTGTTGTTGTTGTTGATATTCTTGAGCTTGTCTTAAAACTTCAGCATAGGCTGGTAACGGTTGAAAATTTAAAACTTCATTAAAAACTAATTCCTTCCATTTATCTACCGGCAAATCCATATCTTCAAAACTTTGATCATACAATGGCGAAGTTTGTTCATCAGTGGGATCATGATATTTGTCCATATAAGGATGAGCTAAAGCCTGTTCGGCTGTAATACGTTTTTCAGCATCAAGTTCTAGCATTTTTTCTAGCAAATCAATTGCTTGAGGATTAGCGCCACGGAAAACATCACGGAAATTACGCCTCTGCATAACAGGCAGAGAACGTATATAGTTACGAGCGCTATCTGAGGATATTTTTTGCATAAAATCTTCTGCTGGTGTACCCAAAATTTCCATTATCAAATTAAGCTGATGTATATGATCTGTGCCGGGAAATAGGGTACGACCGGTTAAAAGTTCAGCCATAATACAACCAACCGACCAAATATCTACAGTTTGATTATAGTGCATCCAATTTAACATAATTTCTGGAGCTCTATACCAACGTGTAGCCACATAACCGGTCATTTCACTTTCAGCCGGTCGTGCCAAACCAAAATCTAAAATTCTTAATTCACAGTCCTCATTAACAGCTATATTCGAGGGTTTCAGATCACGATGTATAATACCCGCACTGTGTATGTATTTAAGACCACGCAAAATTTGATAAACCAAAAATTGTACATGATCATCGGATAATTTTTGTGTTCTTATTATATTATTAAGATCAGCATCCATTAAATGTGTAACCATATAAACTTGTTGAAAATTCTCCAAAGAGTTTACCGGCTGCCCGGGATGAAAGACATCCAAAAGACCAATAACATTTTCATGATCCATATGTTTCAATAATCTCAACTCACGATAAGTTCTCTTGGCATGTACAGCAGATTGAAAAGGACGTGCCAATTTCTTGATGGCCACTTTCATATTTGTACCACGTACCACAGCTAATAAATACAATTTATTTTAATATTAAAATTTACATAATTTCAATTAATTTCTTTTCTCCTCAATAACATGTATACACATATTATAAATTTATTCAATATATCCAGTTTTATTTACCTTTACATACTTGACCGTAAGCCCCACTGCCCACGGATTGCAATTGTTGGTATGTATCTGGTATTTCCCATTCAGTACGATTTATTTCCAATTTATAGAATTTAGCCATTGTCTTTTAACTAGCTTTTTCTTTTATTTACGTTTTAAAGTAATTAATACTATTCACAATATTACAGCTTTCTTCAATTCTTTCTCAAATAAAAAAAAATCATTCACGCAATCAACATAAATATTCGAGTGAAAATAAAATGTCAAAAGAGAAAACATACACTAACAGTTAAGTGTTGCCATATTTTTTTTTTCTGAAAAAGCGTAGCAAAGTTGAATTTTAATTGTAACATAATTAGGACAATTCAATATTGCTGTTTTTTTTATTAACTGTGCACAGTGTTACCAAAATGATCTTTTGAAATAACATATCCTTAAATGAGGACACGTACGCTATTGAATTCAAACATTTTTTGAATAATATTAGCAGACCCGGCAAATTTCATTTTACTAAAAAAAACAAAAAATGTTGCTTTGTATGGGCGATATGCTTTCCCCCGATTTTATCTATCCTACATTTTCACATTTTCACTCACAATTCCTTGAGAAAGTTATGAGAACTATGAGATAGGAAACAGCAAAGTTAGTTTACTACTTCCATCTCTGTCAGCAACACAAGGAAAAGTGAATAGAAAAAAGTAAAAAAAAAAAAAATCCAAACAACATTAAATTATGTTTGCTTTTGATGTACGAAATGATATTTCACATGTAGTTAATTTGGTTTCTATGAAAAATAAAATAAAAAGAAAAAAACCGCTTAAATCAAGGTAGGTTATCAGAGAAAGTTTCTCTTAATCATGTTTGTAAATAAACACTTTAACAACTAAACGATCAGCTGAGCTGACAAGACTACCTTGTTTGTTTTTCCAAGAGCATATCTTTATTAAGGGCGTTGTTGCAGTTCACACAAACTCTGTGGCAAGGCTAATTGTATTCAATTCGCTTAATCCTTGCAGCATATAATGCAATTAGGCTGACCCACATAGTAAGGGTTGCCACACGCACCAAATTAATTCATATCGGTTTAAATCTAATAATAGTCTATAATAACAAGTAAGAATGCTATTTCTAGTCTTAAATAACTGTAAGAGATGAGCCTTTGATAAACTCAATTTAATAAAAATAACCCAAACTCCATACAATAATGAATTTAGTATAAAATTATTAAAATCATCTGTGTGTACTTCAAGATTCAAAGAAAATGTTGCACTGTGCCATTTCGTTCCCTTAAAAGGTTTTGGATATGTATTTATAAAGATGCCGAGATAAGCCATCTAAAAGGATTGAAATTGTATATAACTTTATGAAGTATAATTTTTGTTTTAGGGAAATAGGAAAGTTTTCCGGATCATGTTTGAATCTATTCAAATCTTTTAATTTTTTGTTACAAAGTTGATAAAATTTAAATCTACTTAGAGAAATAACTATATTAAATAGTAATTTTAAATATTGACGAATTCGAAGTTAATTTGTTCCTTAAAATTAGATGAATTTTGTATAAATTTATCTGTCAACTCTGTGTGTGCTAAACGTATGAGAAACCTTAGAATCTGGCAGCATTTACTCGAGAGCGAAAATGTTACAAGCTGAGACCAGGGTTGTCAGTTTTCTTTTACCTCTATCGCCAAAAATTTAATTCAAAATCGCCATAATTCGCCAAAAATGAATATTAAATATTTTCCAAAATAAATATCGCCAAAATCATTTATTTCGTTTTAAATCTCGTAATAGTCTACAATAATAAAAAAGTATTTAGTCGGCTCAAAACTCTGCAAAAATGTGTGAAAAATAATTAAATTTGACTAGAGGAATTTTTAAGCAAAAATTATTATTTTTTATTATTATTAAAAAGGTAGTAAATGACATTGAAGTCAAAATTTTATGCAGAAATAAAAATGTCGATTTTTGCTGTTTATTTTTTTCTTCTTTGCAAAATAAAAATTAATATTTAATCTTTAATAAAATTTAAACAAAGGACGTTATTTATTTGGGCTGTTGTATATGAAATGGTACACGAATCAAGTAATAAAAATCCACTTTCCCATGCGGAAATACGTAAAACCTTAATCCCTGTAAATCATATTAAAAAATTTAACCTTTTTAAATATTAAGAAATTAAATATTTTTTCCAAAAAATCTATTTGGAGACAATGTGGATAATAACTTAATCGCCAAGTAAATCGCTAAAAAAAATCGACATATCGCCAATTGGAAATTTTAGTCACCACGATTTGTAAAATAAAACGCCACGTTTGGAGAGAAACCGCCACACCTGACAGCTCTGACTGTGACAACAATTTATAAAGGCGAATTCGCCTTGGATTTCACTATTTAAATCTTTTGTTGTTTTTTTATATGTATAATAATAAATAATCAGTTTCTACGACAAAGTAGTTATGTTCACACAATGAATAATGAAGTAATTAAAAGGATGGAAAAAATAAATATATTTTGGTTATATATTTATAAAGAATTGATGGTTGTACGATTTAATTGGAAGTCCTTGAGTTTACTATTGTTGACACTATTTGGTTTACAATTCCTTTTAATGTACTTTATGCGTCATGAATTAAAGGAAATGACAATATACAATGATCCCGATAGTCCAGATATTTTGGTAAATGATAAAAATATCTAAAATAAACAATTAATAACAAAAGATATTCGTTTGTATATACAATTTTTCCGTTCCCATAGAACAAAGGCTGCTTGTTTGATGCTGATGTCAGTAATAAACAAACATTTTATGCACCTGATACACCTGAAATTGTAGCATTTATGGAAGAAATATGTGGTAATGATTTGAATATACAAAGATTCCCACACCATGAGATCATGATAAAAACTATTGAGGAGTGTAAGGAAAGATGTGAAGGTGTATATTTTGAATTGCCTAAGGATAATGAAAAAACTCTTAAATATACAATTTACACTAATCGAATGAAAATACGTACAAATCAAAAATATGTTTCGGATAGTTTGGATACATCATTTAGCCGTAAGTATTTTATTTTAAATTGAATGTTGATTAATATTCATTATTTAAATTAGCAATATGGACAAAATAGAACTTTTTTTAAAGGCATACAATATGAATGATTGATTGTACGTGTGTTTTTTTTTTGCATACCTATAAATGTAGAGGTAAAGTGTATTTGGTAGCGATAATAAATGTTAAATTAAAATAAGGAACGAGATTGAGAAATTCTTAACATACATATTTAAATATATAAAATAGGAAATGTCCATATATGTGTGAGTGAATGTATGTATTATGTATGTATGTATATATGTATGTATGTATGTATGTATGTATGTGTAAAATTAACATAGGCTAAAAAACATTCCGATTGAACCAGGGGGTGAAGTCCCCCCATACAAAGCAAATATATGATTATTGAATATGTAACAGCGAGAGTTCTTAAATTTGATCCCGACAATTTTATCAGAGAACAGTTTTAATGGACAAAGATAGGACGAATAAGACCAGGAGGAGGGGTATCGCCCAAACAAAGCAAATATTGATTATCGAATATGTAAAGAGCTATAACAGCGAGTGTTCTCAAATTTGTTCCGACAACTCTCTCAAGGTATAGTTTTACAAAACGTTGGACGGGTAGAACCAGGGAGGGAGCAGGGTGAGGTACCCCCCATTACAAAGCAAATATTTATTATCGAATATTAAAAGAACTATAACAGTGAAAGTCTTAAAATTTTGCTGCAATTATGCTAGTTCCAATGTTACAAAATGATTATTTGTTGCTGTAGCAACTACATAAAAATGTATATATATATGCAGTGGTGTATTGTTTCTTTTTTTGCATTTAACTGAAAATTCCCTCTTAATGGTTTTGTTTATGAAGTTCAAGTTTTCAGTTAGAAAGGTTAAAATTATTCCAGATATTTTGATACAAATTCTATGGGCTCTATAAATACCGGAAATTTATATCAAGGAATGTTTGCAAAAATGCTGCTTCTATTTACAATACTTCATAATGTGTCTATGGTAAACAAGACTATGAATGGTACATAAACAATAATGTGGTATTTATACTGCTCGGAGGTAAGGCAGGTGAAGGAATATTGTGTTAGCACAAAAAACGAGACGAAAAGTGTGGTAGCTTTTAAACGAAGATGGAGTACCTGTTGGAGAAAGGGTTTCCAAAAAAAGGTTAACAACTATAAAATATTTTTTTTTGTAAATTGTAATAATAATTTCAATCAAATAATCAAATAAAAAGTGTTAGTTTAGTGGTTTAGTTTATGTTTACATATATGTATGTTAAGAATTTTTCGATCTCATCCCTTACTTTTCAATATAAATGTGTTTTTTAAGTAATTATATTTGGAATGTATTTACATGTATATATAAAATTTTATTTGCGGTTTCTATATTTTTTTAATTCCGATCAACTTTCTATATTTGTATTTTTGTGAACAAAGCTTTTGCATACACTACATCAACATTGGATACATTAATTTGAAAATAATTCTTTAGAATCACACTCAAATCAATATTATATTTTCGTAAATTTTCATAGTTCTCAGAGTAACTCATAGCATTTGTCCCAATACGCCCATATAAAAAATATATTAATAAACGAAACTTTGAAAAAGTATTACAACTTTAAACGTTATTTTCCTTATATTTCAATTTTCTGCACCACAAAAGGTTTTTGAGGTGTTTGTTTTGCCGACTTTACAAATCACGATTTTAAAGTTGTATGTTTAGTAAATTCATTACCCTTCTTTTTGTATTAATAATGCTATTAAGTTATTTCTTTCCCAGTCATGAAGAATACATATTCATCATTTTAAACCTACGATGGGCGGTATGAACTTCAAGAATACCATTTGCTCTACGCCACTAGGTTGTTATATACATACATACATACATACATACATACATACATACATACTGGTTCAATTTTGATGAAATTTTCACAGAATGATCTCAATATAACCCAAAGTAACATAGGGTATCAAAAATTGCAGTAGAACCATGTTAAGAAGTACCCCATACATGCAAATATTGATTATCGAATATGTAAAGAGCTATAACAGCGAGAGTTCTCAAATTTTGTCTCGACAACTTTCACAAGGAAGAGTTTACTAGACAAAACATAAGACGAATAGGACTATGGAGAGGGGTACCCCAAAGCAAATATCTGAAGAACTATACCAGCGAGAGTTCTCAAATTTGGTCCTATCTACTTTCTCAAGGAACTGTTCGACAGGACAAAACGTTGAACAAAGCAAATTTAAATTACTAATAATCTATTTAAATCGTATGATAATACAACGCTAATGTTTGCTTAAAGCCAACCAAATGAGAAGGATCCGCTAGTAATACATAATATTTCAGATAAGAATAGTTTAGGGTTATTTACAAGTAAATTAATATGTGTCATAGCATGACTGCTTTTAAAGCAATATCAAGAAATATGTTATCAGGTTATTATTTGTGATTTACAATTCATTATTAAAATAAATATATTGTTTTAATATATACATTCATTCAAAATTGACGCTTTCATATAGATGATATTTGTCCTACTTCACATTTAATTAACTTTAAATCCATAAAAATTAAAAGTTTTTGAATAAAAGTTAGATTTTTGGAGAGGGCTACGATGACTTAAAACCGAAATAAAAAATAAAGGGAATAGAGATCCAATAGTTGAAAGAAAACTCTTGGTCCGTTAATAACTCTCACGATCACTATTAGATTATTCAACTTATAGTTGCTAAGATTCATTAGTTCCCTTAAAGATTAGAATGCCAAAACACTTCGGGCTATGGAACTGCAGACTTGGTTTATAACAGCATTATAAAAAATAACATCAATAATGGATAGTAAATCATATGTTTTTTATGTGATCATCAGAGAGGATCATAATGACATTATTGATTATTGTTGTTAATAAATCGCATCACTCACTGTATAGATTTATTTTAATATTCCTATAAGTTATAAGTAAAGATTAGTGATAATTCAGGTTTTATTCATGATATCGAAGAAATATGTTGCTGCCAAAAAGTTAAGAAAATGTCTTCTGAAAAAAAATATTTTTTGAGTTGTGATTATCTGTATGTTTAACGAAAATAGTAAAATTGTATTATAATGTGGCATCTTTTTATATTTAAATGCCTAAAGTTCAATCATTTACTAAAAGATCGTCATAATCCATCCATTATTATTTTTTAAGAGACACTCTTTAAATTTTGAACATAAGTTATAGGTCTATATCTCTGATAATTGTGTATTGGTGAATAAAAGTCTTGCAGCAAAATCGATTCCAAATATTATGTCTCAGAATGTATTCAATCAGTACTTTACTCTTGTAACGCACGGAAATGAAAAATTTTATATTTTCTCAGTTATGGCGGAATAAATTACAAAAATGAAACTTCTCTCTTCCGTTGCTGAGGTGACAGCCCTTGGCCGAATTTCGGGTCATTCCGGTACGAAGAACCGGCTGTCGCGGCTGACCGTGCCAACCCAAACCTATGTCCTGCATGTGGTGAAGGACCAAATGATTCTGCCAGTCCAATCCAACCACACTTTGTCTTGAAGATCTTTGGACACAACCAGTCGAGGTTGCTAGATTCCTAGGCCTGGAGTTGAGCAACAACATGAACCAAAATTGATTGATAAATGTACTATTTATTTCCAGCTGTTACAACAACAATAAAAATGAAACTGAATTTTTTATTGAAAAGCTTAAAAGTGTCTTACATTAAAAACCGATTAACCGGCAGAAAAAAACAGTAGATTTTCCGTAATGCAAAAAAAAAGCGGTTTCCGGTTCTAGTTTTTGAATACACTAGTTTTGCCCAAGAAATAATTTATCTTATCAAGGAAACCAAAAATATTTTTCCTAAAAAGATCAATTCTTGAGTTATGATTTTTATGCAGCTGGTGACAAATAAATAAAATATCTATACAAGAACCATTAAAACAAATACAAAAACCAATATCAATATATACGTTCCCGCAACAATTGGATCTTCGTTCCGAAACAACACAAGTCACACTTGGCTAAAGATTATTAATCCAGAACAAAAGTTCTTTCCCCAAGAAAGAATTATCGGATAAAGCTGAGACGTTACAACAACAATCAACATATACAAAAATTTTTTATTAATAAATTGATAGAACAAAAATTATTGCCTTTTATAATAACAAAAACAAAAATTATTATTATGAATAGGAAAATCGATAAAATAGTTATTTCGATTATCGTTAAAAGAGTTACAGAATTGTTACACTGAAAACAAATATGGTATTTATTTGTTTATAAATTTGTAAAATACAAGTGATAAAACGACCGCAAAATAATAATAATAATAATAATAAAATATTTTATCAAATTTTTCAACCGTCATAAGAACGTTTTATCAGTGCAGAAAATAACACAAAAAAGAAATAAAATAATTCGTTATTAATATTACTATGAAAGCAACTTTTTATAAGAAAAAACTAAACTTTTTATATTTCACACTGAATCTACTTTTTAAAAAATAACTACTTAAGTTTGCTTAAATTTAAATAATAAATCTTAGTATAACGCTAAATGTACACCGTTTTAATATCTATTCTATACAATTACGCCACATTCTTTCTGAAATGTTTTCCTTAGTGTGAATTTGAAAATAATTAATCCTTTCTTTATTTCATCCTTCGACTAGTGTATTCAAAAACTGAGACCGGAAACCGGTTAACCATTTTTTAACATTAAAGAAAAGCGACAGATTTCGAATAATTTCAATTATTTCAAATTATTCGCTTTTCACTAAAATAATCAGCTTAATTTTTCTAATTTATTCCGCCATAACTGAGAAAATATAACATTTTTCATTCCGTTTGTTATAAATAGAAATGAGCGATACTGTGATTCTTAAATAACGTCGTTCTCAGTGATAGTGATTTTTAAATCACTGTTCTTGAAAACAGTGACTGAGATCGCAGTTATTCTAAAGAAAACATAAGAATAAGAACATTGTTATATTTGAATATAACAATGTTGAATATAATGTGCACCTTAGGATATGGATAATATAAATTCTAGATGAATTGTGAATTTATGCTCAGCACCACCTTTAAAACAGTGACTGAGATCGCAGTTATTCTAAAGAAAACATAAGAATAAGAACATTGTTATATTTGAATATGGTTGTCTCTATTAGAGTTCGCACTGTGCACCTTAGGAAACGGATAATATTTATTCTAGAAGAATTGTGAATTTATGCTCAGCACCACCTTTAACACAGTGACTGAGATCGCAGTTATTCAGAAGAAAACATAAGAATATTTTTTATTATAAAAAAGTTTCAATAAAAGACAAAGAGATCATTGTTATATTTGAATATGGTATGTCTCTTATTATGGTTCGCACTGTGCACAAAAGGAAACGGATTATTTTTATTTTAGATGAATTGTGAATTTATGCTCAGCACGTCCTTTAATCTTACTGACTCAAAATAAACACAAATACATTTGAGAATGCAACAAAAGAAGAAAGAACGACATAATTTGAAACTGTTATTTCATTATTTCAGTCACTCCAGTCACACCAGTGTTTTACCAATAACAGTGATTAAATCACACTCGTGAAAATATCGCTCATCATTACAAGAGAAAAGTACTGAATACATTCTTAGACAACATATTATGAATCGATTTTGTTGTGTTCATCTGTTTTCAATATTATCACATCAATAAAAATAAATAATTAAGATTCTGCAAGATTTTTTATTCACCATTTAGGGCATAATACAGTGCAAAATTAATTTAATGAAATCTATTACAAATGGTTATTTTGATATAAGAACAAATACAGATTTTGATTATCATCGAATCATTATTTCAACTTCATTCCATATAAGGCCATTACACGGTATATGCTTTATTGGTTAAACTCAAACAAAACCCGTATAACCGTTTTTTTTTAACATGAAACCGCATTCGAAAATGGTTTTTATGAAAAGCCCATTTTTCGAATAACTCGAAAACTGGTTTTCTGAAAATGTCGGTTTTTTGAATACATTAATAGCGACCAAAGATTTTCCTTAGGACATTTAACTTATGCCCTAAGATATTTTTGTTTCACTACAAGTTAATATCACAGATGACAAGATTCCGAAAATTTTTCTTGTTGGACAGGAAGATTTTATGGCGGTAGCATTTAGATTTCATTTCAAATCTGACAGATCGAAAAATTCTTAACATACATATATGTTAATATTTTTTTATTTGATTGAAATTATTATTACAATTAAGAAAAAAATATTGTTACAGTTTTATTCACTAGTGATGAGTGACTTTGCTCGAACAAGTAGTTCATCTCTTTTTTTTAATCTACCAATATTTCTTTCCAATATTTTTCCACTGGTCTTAGCTCCGGAGAGTTTGGAGTATTGTTCATGTGCCACTCAAGGGATGGTTTAACATATGACATGATGTCAAATTATTCCAATAATAAGTGTACATATTATGAAGTCTTATGAATGGAAGCAGCTTTTTTGCAACTTATTGAGCCTGTTGTAACAAATTATTGGCTTCTTTTGCCGTAACTGCATATTGCTTGCCAATCGGAGAACTTTTTGGGGAAATTTGACTGTGATAAACTTTTCTTAAATATTTATTTGAGCATCAGCAACATGAAATTTTTAATCAGAAAGTTGCGAAAAATCTGCGTTTCAACAAGAATATTTTTTTTTAAAACTTGTTTTCAATTTACCGTGTTCTGTTTTTTGACCTCCAAAAGCATTCCTGTCAGAAACTTTTTGAGTCTTGTATGTTTTTTAAACCTAAATTAGTTTTAATTTTTCGTACCAAATAGCAGGAGTGAATCGGTCTAATTTGCTACCGAATGTGTTGGGAACTCTTTTGAAAATGCTTTCTCTAATTTAATTTTGTTTTGGTTTAGAATCATCATATGGCCATTCTTTTCTATCAACGAACAAATTCACCCGGTACTGTTGAATAACATATAATAACATTTGAATGCTTTGTTAATTTATTGTAGGACCCAGCTGAGTTAGTGTTATTGCCACTACCTTCCGGTCATCCATTTTAATCAGATTAACAATATATTAATAGTTTTAGGAAAAACGTGTGTTAAGAATTTTTCGATCTCACTCTTTAAGTATGAATAACTAAAGAACAAATGTAAATGTTCACAGCTTTAAATGGTCACATTTAAGCTCTCGCTAAAGTACAAAATAAATAAATACAATAACTATTGGAAAAATGGTGATTGAAAAAATTTACACTGAAAGAAAATTTAATATTGAAAAGCTTAATCTAATAAAACTTAACGAAATCATTAACATTTTTTTTTTCAAAATTTGTACTCTTTAAAAAAAAGTAACAACAACATAAAATTATTTCTATTTTCTATCTATTCCAGAAGCCAGTGATTTCAAAGATTTTATACGACTACAACATTCCATTGACATGAGCTATATAGAGCAAGAGACCAATATCGAACCGGATGTAACAGTTGAAATTAGTTCAATGCCTTTTATGCGAGGAAAATATTTTCAAAATGAAGCCGGCATGCAATTCGGTTATTTGTTTCCAATATTTTTTATAATACTTTTGGAAAATACATTCCTAGTGCCGTTGGTCGAAGAAAAAGAAGATGGTTTAAAGGTACGTAAAAAGAAAACGGAAAACAATTATTTCGTTTTATTTATTTTCTTTTTTTATGGATTTTAGGAATTTTTTGTTATTGCATCACCTTTGTCATATCTAAATGGCATATCATTCTATGTTATACGTTTAATTATGTATTTATTATATGCTGTACCGATATTAATTGTGGCTGGTCAATGTAATGTTTTGGGAATTATTCCTGGTATTTATGCCTTCATATTGATATTTTTGTTTATATTGGCCATTATGTCTTATACATATTTAATATCAGTATTCTTTAATTCGGGTAAGTTATTTTTATACAATATTATATAATTTTCATTTTAATAAAAATGTATTTTTCTTTATCATTTTCTAGTGTTTTATGCCAAAAGTTGTGGTTACTTTTTAATAATACCAACTTTAGCATTTACTTATATGGAGGGATTTCTAAATAAAATTGCTGTACGTCTTTTCAGTTTAAATGCATTTGTGGATGCTTGGAATAATTTTCAAATATTTGGCAATAAATGTAAGTACATTATCGGAATTCCTTTTTGACTCGACATAAGGATGCTTTGTTCGACTATCAGGGTGCCACGAAAGATTAAAGGATTTAAAGAAATGACTCACTTGGTTCTTAAAGGTGAATTTGTGTTACTTGTGTGTAAAGAAGAAAGTAGAGAAGTAAAATTAAGAGTTAAAAATCTGGAGAAGATGTAATAAAGACGGAAATCAAAAAATCTTAATACACCTTTTTCATTACAATTTTTAATCCAAGTATTAAGTGATTTTCTCTTTGATCAAGTTACATTTGTAAAACATGTCAGTTATTATATCAAACAAATGAATATTATTTGTAAATATGATTAAAATGAAGGACCAGAAAGAAGTTCGTACAAACATTATTAGTAATTTCATCAAAACCCAACTTGGTCCTACATAAAGTTGGCAAACATTCAAAGATCTGACATCAAATTGTTTTCAATTGTTTTATTAAACAGTACCGGAAGAACTTCTTCGTTGTTAGAAAACCTGGTTCAGATAGAAAAAAATGGTCCATATGATGTTTCTAAAGACAAAAAATAGAAACCGTTTTCAAAAGAGCTACCAATTCATACAGTAGGAAAGCAGCCGGTGGTATGAAAAATTAAAGCTAATGCAGGTTAAAAAATATACAAGGTTCAAAAAGTTCCTGACAGGAACGTTGCTTAAAGTTTAGAGGCCCAAAGCTGAGCACAAAAATTAGAGCCAAGTTTTTTTTTAAATATTCTTACTGTTTAATGGATGACGAAACGTATTTTGTGGAAGATTTATTGCAATTTTCTGGACTAAAACTTTGCGTTGTTATGTTAAAGAAAAATTTAGGATCCAATTGGCATCCTGTCACTAAGAGAAACAAGCATTAGAGTGATACAAGAACAATAATGTGGTATTTCTACCATTAGAAGCAAATTCTCCAAACTGTCTGTGATGAACTATTTGGCTTTTGTTAACAGAAAATTGAAGAGCACAAAAATGAGTCCAAAAGTGTACTATGGTTTTAAGTGGAGATACAAAGTGACAGAAAGCTCTATAAAAAGGTTAATTGAAGGATTTCCGAAAAAGATTTCATGAACATATTTCAAATAAGTTTATTTTATATAACCACAAATCATGAAATCATTAAACTCTAGGAGGATCGGTTCATAGTTTTTTTACGCCAATGTAGGTTATGATATAGTCAATCCTAAACGTCTCTTACACTCTTACTTGTATTTTTGTATTTTAATATAAATAAAAATATTTTTTTCTTTTCTTTTAATTTAGATGCCAAATTTGAATCATCTCAACTATTTGAACATATAACCAATTGTTCATTAAGTATTTTTCAAATTTACTATATATTAATAATACAATGTATAGTTTATTCTATATTGTATTTATATCTCAGTAACATTTTGCCAGGACCGGGTGGTATTAAAAAATCTTATTTGTTTTTCCTCAAGGTATTTGAATTATTGAATATTAATATAATCAACATTTTCAACAAACAAAGTTTCTATATAATTTTCTTTTAGCGTGAATATTGGAAAAATGAAGAAAGTAATGATATTGAATATACCAATGATACTAATACATCTGATGCCATTATATTATTGGATTTGGAAAAACAATTTAAAACTTCGGGACGTGATATATTAATAGCAGATCGTTTAAATATGGCAATAAAAAATAGACAAATAACTGTTTTATTGGGTCATAATGGTGCTGGCAAAACTACCATAATTAATATGATAATGGGTAAGTAATTGTTGGTAAACTTAAATCTATAAATTATTTAATATTAATATTATTTTGTTTTAAGGTATGATACCCAAAGATAATGGTAAAATAGTGGTTTGTAGTGAACGTGATGTTTCCTCTTATAGACATTTGATCGGTTATTGTCCTCAACACAGCATTTATATGCAATATATGACCTGTAAACAACATTTGGTATTTTTTGCAAAGGTAAATTTAAAAAATATATACTCGATAAAAAGAACTATTTAATTTTAATTTATTGTTTAATTAATGTTTCAGTTAAGAGGTCTTAATGATCAGGAAGCTAACACTTTGGCTAATAAATTATTACAACAATTAAATTTGACGGAGAAAGCAAATGAGTATGGTAAAAATTTGTCGGGCGGCATGAAAAGACGTTTATCACTTGGCATTGCTATAGCCGGAGACACAAAGTAATTATGCTTAATTAATTTACTATTTCTTTCTCTGGTGCAACTTTAAACCTACTGCAAAGATTAAGCGATGTCTTTCTTGTTGGCATGTTGTTCTACTACGGGCTTTTTTTAAGTTATTTGTAGTGAAGGAATATTAAAAAAATATCAAAATACATCCCTTAGAACCATAACAGGCTTTGTTCGGGTGTCCATAACACACCATACCTTTTTAAGGCATGCAAAATCTTTGCATAGGTCCACTAGGCAGGTAGGGAAGGATGAGTGTACGACAGTGCTTTCTGTCCTTTGCTCGAACAAGTAGTCCATGTTAAAAACCTACCACACTTTAGGATATCTTTTTTGTGCTCTCAATTTTTTTAACAAGAGGCCAATATCCCTATTCATAGGCTTTAGATCCTAGATGTTTGGAGGTTTTGAATCTATTGGTACAAATACCACATTATTGTACTTATACCACTCAAGGGCTTGTTTGCCATAGTGCATTCTGTCACCAAACCAGATCAAAATTAAGTGAAAACTTATAAAGGGAAGAATCCTTTGAATCTCTTGGTACAGGAGGATTTGAATCTCTTGGTACAAACACCACATTGTGTAGTGATACCATTCAAGGGCTTGTTTGACATAGTGCATTCTGTCACCAAACCAGATCAAAATTAAGTGAAAACTTATAAAGGGAAGAATCCTTTTTTGTGAATATTCTTTGATGTCAATTTCGGTATTTATAGAGCCGTTAATTGGCCTCTTTTGCCGCAACTGCTTATTGATTGTCATGTCAAGAAAGTTTTGGTAAGTTTTGCCTGCTTTGGGTCTTAGCAAGAATAGTTTTTTAGAAAACTTGACTTCAATTTCATTGCGCTGTTTTTAGCCTAGATTTTTAGCAGTGTTCTTGTCAGGAACCATTTAAGCCTTTTAAAATTGAATTAACTTTAACTTTTCGTATCAAATAGCTCGAGCTATGAGCTAGCTACCTGGTCTGCTTTCTTATCGGATGTATTGGGGGCTTTTTTGAACCATTTCTTCTACTTGAACCTGGACAAGTATCCCTATAGTAATTAATATCATTAGAAACAGTTTGATGACTTGACTGTAATCACTAAACCTATTTATAAGGCTTTAAACACTTCTAGGATTTCAGATGATGTTGTCTTTCTCAAAATACATCCCAGTATCTGTATCTACTCGTTGAATAACTTCTATTTTTCCCCTGCAACAACCACTACTACATCCAGACAAACCACATGTAAAATATTGATTAATAATGCGTTTTGTCGTCTAAAACATTAAATTTAAAATTAAATAAATAATAAATACTTTTCATCTCTTCACTTTAGAATTGTTATTCTGGATGAACCTTCATCTGGCTTGGATATTGAATCACGACGTGAATTATGGGATATTTTACTGGAATTACGTAAAACTAAAGCCATATTGATTACTACTCATCATATGGAAGAAGCTGAAGTTCTAGGTGATACCATAAGTATACTCTCAAATGGACGCTTACAATTGACAGGTTCACCTTTAGAGTTAAAACATAAAATTGGCAGTGGTTACATACTTAAATTATGTACAAATCCCAGTCAATTTAATACAGATGAATGTTTAGAATTGATAAGAGAACATGTACCAATAGCAAGTGTCATGGTAAAGTTAAGCAAACCAACATCTATTTTTTTTTATTAATTTTTATTTTTTTCAATTTTTTAGAATGTCGTTCCACCTACAGTATCTATAAGTCTACCCTATGAATATAAAGAAAATTATTCAAAAATGTTAGCCATTCTGGAAAGACAACATATACAGTTGGGCATAAATACTATAGCGGTTACAGATACAACATTGGAAGATGTATTTTTAAAGTAAATCACTTTAATTAATTTTATTATATTTTTCTGAATTTGTATTCAAATATATTTTTACTTTTCTTTTACAGTTCTGTGCCCAAAGTTGAAACAAATGATGAAGTTGATGGTTCAGTAGTTGGTCATAATGATGCTAACATACGAGTGCCATATCAACGTTTGGACGCCTTAAAAAATGTTAATATTTTACAACAATTCTTAGCAATTGCTTATAAAAAACTATTATTTTTGAAAAATGAATGGTTTTTAGCTATTTTCTTGGTAAGTTACCAATTTTTTTCGATAATTTCTCTCTCCTTATATTTAATAAGTGTTTTATTTTTTATTTTTTTATATATATTTTTCTTAGATTTCTTTACCTTTTATCATGATTACAATTGCCACATTTGTTATACATTTTTCGACTGTTATGAAACTTGGTACTGGACTTCAATTAACTTTAAATAATTATAAAAATGGTATTATTTATATGAATATACCCGATGAAACATCATCAAATGTTTTACGTTTTTCGGAAATTGTTAGGCAACAAATTGAAAGTTATCCTGGTATGAAAGTTGAAAAATTATCAATAAATTCATCTGCTATAGAAGATGGTAAGTTAGTTTGATGTAATTTATCCATATATATAAAATAGGGTGTATGTATGTATGTATGTATGTATGTATGTATGTATGTATGTATGTATGTATGTATGTATGTATGTAACGTATGGACTCCAAAACAGTTGAGCCAATTTTGATGAAATTTTCATATACTCGAAACTAACATAAACTCAAAAATACAATAGGACTAGGGGAGGGGTACCCCCTATGTAAAGCAAATATTGATTAACGAATACCTAAAGAACTGTAACACCCAAAGTTCTCAAATTTGATCACAACTATTTTCTTAAGAACTGTTCTACCGAAAAAAAATAGGACGGATAGGGTCAGGGTAAGAGGTAGCCCTCATACAAAGCAAATATCGAATATATAAAGAACAACTACAGCAAGAATTTCCAAATTTGGTTCCAATTACTTTCTCGAAGAACTTTTTAATGCAAAGAATGTGCTACGAATAGAATCGGGGGGAGAGGTTCGCATCATATCAAGCAATATCAAACAGTAGGAGTCTTAAAATTTTGCAGCAGTTGTGCTTCAGTGAGACGCCACCACTGAAAAAATTTACTAATAATATATTTAAATCGTGTGATAAAACAACACAAATGTTTGATTAGGGTCAGTAGTCCCTAAATTTTTTAACAAAAGACAGTTTTAACAAAACACAGTTTGCTAGTTTTTGATTTAAAAGAGATTTTGAATTGATTCAAATAATGATCGAATGTTGGTACATATGGCTTCCATGTTGTTCTTGTATACATCCCTTAGAACTGTAACAGGTTTTGTTCGGATGTTCCTATCATACTTCACTTTGTATAGGTCTACTTTGTAGGTAGGTAGGGTACTCAGTAATCTTAAATCGTCTGTTATGATCCCTTTGTTAAGTTTTCAAAACAGGTAAGGCAGTTTGGCTAGATCCATAGAAAAAAAATATCTAAAAAAGGGAAGAGAAAAAGAAGAAAAGAATTCTTGCGTGTATTCCATTCTTCATATATATGACTGAGAATATTCCACAAATATCACCAAGATCACCTTAGCTCTTTTCCACAAAGCAGCTTTATTTTATACAGGATGCTGCCGTGTCCAACAGCAACGAGAACACAATTTCATCACTCTTGTTTTACCATCAGTTTGCTTTCTGAAACTATGGCAGGTATATCCCGATCCCCCATGTTCTATTTGTAACATCATTAGGCCAGAATAAGTCACTTGTCAATGAAATCTTGTAGTTTTTGCAGGATGGTGTTCGCTCTAGATCTAGATTTCTTCTAATTACAACATAATTGATTTTACACATGCGTTGAATATTCTGTTCGTTGTCCTTTCGGATATCCGTAAGCTCCTCCATTTTGATTGTTGTTGAGTTGACTGTGTCTCTTCTTTCTTATTGTGTTGTGTCTCTTCTTTCTTATTGTGTCATCCAGCAGATTGTGAATAACCGAAAGTTCTACATCGTCAAACACAGCTCTTCTGATGGGTCATATAATCCACTAGAATTAAACTCTGGTAGTTCGTCTGATAATGTCGTATGTTTTCTTGAAATCCAATAAGACTTAGTCTGTTACCTTAAAGAAATCCCTCCTGTTCGTCGCATAGACTTTCCTTATTATAAGAATAGAGTCTTTTTCTTTATCCTTTATTGAAGTCTTCCAATACCTCACTATTTAAAAACTTAACTTTTCTTCCAATTTGGAGTTATACTTTCCTCACCTAAAACAGAAGTGAGTTGATACCATGGAAGTTTAGCTGTGCTTTCGATGTCTACCCATAGACATAGATCTACGCTCACGTGGATATCTTGTGTGAGAACAGACAAATATTAGCATAATACAAATCCTAGAGTTGACGTGGGATGTATATGACTTTTAGTGTATCAATTAGTTACTTTTTGGTAATTTTCCGATTATGACTTTTTCCAAATGGCGGGATAGTCTGTCCTCCTCCTTAACAGGAGTAAATTGAGATTTTAGAGAGTAAATTGAGATTTTAGAAGTTATCGCTTAGATGTCCACCAATTTTTGCTGGTGTTTCATCTTCGCCTGCAGATTTGTTTTTTTATACCCACAACCAAATTAAAACTTTGTTATTCCATGTGTAATGCTAAAAAGGAATAATCTAAGACCCCATAATGTGTATTTCTTCTTGCATTAAATCAAAATCTGAGTCGATTTAGCTATTTCCGTTTGTCTTTCTGTTGTTGGCACGCCCACATCCACAATTATTAACGGAGCTCAATGAAATTTGCCCCGAGTATTTGTTATTATCCTGAGAAGTTTCCCATTTGCAACCAGCAAAATCGGTTAAGGATATTAAAAGATATAAACCGATATCTGAAGCAACCTCTAAGTTCAAGCGAAAATCTTTCGTAGAACGAGAATTTTCTATAGACAAAATCTGTACAGGAAATACATTTACATTTGTAGGTTACATCTTATTCCGAGTTCCACAGATATTTATAATGAAATAAATTTGTAATTCATTTTAAAACTCCCAATGAATCATATTATATAACAATACATATTTCTTTTTCCATCTTTTTTCAGAATTAATTGAAATTATGAAAAATGATTTTCATAATTTTCAACAAAATGTTTTGGCTACAATACAAATCTCTGGCGATAATCGTCCTAGTGTATCAATACTATATTCTAGAAATATGCTACATAGTTCAGCAATATTGATAAATTTAATTGATAATGCTGTATACATGTGGACAGCTAATAATAAAGACAGAATATTGGATACCATATATGCACCAGTTGATGTGTAAGTTTATATTGAATTGAAGAAACAAAGATAAATTTAAATTTTATATTTCAATTTCTATTTGACAGACGCGATGATTCGGCAGAATCTTTAAAGTTATCTTATTATGCAACTCTAGTACCTTTTGGTAAGTAGTACCTTTAGAATATTGACCTATAAAATACAATTTTTTTTATCTTTTTTATTTAGGTATGTTTTCATTAATGTTTTATTTTGCCATGTTGCCATTTAAAGAGAATCGCAGTGGTTTTAAACATTTACAACCCATGTCATCTTATACCTATTGGGGCAGTGTTTTGATATGTGATTTTATAATCTTACTTTTGATTTGTATAACTTTAAATGCTTATCAGGCGGCTATAATGCCAAAAGAACTTTATGATTTAAATGAAATCAGTAATATTACAATTGCTTTATTCTTCTATGGTCTAACATATTTACCCATACTTTATTGTTTTGCTAATATGGTAAAAACACTATCGGCTTTATCAACTTATCTGGCCATATTATTTTATATATCATGTAAGTATTATTTAAACATTTATTATATTCGAAAATAAGCTACATTTATCCAACAAGTACTCATAGACTTATGCACACACAAATGGACAAAAGTCACCGTCATCTATTATGTACAATGTTTAAAGGCTTCACAAGCAGCAGCATGTGATCGTTAGCATGTGATCGTTAAGAATATTCCAAAAAAATTCTCAATTACTACTTCATCAATAAATACTTTCCCAACCACAGACGCCACTATACAAACACATACCATGATACCAGCATCATCATGGTTAACAGACGATTGAATGTGTTTTTCTCTGTAAAGTTTTCTCCTATTTTCTTCTTAATAAAAAGTTGTTTTCTACAGAGAATCTGAGAATCTGTACCAGTACTTTCCTTTGACATTGCAGCATATTCGGACATTGATGTTTCGCCTCTTATTTTAATTATTTTTACTATTTAACACATTTTTCCAAACAGATAGTGCAGACGGTTGCCTGTTTTTTGTTTGATACTCAGAGGTTGCATATTTTTACAATGTTTTATAATTCCAACAATGATGGTACGTGGAGGGTTAACCAATGTGCATATTTCCCGGATCGGTTTATTTTGTTTGAACGCTCTTTTAAATTGAAGAGGCGTTTGCGAATTCTTTTATATTAATTATTAATTCCTTTTTTTTTTTAATTTGCCATCCCAGCTGACCACAATCTTCGATGACGATTTTAATTTTAAAGTTTTCTCGTAATTTTCTCAAAAAAAAACCTTCGAGATCGACTATCGAAGTCTCTTCAAAAAAAAACGAGCCCATAGGGTTCATCTATCGTACAGTTTATGGCAGCATATCGATCGATATCGATAAGTTTGTTAGTGATTCGCTTTTGATATCGAAGTGTTTGAAAAAATATTATTCTAGATATTGCGAAAACAATCATTCTCAATACATTTTATGATATCGTAAAAAGTTCGATATGGATCTTTTTATTAATTTCATTTGCATTTTGTTTTGAATTAAAAATTCCATTTTGTTTTGAATTAAAAATAATTTTATTATTATTTTTTTTTTAATTTATTTAATATAACATACTTAAATGATTTAGTGATTATGGAATACAAGGCCCTTTCCCGGAATATAATTTTAAGCTTATAAAACTCTTTTGTATAGGCCAATTCTATTGAAATCCGCCACCATTATTTTTAAAACCGCCTATAATATATGTTATTAATTTAAGCAATATTAGATCTTGTTTTGATTTAGCTTCCATCATGTCCATCATGTTTAGATATTCTTTAAATAAATTAATAAGAAAATATCACTATTACTGGTTAATACACATATAGTCAACATTATAAATGAAAATAAAATTAACTCTGAAAATCGCTGTTCGAAACCTGAGTAAAATGTTTAACATTTAACCTTGGTCTTTGCACAACTTGATACAATGCTCTTGCAAATCACGGTACCATAATTACAAAAAAGAAAGTTGATTCTTCCAAAGGTATTCTAGAAGAAATTGTTTACTGAGACATTTCATTATGTCCCTAACTGGAAGGATCTTCTTTCCTCATGTAGATGGTGAGTTGATGACATAGGAATACAGCTTTTAACTATTTTTAAGGCTCCTACTTAATAACTTTCAATGTTTTTCGTTTGCGTATTACTTAACCACACTGAAACAGCATAAAGAATCACTGACTCATCGGTTTATTTGTAGCTAAAAAGGTTTTTTTGTACTGACAAATGGTTTAAGGACCTTATTTCTACTTCGCAATTTGTGCGTGATTGTAGAGGCATGAGATGATAAATATACCGTCAAGTGTAATTCCCAAATTTTTTTTGGAAGGTTAAAAGTCGGAATTTGTTATCCATCGACTATGATGCTTAAATTTGTATTTCCTTTTTGTTTAGAGTGTTGCTATCGACTTCACTGGAGAAAGTTTCAAGTTACTTGCAGTTAACCTATTTTCAGACCACATTGACCTCCTAAGTCGACAGATTTGAAACCCTTATGAAACTTTTTTGTTTTTTTTTTTAGAAAAGATAGTTCGAGCAAGACGCTTCATAAATAAACAGGATCTCAGTCTAATCCTATCTCCATGTTTTGTGTAGAAGCAAGTCCCCACGGCATTCGTACCATGATTCTGCTTGACCAGGGTAAACGATCTGGTATCAGCGTATCACAAAATGAAACTACTCAGGTAATCTATCGGATGTTTCTTCATTCAAGAAATGTTAACCCAGAGTTTGTGTTATATTTAGGTGATTGCCTTGAGTCGATATTGCCATCAATGCAGTCTCATATCTAACGTGAATTTACGTTACGTTTCTTTTCCATCGAAGTTCACCAGACCAAAGCAATGTGACTTGATTACGCTTCTGTAGAAAAAGTGTTGAATTTTTTTAGATTGAAACCCCATTTAGAACCGAGAGTTATTTACATAGTGATTAACATCTGCGGGGCTTATTTGCTCTTTCCTTCATGTGTGGTTTCCTTTCAGTTTCCAGAGATATTAAGGAAATGTCAGTCTATGAGTACTTTGGAAAAGTTGCTTAAGTTTCCAACATACTGTACGTATGAGGGACCTAGAAAGCTTCTTAATATTTAATCTATTAATAATTTCCATTTCTTTCTTTTCAGTTATACCACCATTTTTCATGTCCTTCACATTGGCTGATATGTTGAAATATAAGAATTATATAATATTTTTACGTCTACTACCACATTTTAATTTAGTTCAACAATTATGTATAATCAATGAACGTTTTATTAATAATCATGCTGAACATTTACCCGATCACATAAGAGAAGAACTAAATAATAAACAAATATTAAATTTGTGTAGTTTTTATTTTTATGTTGTTCTTGTATTTCCCCTAATGATGGTAAGTTTGTTTTTGTTTTTTTTTTAGCTACAAAAATAAAAGAAAAATGAATTAATTTTGTATAAAATAAAATTTCTACTTTTAGTTTATTTTCCTGTATGTGGTGGAGAATAAGAAACGTCGAGAAATAGCAGCGAATTTTTGGAGAGTCTGTTGGAAATCAAAAGTTAAATCAGAACCAGCACCCATTAGAGAAGAAGAGGATAGATTTATACAAGAAGAAAAATCAACAGTAGAGAAAATTATTAAAGGTAAAATTATTAAGGACCTTTTAAATTAAAAATAATAAAAATTCATGCTTATTATCACCTTTAGATAATGGAGAAAATGAATTTCCTCTTATTTTACATAATGTCTATAAGCAATTTAATCGTAAATTGGCGGTAAATGATTTGAATTTTGTGGTACGTAAAAAGGAATGTTTTGGTTTATTGGGTGTAAATGGTGCTGGAAAATCGACCACATTTGAAATGATTGCTGCCAATCAAACAATTACCAGGGGTAATATAAAGATTGATGGTGTTGATATTGTATTGAATGAGCCAGAATATCGTTATCGTTTTGGCTATTGTCCACAAAATGATTGTCTTAATGATTTTATGACGTCACATCAATCACTGTATTATATGGCTTTATTACGTGGCATACAAAAGAAATATATTAAGGATGAGGTTATGTATTGGTTGGAGAAATTAGATTTGAATAAATATAAAAATGTGCAAATAAAACATTATTCGGGTGGTACAAAGCGTAAATTACAAACAGCAGCTGCTATGGTAAATTAAACTATTATTATAATAATATTTTTATTTTGAGTTATGAGAGTTTGATTTATTCTCTCTTAGATTGGCAGTCCATCGTTGGTATTGTTAGATGAACCTACTACTGGTGTGGATCCCATATCAAGACGTTTTCTATGGCAAACAATACAAGATTTTCAAAAACGTGAAAAAACTTTAGTACTTACATCACACAGGTAATAAATGTATATGTATATTATTTAAGCGAATATCTGGTACATACATTTTTACGTTAAAGCTCAAAAGGAGTGAGATCGAAAAATTATTAACACACTTTTATCATTAGAACTAAAACCAAGAATTATTTGATTTTTGTTGATCAATTTACTTTTGTAAAATGTCAAACAAATGAATATATTGTTAATCTGATAAAAATCGGGAATCAGAAGATAGTGTGTACTAAAATTATTAATTATTTTCAACAAAATCCAACTTGGTCCTACAAATAGTTGAACAAGCATTCAAACTCTTTTCAATGTTATTAAAATTTACTGGGAGTATTTGTTCAAAGATAGGAAACCTGGTTCAGTATAATGAATGCTACACCTGATGTTTTTAGAAAGCATTATCCAAAGAGCTTCCAACACATCTGATAAAAAGGCAGATCGATTAGATCAGTGCTCGGACTACTAGAAGTTTTTAACGTCCAACTTAATCACTTGTGTAACGTAAAATAACTTTCTTTGACGATTTAAAATTAACCGTCTCTCCACTTAGAGTTTGGGCTTTGGAATATCTTCGAAAAATCCTGTATGTTTGTTTAACTTTTACCGAAAAAACTTGAAATTAAAGTTTGAGGTTCAAGAATTCTTTGGCGAAAATACAGTGAATTTTTATTTTTAGATAGACTCCAAAACGGCTGGGCCAAAATTTTGATTAAATTTTTACAGAGTGATCGTAATATACCCGAAAGTAATATGGACTTTAAAAAATTCCAATAGGTAGAGGTACCCCCCATACCGAACAAATATTGGTTATTGAATATCTAAAGAACTATAACAGTGGAGTTCTCAAATTTGCTCCTACCATCTTTTTCGAGGAACTGTTTTACTGAACAAAACGTAGAAAGGATAGAACCAGGGGAGAACTCCCCTCTTTACGAAGTAATTATTGATTTTCGAATATCTAAAGAACTACAACAGCGAGAGCTTTCAAATTTGGTCCCAACAACTTCTCCAAGAAGCTGTTTTATTGGACAAAACGTTGGACCAAGGCAAATATTGATAATCGATTATAAAAGAACTATAACAGCGAAATTCTTGAAATTTTGCAGCAATTATGCTGTTGTGGAACTTCAAGACTAGAAAAAACATAGGACTTAGCGGAAGAGGTAGCCCCCATTTAAAGCAATTACTTCTAACGCAACGCCCTTAAAAACGAAGTCTGGCGGGTTTGCTAGTGGTTTATAAAACAAATACAATATATTTTCTTAATGACAATTTCTACGAGATCTGCAGAAGTCGGGGATATCCGTATTTTATATATGCAGACTGCGCCTTAAGTGTTCGTGACCCGTTAAAACTTTTGTTAAAGTTTTCAGACCTTTTCTACCCATATCGTTGATGAAATCTGTACCTCTAAGGTTAAGTAGTTGCCATACTTACACTGGACCTCCCCAGACCAGCTCGATCGCTCTAACAACTTCTAGAACTTCTTCTGCATTATTTTGGTGGACTAAAAACCATTCTCAAACCACAATTCAGGACAAACGCACCATGCAATTTTGCGTTTTTTTTTCTTAAAACTCTAGAATTTATAACCAACAGAAATTGGCACTCGGACATTAAACTATTTTTATGAAGCATTTGTTTTATGGGCGGTGTAGTGTATGTTTTAAGCAATCAAAAATCATAAAATCAAATTCAACCCCACACTCCCCGTTCACTCCATAATTTTTCGTGTGTTAAGTGAATTTTATTTGTTATCAGGTTAAAATATCAAAAGTAAGAAATTTTTAAAGGAATTTTGTTTATTTCTAGATTTAATCTTGATATCGGTTTATGGAGGATTCATATTTCTCTTCTTCTTCTTCTTGTTTTTATTCTAGCATGGACGAGTGTGAACATTTATGCAATCGTTTGGCCATCATGGCTGAGGGTCAATTCAAATGTTTGGGTTATGTGCCCGAACTTAAACAAATCTATGGTACCGGTTTTACCATCAGTATTAAACTTAAAAACAGTGAACCTTCAGATGACGATGTTGCTTACATAACACAAGAATTACGCAAATTTTTCACACATTGTATATTGCGGGAAAATCATGCTGGCACTTTAACTTTATTTATTAAATGTCACGACATTATAAAATGGTCAGAAGTATTTTCAAAATGTGAAGCATTTCTAAACTTAACACAAGATTATGTCGAAACATATTCGGTTAATGAAACGACATTGGAGGATATTTTCCTAAAATACGATACAAAAAATAAAAGAAAAAGTGATAACAGAAGCAGTGTGAGCAGTGGTGGACATGATGGTAGTTCTTCATACATAGAAGATGTGTAAATGGATAAATGTTTCGAGAAATTTATTTTTGGCATAAAGGTAATCCATATGCAAAAGATAGATTTTATAGAGGCCAATTGTTCAATTTGTTTGTTTGTTTTTTTCTCTCAAAAAAGACATTTTAAAATCTTGAAAAAAACATTTAACTTATTCCAATTATTATTGTTGTATCTCGAATTATATCATATTTATTGATGGAATACAAAAGAAATCTGTATTATAAGAATTAAAAAAATACATATTCATGTAATTATTATCTAGACAAGTACAATAATATAAAGTTTATTATTTAATAAGAATATGTAAATGATTTTTAACTTTTTTTTTTTTAAATACGACACATTAAAATTCATATTGTTTTATAAAAAACTTAAACATTTTTCATACTTTGGATGTGTACATTTGTATTATTTAATAAATAAGAAAGAATAATAATACCTGATTGCGTTATTAATATATTGATTGTTAAAGAATTATATAATCAACTTTAATAATTTGTTTGCCCTATCAAACAGTCCTCTTCCGATAGATCATTGCTCCCTTCACTATCCTGTCTGTCAACTCTTTTGTTACTGATATATAATCCGAATGGATTTTCTTTATTGATTAATTCTGCTATTATGCTTTTAGAATTTTGCATTGTTGAGTCATTAAATAGAAAACTCGAGAACCAAGCTGTGCTCCCTCTTTATATGCGGACCACCTTTATCTTTTACATCTGGCAACATTGCGTACTGTACTAGTGAGACCTACCGTAACAATTTTTGAGATCCATCTTTAGATTAAGTCAGGATAGGAAGGTTAATAATATTAGAACAATAACGTCACTCAGCTCTTAGAGTCTATTGTGATCCTTTCAAGTTAAAGACCTGGAAAATTAGAAGAATAAACGACAGAGAAGAAAGAACAAGAGTTTAAGAATTGAATGAGAATGTAGAAGGGTGCAGATCAATAAGCCACAGAGAAAATCATACCTATAGGAATCCCCTTGCCAATCGAAACTGTTCACAAAACCCTATTAGATCCTCCAACTTATATTCATCGAGAACCACTAGTTTCTCTAAGTAGCGATTACCGACTGTCTCTTCCGCTTCTCTACACATCCTGCAGATTTTTGGGGGTATCAATAGGCATACTGCTCCTGAAGGATCTATAATCCGTAAGAACTTCTATTAAAGCACTCAAACTTCTTCGACCCATGTCAATGATGAAGTCTGTAACGCTAGGGTTTAACCGTTGCCGCTCTGAAACTTTCTAAGATGTGACCTAACTGACACATAGTTAGCATTATGTGCTGCCAAGCTGTCAACATAGATCTTATGGACACAAATTACATTAATCTCGCATTCAAGTCTACATTTTACACAAATTCATCTTTTAAATAATTTACAGATAAATTTCCATGTTTTATTATATTGAATCTTAAAATGTATAGTTAATTAAGTTATATTTTCAAGAGCTAGTGTTACACTTAATTGTTTAACACGCATTAATTTAATCCGAAAACATTAATTATCAGTCAAATGATTTCAGTTTTTCACTTTAAGATAAAAAAATAATTTTCGATATTTTGATTTGAAATTATTTTGAAACCTTAGCTCCGGGTAATTTAGAGGACTTGCCTCTCTTGGTACAAATACCACATTATTGTTTTTGTGTACCAAGCGACAAGATGTCAAGATGGGTCAAAAATAAGTGTCATTTTGCCTGAGCAGATAGCTCATCTCTGTTTAAAATCTACCACACTTTGAGATACATTTTTGTGCACTTCAATTCTCGTTTAACAAGAGTTCAAAATCTCTACACTGGCCTTAGCTCCGAACAGTTTGGAGTATTTGCCTCTCTTGGTTTAAATACCACATTAATGTTTTTGTTCACCAAGTGACAGGATGGATAAAAAAATCAAATAATACTTGGATTAAGAGTTTTAATAAAAATGTGTATTAAGAGTTTTTTAATCACACTTCCCATCATCACGTTAACCTTAATGAAAATCCATTTAGTCACTGTGCATACGTTACCAATATAGTAAAAAAAAGAGTATTTTATTGAAAAATATAGTGATAATAATATGAGGACCAAAGATAAATAAGGAAAAACATCTATGGTGTTTCATAGACATGGGTATTGCAATGTGTTAATTTAAACCAATGTTTCTTCCACTATTAGAATGCCAAACAAAAATGTACGATTTTATTTTCAAGGGTATTTTGGCCACCAGAATGTTACAATATGCTGAATGAGATGAGTATTTAAGCACGTTAATAACTCAAAGCATTTATAAAAGTTGATCAAATAATATTAGCGAATGATATTCAAATCTTGAATTCTAACAATTCTTATATAATCTGATCCAAAAAAGAGCACTGAGTTCCTAAGACACAACAGTTATCATAGAAAATATTTAAAGTTGATTAGATTTTACAAATTTGTTTGGTGAACATGATTGTAGGGCGTGTTTAAGTAACGTATTTATACCTGTTAAGAAACTTTGTCTACCTCACCCAGTGTAGGTTGCAAAATTTGTCGGTGTTCAGGATAGAGAGAGGAAGGAATTGAGATTAGTAATCATTGATATTACTATTCCATCGTGATCTGTTGTGCCACAATTTATTCTTATTCCAATTTCGCATTTAGAAGCCATCGCAAAAAAATACCTAAATTTATATTACAGTTTATTTTCTGCATTTTTCTTAATATCTTTCTTAAATAACAAATATTTAAATATCTAAATAAATATTCTATTTAAATTTATAGAAGTAAATCTTCTAAGTAACGTTCAAATTCTGTCTCTCTAGATACTGGTTCAGGATCATTTTTCTTATTCCAAATATCTTCAGAGGAATCCATTTCTTCATCTTTATTTTGTTCATCAGCAGATGCAGCCACCAAATCATTATTAGCACCTTCTCTCTCCTCCATCATATTATTTTCATTTTCTTCTGTATTACTTGATTTTTCAATTTCTTGGCCACTTTCTCCAGAATGTCTTCGTTTGGTTTTCGAAGATTTACGTTTTTCACGTTTAGCTTCTTTAGCCTGTTGACGTTCCATATGTTTGAGACGTTTTACTTCACGTTTCTTTGAGGTGTAATTTAATTGTTCGGAATGTTCTGGACATAAACGCAACTTGACTAAAGCATTTTTTCGTTCACCTTGCTCTTGATAGGCAAAATTTACTTCCCAACTACGTAAATTTTCTTTAACCAAACATTTACGACTGCCACATTGAAATTGTCCAATACCGGCTACAACCTCTGCTTCTGTACGCCAACGCAAGGCTACTTTGTTTTCTTTGTGTCTACTTAAATCCGCAATACAGTATTCCTTGAAAAGTTTATCATAATAACGTTTAGCTAAACGCACTTCCCAAGAATCTTCTACTGCAGTGTTATCATCTTCATCCCATAAAAATCGATGATGCTCACGTATAACATCAATATCACGCTTATGTTTTCTTTGCTCTGCCGAATAGTTCTTATTTAATATAAACGTTTTTAATATATAGTCATGCCGCTCTTGATCACTTAAAGATTTTAAAGATATTGGAAACATATTTTCTTTAAATAGTTACAAATCAAATAAAAAGAAACGCTAAAAATTATTGAGATAAAATATAAACAACACAACTTTTGAAATATTTTGACAGCTGTTTTAAGTTTACAAAACAAATGGTTAGAGTTGCCAGGCTACAGGTATTACTTTAACTGTGCAAAATGTTTCAATATTTTATTTCAACTAATATTGATTGTGCGATTACAGAATTTGACAAGTAAGTATGCGATGTTCAACGTTATGTTTTGTAGATGTACTGCATACGTTCGTATACTCTCAAACGCATACATATATCATGTATAATAAAGAACTTAAATTAATGAGTCACAATATTAGTCTAATGTACTGATGTTAATAATTTTTTGTACCGATTTTATAAATTGTCGATTTATAATTGACAATTTTAAAAAAGTTCTTTTCTTGAATTTTGTGGTTGTCTCAGATATCGGTCTTTATCTCTTAACATACTCAACCGATTGAGCGTGCCAACAGACAAACAGACTCACATTGCAAGAATATATATACGTTAAGGGGTCTTAGATGATTCTTTCACGAAATGACAAAGTAAATATACGCTCTTTATCACTTATTGTTGTGGAGGTTATAAAATCAAGATCTTTCAGGTATATATCATATTTTTAGCCTATTGCATTTGAAAGCTCTTACATTACAATAAAGAAAATGAAGAAGACATTTTCTTCTGCTCTTAGAGATGAAAGAACTTTTGTGAAAAATATAGTAAATAAATTAGAAATGGTATTTTAAAATAGGAACCAAGATGCGAAAATGGACAACGAATTGCTAAGACAGCAGACCACCAGGATGCTTGGGGCAGCTTGAATCTGTCATTAAAGTCTCTTCATACAAAAGCTCGGACGATGCTTGCTTAGATGCGCATTTTGAGGGAGTGCATCACGCCACGGAAGAGAAATGTTGTACGAATTGATGAAATCTGATAACTTAATGGGTTTGTCTAAAAATATAAGGAATACAGGGAGATCATCATAATTTCTAACTAAATTCGAAGTAATATGAAGGGATACTCAGCATATAAGACACTATCTGACAAAACATCTAAAACATACTTTTGAAGTATGTTGTGAAGTACTGCTACTCGATGAAGCAAATACTGTCAATACCTTCCTTAACAGGTAATCTAAAAAAACCACTCATTATCGAAATATCAGAGAATTTGAAAAAATCTACGGTTCTACTTCAGAAATCCCATTTTCTCTAAGCTGTTAATCCTCGTAAAGTTTGATACAGACTCTTCTGGTTGTATAAATCATAAACATATTTAGTACTATCATAGTTATTTAATTTTTTGGATTAATGCCCTTCAAAGTAATTTTCGGGAGCTGATTATCACAAATAAGATTTCTTTGTGCCATATTTAATTATAATAAAATAAATCTGTATTAAAACTTATCTGTATGTTTTATGAACTTAAAACTCCATTACTGAATGACATTTGAATATTGAAATTATTTACAATTCAAAATATATTATGGAGATATTACAAAAATTGCTACATGTCCATTACAAATATCAACACAAACGCTTAATGAAGAAAGTGAACTTTCACAAAAAATATTAAATTGTTCTAAAGACATTTAAATTAACGTTTACTCCATAAACAAACAAATTTACTACTAAAATATACAAGCATGTGTATTGTTTTTATTGCTGTGGGGGGCTTTAGACAGCAACAACGAATGAAAGCTTAAAACAAAATAATAACAATTCACAATTAAATCACAAACATACACACAACGGATGTAAGTAAAACAAAAAAGAACAAAAATTGTGCTCCACCAACAAAATTTTGTGCCTTCAGTTGTTTCGCAAATTTCAAACAATTTGCATCGTGTTACGTCTTGACGGTTGAGCGAAATTTGAAAACAATAACAAAAAACAAGCGTTTTTTTACATAGTGCTTGTGTTTTGGGGCGAGAGTATAGTGCGGTTAAATGCGCCGCTCTTTTTTTGCATGTGTATTTTTTTGTTTTGAACTTTTCCATTCAGAAAAAACTGAACCAAAACAAAAAACACAACATACAGCAACAGCAACAACAATACCAACAACGAACAAACGCAGCTGTTTTTCTAAATGGTAAAATATATTAGAAAAAAACGCGAATAAATTTTGTAAAGGAAGATATAATTTGTGTAGAATAAAAAGAGAACAGAACAAAAAAACTAAACTAAACTTTTAGATACACCAAAAAAAAAAAAAAAAAAAAAAAAAAAACAAGCAGAGTTTTATAAAAAAGTGTTCTTTTTTGATAATTAAAAAAATTAAATAATATATAGAAAATAATGATGGAACAAATTGTGAAAAAATTAACGTTAACAAATCCATAATTTAATTTAATTTAATTTAATTTTTTTTTGCAAAAAAAAAAATAAGAATATACAATATATAAAATTAATTTAATGTATACATATTTGAATTGTACATTATTAAATGCGATTAATAATGCAGCTTTAATAATTTTTTGTCCAATTTTTTTTTTAATTTTTTGATGAATTGATAATATTTTTTTTAATTTCGAATTTCGCAGTTAAAAAAATAAAAAATACAAAAGAATAAATGAATTTAAGTAAAACGAAGTAATTGATCTGCATGTGTGAGTAAAATAATATACAACAACACCAACAATAATAATATTAATGATTATTCTTTATAAATTCTGTTTTTTGTAAATTTGTGTTTATACCCTCCACCACCACAACTATATTAACTTTGTCATTCCGTATGTACCACTAAGAAGGAATCATATCAGATCCCATGATGTAACGGTTCTGTTTATTATAAGATATATACCGATATCTAAGTCAACCTCTAAGTTCAAGCAAAAATCTTTCGTAAAATTGTCGATTATATATCTAGAAATTATTGTGAAATTTTGCAATAACATTAAAGTTATATGGACTTCATTACCATTCCAAAAATGATCAAAATCGGTTCAGTTGAAAAAAGTTATAGCAAAAACTGCAACTAATTTTATGACATATTAAGTGTTCTCACATCTGTGTGTGTGTGTGTACAAAAAGGACCTATTTACTTCACACGTATTTGTAGTGGAGGGTATTGGAGATTCGGCATAGCCGAATAAAGTATTCTCACTTGTTTTTTATTTGTATGTAGAATTGTAGTTAAATTTTGAAAAGAGTTTTGTGAAAAGAATTTCGTGTATTTTATTTTTTAAGAACTCAACTGATTAAAGAGATTGTGCGGAAGGGTTTAAGATAAAAACAACAACAACAATAACTAAACGTATAAAATATTCAAAAAGTAATAGCAACTCCACATACAACAATAACAATAATAATAAGCACAGGAACATAACAACAAGAACATATTATTAACAATAGCCGCTAACTGCTGCATGTTTCAAGTCTTAAGCTTGTAAACAAATTTTTTTTCTTCATACCCTACACCCCCCTTAAGTAGTTCGGAGTTTATGCAAAAGTTGATAACAAAGAGAAAAATTTTACCCCATTCTTATAGTATACTGATCGACATAGAATTACTTTCTGGGCCGATTTTAAGATACACAGATCACAGTGTCCAAATCAAAATTTTGGCAAATAATTTTGTACCCTTGAAATGTTAATGAAATTTCTCATGTTTAGAGCTGAGTTGTTAAGTTCATTTGGAGTCGGCGATTCTCCTAAGGGCATGTTGGTTTTTAAAAAACTTTCTAAAAAAGTACGCTCACATGTCACAGTGGAACAGAATCAATTTATTTGGAAATAAATCTATAATTTTAATAAAATAGCAGAGGAGCCAGTGCAGCATTATAACTTTGACTGTATGGACCCAGTCGAGACGGAACAAAACTTTGGAACTGCATTTCAATTAGTTTCAAATTTTCCAAAAAAAAAAAAATATTATCTAATAAACTTTGAAAAAAATATGCTTATATTCTCTTATAAAGAGTGAGATTGAAAAATTCTTAACATACATATATGTTAATAAAAACGAAACTACTTAACTTAAAGTTGTATTGTTTTATTTGATTGTATTTTTAATTACAATTTACAAAAAAAACATTTTTTATAGTTTTAATCACTAGTGCGAAACTATCTTTTTTGGAAATCCTTCCTTTAGCGAAAAGGAACACGTAATTTTGTTAATTTTTGGTTCATAATATAGTTTAACTCTTGTCCTGGAGCAACACCAATTGGATGAACCCTTAGATTTTCTGGACTGAGTGAGGTAGGATTGGACTGGCTGTTGAATAAATGTCGTGTATTATGTGGTCCTTGGCCACATGTAGACATGAACCTATATTCCGTTCTTCGTACCGGAATGAACCGAAAATCTTCTAAAATTTACCACACTTTTAAACACACTTCAATTCTACTTTAATGATAGCCCGATATCTCTACACTGGCCTTAGCTCTGGCAGTTTGGAGAATTTGCATCTCTTGGTAAAAAATACTTCATTAATGTTCATGTACCACTTATGGGCTTTTTTATGTGTCAAGTCTGGCCAAAAATAAGTAGACACCTTATAAAGTTTGAATGGAAACATCCTTTTTTTGTAAAGATTCCTTCATGTAGCCCATTGTTACAAATGATTTGGCCATGTACTTTTGGAAAAGCTAAAAATCTGCTAGATAGTGCAAGCATTGAGCTTCCATACTGGATGTGTTGGGAGCTCTTAAGAAAATGCTTTCTTTTCCTTTTTCGAAAATCTCCTCAGTCGCATAAATCTCTCATATATGTGAGTATCTTGCAAATATTTAAAATACACATGTTTAATTCTGTGAGGATGGGTCCAAGATTATTTAAGTCTGCATCATGTTGAAGGGCATTATGAAGTCGCTTTTAACTGACAGTTACACTCTTGCTTCTTTTGTTTTGTTTTATTTTTTCTTTCGCTTTTCAAAGATGAGCATTTTTTTTAATTTATCTCTCAAAAGAACTTTTATCTCTTGCAGCAAACATTTATATATACTCACCCATACACTCCCAATTTACAATTTAATAATCAAAAAAATGTGCTTTCTTTAAGTTGTTGTTGTTGTTGTTGTTGTTGCTTTGTGCAAAATAACAAAAAAAAAACATGGAATGCAATCAATTATAAAGAATCTTTAATAATTTTGTTTTTCATTCTTTATATCGTATTCTACTCTTTCACTTTTCCTTCGTATTCCTTTTCTTTATTTTTATACTTTTATTAGGAAATATTTTTTTTTGATTTAGTAAAAGAGACAGAAAATAAGAAAAAATACGCATCTCTAATTTCCGTTAAATGTAGAGATGCCAGAGCTGTTTTTTGACAATAAAACTTCCGCTTAAAAACAAATGAGAGTTTTGAATAAAATTGTATAAAGTATTGAAAAAAATACAAAACTTTTAAATAAAATAAAATTTAATTAACCATAATTAATTAATCTATATCTATATATATAAAATAGGATGTGTGTATATGTATGTATGAAATGTATAGACTACATATCGGCAGGGCCAATTTCGATGAAATATTGGTTATCGAATTTCTAAATAACCGTAACAGCATAAATTCTCAAACTTGATCCCAATCAGGAGGAGGGTTACCGCCCATGCAAAGTAAATATTGATGATCGAATATCTAAAAAACTTTAACACCGAAAGTTCTTAAATTTGATCCTAACTACTTTCTCAGGGAACTGTTTTACTCGAAAAAAGGTACGACGGATGAGACCAGAGGGAGGCCCATCCAAACTAAGTATCGATTATTGAAAATCTAAAGAACTACAACACCGAGAGTTCTCAGATTAAGTGCTAATTACTTTCTCAAGGATCTGTTTTACCAGATTAAATGTAGGACGGATAACACCATGGGGAAAGGTAACCCCCACACATTAATAATATATTTAAATCGTATGCTAATACAAGACAAATGATTGCTTAGGGCCACCAACGCCCTAAAAACAATTTTTGGTAAAACGAAATATGCCGTGTCTAATAGTTTATGATTTATGCCCTTTTTAACATTTTTATCACGTATACACAGAGATTTCAAAGCGATTTTGTATTTTCCTACTGATTTGGAGAAAAAAATGTTTCTAGGGGGTTCCGGTACAAGGTTTGCAGCTGGGGTATACTCAGTCGTATCCAAGCTTCTCACACTACTTCCTCCGTCTGATGTGCTGCTGCTTCTCAGATAAGCTACTTCTGCTACTCGTCTACTCTGCTGTGACGTCGTAGGCATTGGATTTAATTTTCTGTTCTCAAGACCATTTAAGGTCTGGCCCTCCACTTGTCCCTTTCCACTTGAGTACCCCATCGATAAAACAATTTTACATATATATAGCCCTTAGGATTCTGTATCGCATGTGTGCGATATATCCGTCTGCATTTAGAATCTACCAAACAATTCTCTTTTAACAAGAATATCTCTCCACTGGAATATCTCTCCACACATTATTGTTATTATGCCACTTAAGGGCCTTTTTATCATAATGACGGGATGCTAAGTCTGGTCAAAAATAAATAGACACATTGTGAAGTCTTATGAATGGGAGCAGCCTTTTTGTAAATATTCCTTCATGTTAATTTCAGCATTTATAAAGAGTGTGGATACACTTTTTTGGCGCAAATGCATATCGTTTGTCATACTAAGAACTTTTTCGGACATTTTGAGTTCTTTTGGGTCTCAAACTTTTCGTCAACATTCCCACGAGCATCAACATCATAATAGTTGTGAAAAATCTGCCAAAGCATACGTTTCATCGTTTTTACGCAGCAAGAATATTTTTTTAGAAAACTCGACTTTAATTTCCATGCTCTGTTTAGCAGCGTTTCTGTTACGAACCTTTTTAGCCTTGTATGTTTTTAAAACTGCGTTATATTTAACTTTTTATACCAAATAGCCTGAGCACTGTGCTATACGTGTTGCCTTCCTAATGGATGTGTTGGGACTCTTTTCAAATATCATGCGGACTTTTCCTTCTACCTGAACCAGGTTTTCTATGAAGGGAAAAATCTTCTTAATAAATTTTTCTCATTTTAATCAGATTAACAGTATGTGTGTTAAGAATTTATCGATCTCACTTCATATTACTTTAGGCAATCAACTTGAATTTTCGATATTCTAAAATATGCATTTGAAAACTTATTCAATAAAATGCATTTAATTTCATTCGTTTTAAATCCATTTTAAAGTGTTTTTACTGTATAAAATTCCTTTATCAGTTTTTTCAACTGTAAATCAATAAATATTTACCGAAGTATTAAAATTAGTTCCATAAAAATCAATTGTGATTACATAAATTGCTGATATTTATTAAATATTTTTTTATTTATGTGATTTTACAAAATATTGCTATTTTTACCCTACAAAAAAATATATATCAACAGTTTTAAGTATACTGTTCGACTTAGAATAATTTTCTAAGTCGCTTTAACGATGTTTGTTCCCTCTGTATGATTGAATGACAGTGTTGCCAGTGAAGATTTTATTTCCTAAATTATTAAATTTAAATATACGAAAAAAACTAAAAATTCCTTTGGCAGGGACATTAGAGAAAGGTAATATTAATAGCATAGATCGGGGAACCCATAATAACACTAATAAAACGTAGAAAATGGAGATGGATCGGTCATACTATCAGAAATTACACTCAAAGTTCAAGAAGCCTTGAAAACGTTCGATACATCAAGATCAAGGACAAGTCAGTCTTGCATGGGAAGACGCAAAAACCACTGCAGCATATAATATGAAAATGCTTTGTGGAAACCATATGCTCCCGAGAGGGGTAATGGAAAAAAGTATTAGAATAACATTCTTTTGCAAGGATTTTTTTATTAAAAATGAACTGGGAAGTTGAAAATTTTCGAAATCCAATAGAGTAATAAAGGTACTGTCCAAAGGACTAAGCTTTTTTCTGATGCAGATTAATATTAGAATATTATTGAAGAAATCAAATATTATTTGATGTAAAAATCTTTACGATCTTTGAGGAGGAATAGGGAATGATACGTTTTCACGAGTGTGATTTAATCACTGTGATTCCTAAATCTGCAGTGACTTAAGTTATGAAATAACAGTTACTCAAATGTATTTGTTTTTATTTTGAGCCAGCAAACTTACTTAAAGGTGGTGCAGAGCATAAATTCACGATTCCTCTAGAATTAAAATTTTCCATTTTCTACGTTGCACAGTGTAAACACCCATTTTTTAAAGAAAATAATGTCCTCTGTCAATTTTTATTGAATGCTGCCACTGTTTTAAAGAACAATGATTAAAAAATCGCTTTAACTGGGAACGACGTTATTCAAAAATCACGGTATCGCTCATCTCTACGTGACATTTTTATTCGTATTCAACTACTGCACCTTATAGAGTCTATTAGATTATAAACAGCTTCATAGCTTTGTCATCCTTTTTTGGACTACACACGGCGTTGAACTATTGAAATTAGTGATTATGGATCCATTATTTTAACTAGTCCCCATACAAATGTTCTACCGGTATGGGGTTTTAATTACACATAGGATACACATGAAAATAAAAATTACACATGAACTGCTGGCAACACTGCTGAACGGCTGCTTGACTATAAATCTCGTCAACTAAATGCAGGTCGCATTCTTAAAGACTTCTTGACGACACTTGTCAGGTGTCATTATGTGATGATGATGGATCCATTATTTCACCTTTTCTCCATAAAAATGTTCTCCCGGAATGGGATTTTAAGCACATAAAAATGCTAAATATTAAACGAACGATTGTAAAACGATGTAGCAAATTAAATGAGGATCAGTCCATTATTTCTCATAGCTCACATAAAACCGCATTAAAGCGCTGAAACTTCACATATGTCACACCATAATTTCCTATAGCTCCAATTTTATCCACCAGAAAACATAAATTCCACAAAACTGTTAACATAATATTTTACCGCTCTCTTAAGTATAAATCAAATATACGAGGGTTGTTCATTAATTTTTGGTATCTACAATTTATGTCTAACAATGCAAAGTGTGTCAAAATTGATTTTTTTGGAAATTATTCTGTAATTTTTGAAGCTTGGATCTACCTTAATAATATTTCACATAGTCAGAGCAGAGGTGTTTCTGAGTTGATCTACAGGAACACAAGCCGCTATATTGTCAAGGCAAGTCGGCAGAGAATAATTTTTGTGTGTTTACCTTACTAGATATCAAGGGTAATTAGTAAATGATTCCATTTTTGCCGCCATTTTAAAAAATTAATTAAAAATAACAGGGAAACTATAAGAGATAGCCCAAATATGTAAGCGTATTCTTTATTTTCAAAATTTGTTCTGTCAATTCATAAATGGGCCGAGGTGATCAACTTTTTAGGAACAGTGACTACGTCTATGATCAGATAAGGGGTTTACACTCCTTCAGAACTCAGAAACACTTTAGCTTTAAATGTGTGAAATTTCTGTAATATATTCCCATCGGTTCAAAAGTTATAGAAAAATTTCTAAGAAAAATCGATTTAGACACTCTGTGCAGAGGTGATCACATTTGGTGCTCCTCTACTCGTCCTTTAAACTCTCTAAGAACTTGTGCTGCTCTAAAACAAATGGAAGACAACTCAAGAACCTCCATGAGATACATATTTCATTAATAAATATTCCGTAGTTCCAAGATAACAGTATTATTATCAATAAAGCATTTTGGTACCATTGTGCACTAATGAAATATATATTTTTTTTAATCGCACCAAGAAAATTTTTATCCATTTTGAAATTTGATTTTTAAATATGGATAAATTAGAGCCTTGTAGAAATATTTGTTTCTTTCTGGACTAGTAGACCCGGCCAGCTTCGTTTTGCCAAAGCAAATTTTAAGGCCTTTGCTGATTCTAAGCAAACATTCGTATTGTATTATCAGACGATTTAAATAAATAAGAAGTAATTAAAAATTGCTTTGTATGGGTGGTAATTCTCCCCCTGGTCCTATAGGTCCTATATTTATTCCAATGATGGTGTTTCATAGTAGCTTAATTGCTTCAAAATTGTAAGACTTTCGCTGTTGATATTCGGTACCCCTCCCCCGGTGCTACCGCTACAACGTTTTGTCCTGTAAAATAGTTTCTTGAAGAAGTTGTTGGGACTAGATTTGAGAGCTCTCGCTGTTCTAGTTCTTTATTCGAAAATCAGTATTTGCTTAGTAGAGAGAGGTTCTCACCTCCTGGTCCTATTTGTTCCACGTTTTGTTCAGTTAAACAGTTCTCACTGTTATAGTTATTTAGATGTTCGGTAACTAATATTTGCTTTGTATGAGGGATACCCTGGTAACGTTACGTTACATACATACATACATACATACATACATACATACATACATACATACATACATACATACATATATACACACTTCCTACTTTATATAAATAGATAGATAGATAGATAGATAGATAGATAGATAGATAGATAGATAGATAGATAGATAGATATATAGATAGATAGATAGATAGATAGATAGATAGATAGATAGATAGATAGATAGATAGATAGATAGATAGATGCATACATACATAAATAGATAGATAGATAGATAGATAGATAGATAGATAGATAGATAGATAGATATATAGATAGATAGATAGATAGATAGATAAATAGATAGATAAATAGATTGGTAAATAGATTGATAAATAGATAGATAGATAAATAGATAGATAGATAGATTCATACATAAATAGATAGATAGATACATAGATAAAAAATATTAACAACTAATCAAACTAACTAATAATTAATCGCTAAATTATTTTTAATGAACCAGAATTTCATGAATATGTATACATTAAATCCCTTTACAAAATTCTGAAAATAATTATTTATATTTATTTTTTATTATTATTTTTTTTTTTGTAAAGTTCTGCATTTTTTTAATAAATAATAGAAACAAAAAAAAACATATAAACTTTATTCTTTCAAGGTGAACGTGTCGCGTCGCGCCTTAAGCTGCTAACCCACCATAATCTAACATTATAAACAGTGATTGACGTCGACCAACGACCACTGTTTAGCAAACAAAAGACATTTTTGGAACTTAAACGTCAACAAATAACGTCTGTTGTGGTCTAAGTGTTTGTTAGAAATTTCGTAACGAAATTTCACACTCGTATAAGAAATTCGTGCGCTTGTGATCGCACGTTAATTAAACATATTTTTCTTCCCATAAATTGTTTAAATAATCGCCACTTTGCCGCGCGGACGTAAGTGTAAATCCACCACCTCCGGTAATATGGCCACTACGGGAGGAGGGGGGGCAGCTGCTACAAGTGTTGTAGTTCTGGATCGTGGCAATAATACAACATGCACAATTAATTTGCATGGTAAGTATCAGTTGTTGTTGTTGTCTATTTTTAAAATTTATTAATTTTATTTTTTTATTTATAATTTCGAGTTTTGAAAGTTCTATGGACTTGGTTATAATTTTGAATTATTATTTCTTTTTCTATTCTGTTTTGTTTTTATGTTTTCATTTCGTTACACTCTACATCATCGTAGGTGGTTGGGGTATTATGCGTTTGTGCTGATGTTTGTAACATACAAAAAAATGTTACATCCACCTTTAAGTGCACTCCGAATCACTTTCTGAGTCGATTTAACGGTGTCCTTCCATCTGTCTGTCTTTCCGGCTAGCTGTCCATGTAAACGTTGTGAAGACTTTACAGGTCTAAATTTTCGAGATATCGGGCATAAATCTATACATATATAAAATAGTATGTATATGTATGTATGTATGTATGTATGTATGTATGTATGTATGTATGTATGTATGTACGTATGTAACCCGAAAGTAACATAGGCTATAAAAAATTCCGATAGGACCAGAGGGGGTACCTCCCATACTAAGCAAATATTAAAGAACTAAAACAGCAGGATTTATCAAATTTAATCCAAACAACATTCCCAAGAAACTGAACTACTGGATAAAACGTAGGACTGATAAAATTAGGGGGAGGGATACCGCTCATACAAAGCAAATATTGGTTATCGAATATTTAAAAAACTATAACAGCGAGAGTAATAAAAATTGGTACCAATTACTTTCTTAAGGTGCTGTTTTACTGGACAAACGTAGGGCCGATAGGACAAGAGGATAACCCTTAACAAAGCAAATATTGATTATCGAATATCTAAAAAATTATAATGGTGAAAGTTCTCAAATTTGGTCCCAACTACTTTCTCAAAAAACTGTTTTACTGGAGAAAACGTTGAACGGATAGGAGCAGGGAGAGAGGTTATCCTCATACAAAGTAAATTTTAATTATGTAAAATCTCTTTAAATCGTATGATTTAACAAAGACAATGTTTGCTTAGAACCACCGCGCCCTATTTTTTTGTTTGGGCAAAAACGAAATTTGTGTGCTGGTCTCACATATAAGTTTATTGTAATTAAATTAATTTAAAATTAAGATAAATATAATCCAAAATCGATGTTCCAAATTTTACATGGGTCGATCCATTCTTTTAGCACCGATATAACCCACCAAAACAAAATCTTTTTCAAACGCGTAAATTTCACATAAATGTTAGTATCGTATTAATGTACTTCATACTTAAACATAAATCAGAAAATTATTATACGAGGGTTGTTCAGAAAATTTTCCTAACTACCAATTTTAAGTTACAATGTGGTGTAGGGTATTACATAGTCGGGTTTGATTGACTATAAAATTCTTATTGGTTTTATTTCTTTTACTTCCTTCTTATTGATTTTCTTAAGAGTTTTTTTTTTTAACAAAATTTTTGCAAATTATTTCATTTAATTTATTATTTTTGTTGTTGTTGTTGTTTATGAATATTTGATTTGTTTGTGATTAATCATTATTAATTAAAATAATTTTTTATTTTTGCGAAAAAATTATATATTTATAGACAATAATTTAACAACAAAAAAGAAAAACACAAAAAAGATTTTGTATATGTTTTTTTCTTTAATTTAATGCTAATTTTATATTGATTAGATTCTAAGGTACGGTTTTTGACTCTTTTTTGATTCTTCAAACGATCGGATCTTATAAAGAGTTTAATTTTAATTTTTAAAAAAGAGTTTTTGTCGCTCTTTGAACAAGAGTTAGCTGAAGGGATGTTTTCTATATTTACAACTTTTGTATGAACGGTTTTGACTCTTTTTTTGATTCTTCAAACGATCGAATCTTTCAAAGAGTTTAATTTTTAAAAAAGAGTTTTTGTAGCTCTTTGAACAAGAGTTAGCTGAAGGGATGTTTTCTATATTTACAACTTTTGTATGAATAAACAAACCAAGTTAAGGTTTTTGAATCTTTTTTTATTCTTCAAACGATCGGTTCTTTCAAAAAATTTAAGTTTTTAAAAAAAGTGTTATTTTTTTGTCGCTCTTTAAACAAGAGTTTAATTTTGAAAAATTATAAAAATAAAAAATAATGTATATATAAATATCAAAAAAGAGCAAAATCCGAAAAAGAATTTAAAAATCAATAATTCGCACAAATTGTTTTAAAATCGTTTGTAGCAGTAAAAAATGTTTTTTATTAAGCTGAAAAAGGGTTGTTTGTATATTTACAACTTTTGTATGAATATACAAGCCAAGTTATGGTTTTTGACTAATTTTTTGGACTCTTCAAACGATCGGATCTTTCGAAGATCCGAAAAAAATAGTTTTTTTTTGTATCGCTCTTTGAACAAGAGTTTAATTCTAAGAAATGTTAAAATCAAAAAAAAAATCCAAACAAGAATTTTATAATGAATAATTTGCACGAATTGTTTTGAAATCGTTTGTAGCTGTGAAAAATGTTTACAAGGTACTCACATATTAAGATATATTAACTTTTGTTGTATACATTTTTGTGTGTTTTTGTTATTATTGTATTTACAAGCACATTTTTTCTTTTCGACCATTTTGCAATTTTGATGAGTAAAATATATTTATCTACTAAAAGAAGATTAAAATTTTAATCGAAAAAAAAGAATTTTATTTTTTTTATCTCCTCAAAGAAGAGTAAAAATAAAGATCATTTGAAAATAGAGTTTTTGCTAATAGTTGTTCCATACTCTGTTAGATTCTCTTGTATTTTTGCCGACTTAATTTTAGTCTTTAACAATTTATTTCTTGTATTTCGTGTGTTACTAATAATCAGTGATGCCAATTCTTGAGGAGCATAAGTGACTTATGTAATGGAAAATTCTACGAATGATCTTCTCTTGAACTTTAAGTCTGTGTTAGATATCGGTCTATATCATTTAAAATACTAAACCGATATTATTGGTTTTAAATAAGAAACTTCTCAGGACAATAACAAATACTGAGTCCAAATTTCATGGAACTCTGTCAATTATTGTGGATGAGAAAGTGTCAACAATAGACAGAATAATATTTTGAATATATAGACATTATGGTGAATTATATGATTCTTTCTTAGCGATACACATGAAATGACAAAGTTAATTTACCCTCCCTCACCATTTGTGGTGGTGGAGGGTGTAAAAATAAAATCATTTATAAAAACAGATTCGTCAAATATAATCGAATACATATTTGTCTTTAATCATTTCCTGAAAAATATCATCAAGGTTCAAAATATCATCATTCGTTTCCAACGATATACAGTGTGCCCAAATCGATTCTTTTGGAAATAATTTATTGCATATTTCAATATGATGTTTATTAACTTATCCATGATTGAGGGAATTAAAAAAAAAGATTCCCAGTTTTCAATACGGAAATGCCCAAAATCTCAATAATGTTAAAAAATTAATTAAAATTTTCCACTTAAATGGTTGCTTTGTCATACAGTTATGGCCAAAAAATTAAAGTTTTGTTAAATTTTTAACTTTTTGTTAAAAATCTGAAAAAATATTTAATTTCTGGTAGTTCCAACTTCAGATTAATTTAACGGATGCATATACACAGAGAAAAAAACATGATGCAAAATCAACGTTGAGCATAGTTGATATGTGATTGAATATATTTTTTTCATTTAATTTAAATCAAATGTTTTTAAGTTTGTGATAAATTAGTATTGTACATATTAGAATCTTTCGATATAAATATATACATTTTTTAAAAAATACTTTTTAGTTACAAAATTTCAAGTAGTAAAATTTTAAGAAAATTCTCAAGAACCTGTATTTACTGTGAAACAATGTTAAATTAACATTTTTAAATTATTATTATTTCCATTTAAATTAAATTAAATGAAAAATTTTTTAAATTATTTCCATTTTAATTGATTTAACATTGATTTTTTTCTGCGTGTATATTTATACAGTTATTGCAGCAATATGTTTTAGAATTTTATGGGGAATCTGGAATATATATTTAAAAAATTTAGGACCAACAGTAAGTCTGCTATATTAAAAAAATATTTAAAAATATATAAATCAATAAAAACTTAAGCGGAACTTGATCCCTTCCGAAAAAAATCAAATTTTCTTTAAATTGTTATGATAAATAGGAGATATAACTTTAATGCTTATGAATTTATATCTAATATTATTTCAGTGCTCTTTGTTTTGAGAAGTTCCAAATCAGTTAGTTCCATATAAATATGGAACCAACAATATTTCAAAATTTCTGTATAATTTCTATATGAAAAAATAATAATGATTTTTATCATTTTTTTTTTTTTTTTGCAAAATGATGTGTGATAATTTAAGAAAACTATTTGTCCTATTTTTTTTTTGTTAATTTACACACATATTTACACATACATTTGAATGTATGTAGAGGTACTCACATGTAGTTATAGAAACTTGTAAACGATAATTTGAAGTACATTCATATCTGTTCACAAAGTTAACCGGTACAGACAGATAGAGAGAGATATAGAGAGATAGAGAGACAATAATATAAACGAGTAGGCAAAGTTTTTGGTAATGTTGAGGAAAAAACCCCAAAAAAATTTAAACAATGAGTTTTTTTTACAAACAATTTGAGTTTTTACGTTCTTTTGTAACAAAACTACGCAAATTTTTATACCCTACACCATCGCAAATGGTGAAGGGGGTATATTAACTTTGTCCTTCCGTGTGTAACGTTAAGAAGGAATCATTTAAGACCCCATAATGTATATATATACTTGCAACACATAAAAATCTGAGTCGATTTAACTATGTCCGTCTGACTTTCCATCTGTCTGCCTGTCTGTTGTTGACACGCTCATATCTGCAATAATTGAGAGAGATCAATTAAATTTTATCTAAGTATCGGTTCAGTATGTTTAAAGCTATAGACCGATATCTGAGACAAACTCTAAATTAAAGCGAAAAACTTTCGTAAAATTATCAATAACAAATCGACAGATTAGAATACGATTTTCCCATAATATCAAAAAAAATGTACTCATTACTATTCCAGAAAATCATCATTTGTATGGGGAGTACTCCTTCCTTAATGGTTAATGTATTAATTTTTTACAACAATTTAACGCATATCTTTCCTCAATCCCACTTAAATTTCGTAAATTTAACTTAAAAATGGTAGTAAAATTGAATAATATTCATCAATATAAAGAATTTATTTTTGTCAATTTGATTAATGAATTATTCAAATTAATCCCATTTTTATTAAAGAATTCATTCATATTGATCATTTTACGTCAATTTGAAGAATTTACGTAAAATTAACGAAAATTTTCGTTATGACGAATAAAGTTTTCGTTTGCAGATATTTAAAACACTCTTCTTCAATTCTACACCCTTTTTCGTTATTTTTACTACCTTTTTTGGTTCAATGTAGGAATAAAAATGAAAGATCCGAAGTTTAATTTTTGAGTTTGGACTTTATAAGAGCTAAAGAAGAACATACCTCAGGGTATTGGGACCACTCAGAGCATAAAATTTATATAAAACGAAATGATCTTTTAGATAATCCATCGTAGGAATATTTTATCTTTCATAATTTAATAGAAACAGTCACTAACATAAGTATATGTACTCACTGAAAATTTACATAAAATTTAAATTATAGACCGATATACATACAAATTCTAATTATATTCAATAGAATTAGAAAAATAATTGTGCCGAATATCAATGGAATTTGTTTAGGTTTAATAGTTTTAAAAGCTTAAAAACCTATTTCGGTTCCTTATATGAAAGCTATTAATAAATATGGACCAATATTCGTGATATTCGATATATATTTTTTTGATAGTTAGAAAAGAAATAAATTTGCCGAATTTCAATAGAATTTAAGAGACTTAAAAATGCCTTTTTTGGTAAGGGACTTCAAATGGGAGCTATAGCGAAGCATGGACCGATATTTGTCAAATTATTTAAATACTGTCTTAAAATTATTTAATTAATTTGGCGAATATCGGTCCATACATTCCAGTTAGAGATAAATTATCGAGGTTATTTTCAAAAATTTGTTTTCTATATAAGTTCTATCAGCTCAAACCCCTTTTTCGAGAAGGCGCATTTTTTCTAAGCTTAAAACTTTATTTTGAAAAGGGATTTTTTATGAAAGCTAAGTTAGATAATGGTTCCATTATAATCATTTTATAGTTTATTATATCAAAAATAAAATCAAAATTCAATTCAAAATTGCAATCTATATGACACACAGATTTTGGGGTGTATCAAAATTTTCCATATTTTTGCTTAAATATTTATTCTTATTGATCTGATTTTGATGATATTTTTTAAAGATGATGAAGTAAAGCTGCTCTTTACAGCTAAAGATAAAATTGTTATTCGGAAATATCAGATATCGGTCTATAACTAATAGACCGATATAATTGGTTTCAGGATTCTGTTTATGGCCAAATTTCTGTGAATTCGGACAATTATTCTAATCATGAGAATGTTGCCAAAAGGCAGATTTAATGCTTGAATATATATACTATATCGGGTCTTAAATTATTCCTTCTTGTCGTTACACACGGAAAGACAAAGTTAATATAACACCATCGACACTTGCGGTATTGGAGGATATAAAAATTAAAAATTTTAAAAAAATATTAGTTATCGATGGGACCAAAACATAGCCTCACCTATTATTACGAATAAGAACAATTTAATTGAACTTTTAGGCCTGTAAAATGTTAAATAAAATTGATTTTTTTTTTTGAGTCCGAGTGGAACTGAATGAATGTTTACCGGGTCTATGTAGTTATATAACAAATGTAATTTGCGATTTCAGAACTTTACAAAAAGTAACTTTTTTTGGGAAGGACTTATGGGCAGCATTTGGCCCCTGATTAGCTGGGAACTTATTCTCGGAGATAACTCTGTTGTCTTTAATTAATATAACTCCAATGGTTCAAAGTTACAGACTTATTACTCCCAAAAAAATAAAATTTTGAAACCACTGCAAATCATTTCAAATATATGATCAAAGGTGTACAAATTTAAAACCCTGTGGTCAGGACTCTGTTATGCTCATAATATCCAAACTCAAAAATTTAACTCACCTACACTTCTACTACCACAGAATGAATTTTCATTGATATCGGTCTAGACTATCGGATGTTACAAAACTTGGTCCATATTTCATATGGATTTATTTTATAACTTTTTGTCGTTAATTGTATTTTTTACTGATCACAAGTACATGAAGTATCTGTTCATACTTAACTTTTTTATGTTATTAAAATTTGAATACAAATATTTAAAATGTACATACTCCATAGATAGATACATACATAACTGTAGCCTAATTTTGAATTTCTATAAAGATACAAACATACGAAGTTTTAAATCTCTTCCCAAATTGTAGAAATATTTTTATTTTTTCCATCATCAATATTATAACGTATTGACTACGTAGTCGTATGTACATATTTATGATTGAATGTGTGTTTTATACAGTGGTGAAGAAAACAAACTGATATTTCATTTAAATATATGTAGATTCCTGTTTTTCGATATCTTGAAAAGCATGGAGATCCCAAAATAATCGTTGGAAATAATTTAATAATTATAAAACTACTAAATACATTTATAATCTTCACCGGACTAGATCAGAAGGGTATATATAAGTTTGTCATTCCGCTTGTATTTTCCATAATTTTTCGATTTAAACCCCTAAAAGTATATATATTTTGGATCGGTCCGTATGTCCGTCCGTCCATCCGTGTGTCGGTTGAAATCAAGTTTATGAAGCCGACCTATAGTTAATATATTTGATATGTATATCAATTGATTGGAAATGCTTTCGAGAATTTTGTGGTTGTAATCCAGGGAAATTGGTTAATTTCCCTGGATTTCAAAAAAACTGAAGGTACTTAACTTTTTTAGATTTTTTTCTTGAAGAATTTACAATAATTAGACACATAATTTTTTCACCGACGTTTTTATACACTGAAGACATGAAATAAAACGCACCATTAGTTCCTGAGTTATAAGCAAAATAGTTGCCTAAATTATGAACCCCCTATGAGATCTATGGACTTGGTTATGATACTGATTGATTGCTTATTTTTTCCAGAATTTAATCTTTTTCATTTTTCAAAATCGGTTCATAAACCACCGAGTTATGGTCAATTCTTTCTATAAAACTTTAGTCCCATGTGGTTGTTGTTGTTTATAACAGTAAGAAACAACAACGTTTAAAATAATATTTTTCAGATTTTGGTCATTCTATTGATGTCAGAAATTTCATTTTTTTAATTATGGGCCCGAAATATTTTTCGATTGGGCCATTAGTTTCTGAGTTATGGACGAAAACTTATTCTGATGCTCCAGGGGCAGCTGCGGACCTAGTTGCCACGCAGAAAAATTACTAACTTTTTCCTTGAATTGTGATTTTTTTTTCAATTTTCAAATCGGTTCAAAAATAGCCGAGTTATTAACAATTCCTCTCCACTTTTATTTTTGCTGAATCAACTGCGTGCAGAGGGTATTGGGGCTAACGATTCTTTATATTTCGAAAGTATTTCTCAAAAGCTCAATGAACTCAATGCGGTTCAGGAGGATTCCGTCGGTGGTCCCTTCTGTCCAAGGCACACACTGGAACCTACCACGTAAAACTCTTAAACGTACCCTCCAATCTTTACAGTCAGTCAATTCAGATTTTCTTCCTTGATCTTTTGCTGAACCAATAGCAACCAAACTAACCAGGCTCGGTGTTGCCACCTGAATGGATAAGGTTTCAGTTGAATTCGGCTTACATTTCGTTTGAATTCTGATTGCCGCCCCACAGGGGAATAAGACACTATCACAAAAGGGGTGCCCCATTTCAATAAAAGGGAAAAATTATTTTAAATTCTGATTGCTCCCCCCCACCACAGGGATAAACAAAAGCTATCTGAATAAGGGGATGATTGTGTGTACCTCTAACATGGATAACCTATTGAAAAGTGAGTTTGAAATTTCTCCATCACAATCAGTCCACGTCCTTGCACATAAGCTCTACCATTGCCACAAGATCACTACTCATTGCAGGGGAAATTGGATGACGATTCTTGATATTTTGAAAGTTTTCTCACACGAAAATTAATCGCAGTATTAATAGTTAGTGGCCAAAAGTATCTATTACTTAAAACGATTGTTTTTTGAGAAAAGTCCCTTAACTTTTGGTCCACACTGTTCCCTCTTATGCGTAAATGTTACTTATTTTCAATATTTTGTACATAAATATGTTTTGTTTTTTTTTTTTTTCTTTAAAGTTTTGTGTCATTATTTTATCTTTTTTAGCTTTTACTATTTTGTTTTTTGTTAGAAAAAATATTAGAAGCAAAAAAAAAAAAAAAAAAAAAAAAAACTTGTCCGCCGTTGTAGTTAATTTTTCGGTTTTTTTTTCACTTAAAAATTTATTTCGTTCAATACATGTGTACGAATTACTTGTACTTGTTTTGAAGTTTTTTTTTTTTTTTTTTGATTTTTTACGTGGGTCGGTATCTTAGAGCGCAATTGTTTGAAAAGTAAGTACAGTGTCTGTCTATATAATAATTATACACAGACACAGGCACACCGATACTCAATCGCACATAGATCACTACACTCACTCATTTAGTTTATAAATTGTTGTGTCAAACCCTTATGAATAAATGAACACGAGAGTGAGTGAGTGTGTGAGTGAATGAATGACGATTGAGTTTGGAATAAGTTTTATTATTCATTCATTTCTTCAAATTCACTAAACGCTTTCATATAATTTAATTCATGTGTTTCTTGTTGTTTTGTTGTCATTTGCTTACGATAGGAATCAATGAACTAAATTTGTTGTCGTTGTAGTTGTTGTAAAATTGATTTTTAATACTGTTGATTGTTATCGTGGCATGTAAACAGCATCCACGGTTTTAATAACAATGTGAGATCATTTTTTAGCAGAAGGAAATAATTCATGAAATATTAACATTATTTTTATGCGTTATAACTGTATTACAAATGTATAATTTGGGATTACAACCGATATTCTCTGAGAGCATAGACCCTTACTTATCTACTTAATATGGAGGTAATGCGTTCCAACTCTGGATTTTTGAACAATGAACCAAATCGTGAAGACAAAGTTGAGACTTTTTTAATTCACAAATACAATTTCAGAATACCGCCTGCAATCTTTAAAAAGAAGTTCCTTTGCTTCATTTTCCACATTATGGGAATGCGTACCAACAATCCATTTGATCCAAATACCTCATACTCCTTATAAATATTAAATAAACTTAAAGTATAAATTTAAAAAAAAAAAATAAATACAATTCTGGAATACAACCATATATATGGCATGGACCTATAGTTCCATTTTTCATTTAGAGCGAATACCAATGCTTCGTTTGACTTCTCTCAAAATGATCCAAAACCCTCAAAATGATTTTGATATTTAAAAAAAGTCGGAAATACGATCTTTATTATTTTAAAGCTAAGACTTTTGGTATCATTCTTCATATGGTGGGAATGCGAGAAAACTTTCCATTTGACTACAGTGACCCAAAACCCTCAAAGACTACATTAATGACAAAGAAATTCAGAAGAACGACTGAATGCCGGTTTTATATGAACTTAGGCTGATTTGGATTCTTGGTTTAAGTAACTGTTCGGGGAATTGGCATCCAAATATGTGCATTGCTTCTTGGAGAGCACATTGACTAACTGGTTGGACTGATCTTGGAGGTTATATGTAATAACAGAGTATTGGCCTATGAACGACATTAGAAGGATTTCATTAGAAAGCAGATTAGGCTTCAGGTTTCAATTATAACTGGACATTGTGTTTGTCCACAACAGCTTTTGTCGCATTTGTTATGGCGAACTTGAGGAGGAGACAATTCTTCACCTACTGTGCCACTGTCCTGCTAATTTCCTTTAAGATACTGTTTGGTTGGGAGAAGCTGTCACGTAGACCACTGAATAGCAGTCGAATCGATTGTCTGTTCTTTTAGGGTAACACAATGAGGTCAGATATAGCAAGACCCGAGTCAGATGTGTGAAGGACAATTAACAACTAACTAACTATGGACTTTTGTCTCTTTATTTATGCTACATTGATATTATCCGATTTTAAACGACATTTTGTCACTTTAATAGAAAACCTATTGAAATTTATTACACTTTGATCTTAGCCATAAAGCCGAGAAGCGATGACTAATTGTTTAAAAGTATTACATTTTAGATAAGTATTTTTAAACAAAATGAGAATTATAAAAACTATGGAATTAAATTAAATAATATAAATAATCCTAAAAAACATTAAGAATTTAGAATTAAAATATCCTTGATATTTACAAAAACAAAGTCATTTAATTGTGAACCTTGTCTTGGTATTTAAAAAGAAATTACCCTTATTTTCTTTATTCAGCATTTCATAGCATTCACGTTAATAATTCTCATTTAGTTTATACATTTATTAAGATAAAATCTATATTTTCTGTGTTCAGTCATCGCTTCCCGGCCTTATGGCTAAGATCAAAGTGTAGTATCTGTTCTTATCAGCTTAACATCTGATAGATCCTCCGTCGGAGGACAACAAATGTTAAACTGATTTTTGTAATTGGACGGAATGTTTAGAGGGGCTTGCTCCATTTCTGTCAAGGGTTGGCCGGAATTTCCGCCCATTTAAATAATGTCAAGATTTTTTACATAGCTTTGCTTCAAAAATTTTCCTCAGATGTTTTGAGCAAAGCTTATCACAATTGTGGTTTTAATAATTTTCATTAGGAGCTAAATCTTGTGAAAAAACAGGCTTCGAATTATATTTTAAAATGTTTTACCAAGTCCAAGAAAGGACTTTTAAATTTTTTTATATTTCACTTCAAGAACTACAGAAAATGAATATTTAAACCTAAAACTTCACAGAGGATATCAATCGAAAAATCTGGATTGTGACTTTTGATAAGATCCATTTGATAACTCTTCTAAACATCCTTGAAAAAAGCGGTAGATTTAAAATTCTTCGCCTCTGATATAATTCGACATAACAAACATTATAAAACTTCATTAACAACATTTGTTCTTACACCGGTTATAATTCTCATTTAGTTTGTAGAAAAATTTCCATAAAGAGTAATATTTTAGAAAATTAGTTATCGCTTCTTAGCCTTATGGCTAAGATCAAAGTGTAGCATCGGATCTTATCAGTTTAACATCTGATAGATCCTCCATCGGAGGACAACAAATGTTAAACTGATTTTTGTAATTGAACAGAATATTCAGGAGCTTGATCCGCTTCTGTCAAGAGTTGGTTCAGTATTGCAGTATCGTTGGCATTTAAGTCCAATAAGAAATAAATTTCATATGGTAGAATAGATCCATTGTGTAACACATTTTTGGAACCATTCATCAATATTAATCGATTTTCTTATATCTTGTTTTTTTTTTTTTTTTTTTTTTGCAGGCGCAACTGTTGTTTCTTGGCGGGTCAACAATCAAGAACAGTTATTTGTCAGGTAAGTCATTTAACAACATTTATTTTATATTAAATTTATGATTATTTTTTTTTAATTATTCATTTCATTTCGACCTTATAAAATATAATTTTCTATTAAATATTAATCAAACCAATGAAATTTATTTAACGAATAGTTTAAAGTTCATGTAGAAACTTTAACCAGCGATTCTATTCGCAGCAACCAAAAAAGTTATTTGAAAAGTTTTATATTTTTAGTTTTGTTTTATAGCAAAAGAAGCAACAACAACAACAGCAGCAAATGTATAATATAGATACCCACTTGATATAAATTATATGCGGGATTTCACAAGTCCAAGCAAAACTAATGAAACTGCAGCATAAAATTTAAATAGAGAACATAAATATTTTATTTTTAACGAGGAGTGATTAATAAGTTAAGCAGAAATATTCGATTGTGTTGAATATCAACGATAAAGATGGTGGTGATTTGGAGGTACATAAATCATTCTGAAATGATGGGATTTTGCAAAGTATATTTAAATACTTTATGGAGTTGAAAAATTTATTACTGGAAAAGGATGATAATTCGAAAAGTATCTGAAATTTAAGATAATTTACTGCATACACATATAGACGTGGATCATTTCGTGGAATCTTTTTTTGTAACATTTCCATTAGATCCGTTTTCAATTCTTTATGGTTTAGCGGTAAACTCCCTTCCTATTTAGGTGTAATTCACGACACTGTACTCTCTAATAAGTTTCGAATGAGGTGAATGTAGAGTACAATCAAATTAAAACATTTCAGTTTTTATCGATACATATTCATAAGTTTTTGTCGTTACACAGCCGGCATTTACTTCTTTTTGGTTATCAGTGCGGTAATGCTCCTTTGATTCCTTTGAAGGATTGAGACGGCGCTGCTAACCTCAGGTACTGAGCACATTAATCTCTTTAACGTAACTATTCGTGTCCGTGTTTTTGTCCACCATGAGTCTTACTTAGTTCCAGAAAAATACTAAGCGATGTGATCCTCAAAGACAAGTTATATTTACGTAATTTCTATTTCCCCTCCACCACTTGAAGTTGTGCACAATAGGAAACAGAATTTCCTTTAAATAATTTAGAAAATTCTTGATTAAAAAAATCAATTATTGTTTTGATCAAACTCTAGAGCATTGGAACTCGGAATATAGATTTCGTAACTCGTAAGTTTAGACTACACTCTCACTAATTTGAATGTATTTTTTTGCTGCTTTCCTCGCACAAATAAAATATAAAAAATCTAGATGGCGCAGTTTGGTATAGATGTCCGCAAACCACGGACTTATACCCACAGTATTCCTGCATTTCTTCATACAAATTTTCTCTAATTCGGATAATTCTTTCATAAATATTTTTAATGACTTTTCAGTCTACCTCTTTTATATTATACCCGCATTACCCATCTCTGCCCTAAAGTCGAAACAATACTAAAATATTTCGAACTCTCATCATCTTAATATATACACAGATTCTCTTATAACTCCCAACTATTTCAGGAAAAAAGGAATGATTGTAAGTTTAAATTACAAAGATCACCACGCAAAAGGTGAGCAATCACCAAGGAGGTGAAAAACATTCACCTCCTTTGTCTTAAAAGTCATTAAAGACAAGCCATTGCCCGGTCAATGCCAAAAACAAAACTTTAACTTATCCCCTGCCGAAATTATAAAATATACTTGTCGTCAAGCTCTATTTCCCGATAATTCAATCAAGGATTGATGTATATTTTATAAGAATAAAAAGAACGCTTTTTACGCAATTGTATTATGTTTATCATGTCAAGTTTTCTTTAAGAAAGTTTGCTTGGTCTCTTTGGCATTAAATCTGCGAAAAATCTTGAAATTTATTATTCAATTGAACAATACTGCAATACCGGGTCAACCCATTACAGAAGTAGAGCAAGCTCCTTAACATTCCGTCTAATTACAAAAATCCGTTTAACATTTTTTTCCCCCGATGGAGGATCTATCAGATGTTAAGCTGATAAGAACAGATTTTACACTTTGATCTTAGCCATAAGGCCGAGAAGCGATAACTATTAATAAAAATTTTACTTCTTATAGAAAATATTTCATAAACCTGATGAGAATTATAAGAATTTTGATAATAAATAACAAGACATTGAAAATAATTTTTGAGTTAAGGTGGATGGTTTTATCAGATTTTTCTTTCCAAGTAAAACTTTTTTTAAATTAACTTAAGATTCGTCTTAAAGTGTATAAACAAGAACAACCCTTCTCCTATCTCACAGGTAAATTTCCCTAAAGACATTCTGACTATAGAAAATAATCACGATAATAATTAAGTTAATTTATTTCTTAACATAAAAGCTTTAAACAGTCAGCGCGTTATCGCTTCTCTGCCTTGTAGCTAAGATCAAAGTGTAGCATCTGTTGTTACCAATTCTTTGATGTAGCTCTCCCATATCAGACCCCTCACCGAAAACAGTTTTCAGCTTATAAAACGAGTAAATAAAGACCAATTCTATTGAAGATATTATATTAATTTGCCCTATATCGGTCCATATTTTCCTATAGCTCCCTTATAACGGAATTTCCCTGAAAACAGGTTTATAAAACATTTGAATAGGGATCAATTCTATTAGAATGTTTTTTTCTAACTATAATCAAAGTATATTATAAATATGAACAATCTTGGTTCGAATTTTGCTGTAGCTCTCATATAAGATCTCTTCCCGGAAAACAGTTTTGAGCTTATAACAAGCATATTTTTTGTTTTTATAACCTCCACAATACAAGTGGAGAAGAGAGTATATTAACTTTGCCATTCTGTGTGTAACGCTAAGAATGAATTATTTCAGAACCCATATTCTTGCTTCAAATCGAAATCTCAGTCGATTTTCGTCAATTTATATGTCTGCTCACATCCACAAAAATCGGCAGAGCTCAAAGAAATTTGGTTGAAAAAAGCCAGTTCAGTGGAAAAAAAATTATAACCAAAATTATAACTAATTTTATGATTCATTAAGTGTTTCTGTGTTGTATAATATATACATTTGTGAGTATATGTGTGTATATGTATATCTATGGAACCTAAGGTATTAACTTCACACGAATTTGTGGTGGAGGGTATAGAAGATTCGGCATGTTTTAACTATAATTGTACAAGAACATGATTGATCAAGAAATATAAATCTGTCAAACTCATAAACATTGATATATAAACAACAAGTTAAGACTCAGTATGCTTTGCCGTCCTTATAAAATGGATGGTACCCCACCCCATGGTAATATCCTTCCTACATTTTGGCCGGTAAAAAAGATATTTGGGAAAGTAATTGGTAACAATTTGAATACTCCCGCTTTTACAGTTCTTTAGATATTTGATAATCAACATTTTCTTTGTATGGGGGTCACCTCTCCCCATGATCTTATGCGCCCTTCAATTTGTCTAGTGAAACAGTTCCTTGACAAAGTTATTGCAACGAAATTAGAAAATTCTCGCTTTTATAGTTCTTTAAATATTCGATGATCAATATTTGTGTTGCATGAAGGCATCTGCTACACATTTTGCCTTGTAAAATAGTTCATTGAAAAAGTATGAGGGTTACCTCTTCCCCTGATCCCATCCGTCTTACATTTTGTCCAGTAAAACAGTTCCTTGGAGAAGTGATTGAAAGCAAATTTGAAAATTCCATCTCTTATATTTCTTTAGATATTCGATAATCAATATTTGCTTTGTATGGGAGGTACCTCTCCCACTGGTCCTATCGGAATTATTATTTTCTAGCATATGGAAATCAACAAACAAACATGGATCCATTTATATATTTAGATTAGAACTTCCTAAAGATCTACGTATGAAAATGTCTTAAATACAGTATCTTACAGCTGAAATGATGATATTTCATGACATTATTTATCATTAAATGAACTAAAATCCATACAAATCGGTAGCATAACATTTTGTTTAACGGAGAGTCCATGTAACTTTGGTTGTCCTGTGGTGAATCGACAGAAAAACTATAAAGTGGTTAAATGTTTTCTCCCAATTTCCAACAACATTTAAACAGCATGTTTTTTAGGAGAATTGTGTAAAATATATGTATGTATGTATGTATGTATGTATGTATGTATGTATGTATGTATATTTGTATATGTGAATATGTACGTTTGAAGGAAGATTGTAATAACTCGACAATATGCATCCAAATGTGGAATTGCTTTTGTGTTTAAGCAACGAGTGAATCTAGCCAATTTTGATACCCTGTTTTGCTTTGAGACGTATTCTGAAGACGTTCGTTTCACATCAATTTCGACAAGTGGTAGTTACAGGTCCAAATCTTTCGATCCAATGTTTTTCAAATAACTTTTGATAGGTCTTTTACAGTGTAAACATTGGCCCCTAAGATCGTTCCCCTAAGATCGTCTAGCCCAATATCAACAGTTCGTAATTAAAAAACACTCTTTTGATAATAACAAATACTGCGTATTTCTTTGGGTTCTAGCTATTCCACTTCGGCGTTGGCCGTGATTGTCGTATCCATTTTTGAACTTCAATAATCCTTTTGGCAAAAATCGTCAGAATTGAATTTAGTCCAAAAAATTTTCCATACTTCAAGATAAAATCAAGGGAAATATTTGAGTTATGACACTTTTACTACAAATGATAAATATGTATTGTAATTTTTTTTATTATTTTTCTTTTATTATATATTTTCCCCCCAATTTCATCCTTATTGTCTTCAACATCAAAACATGAGGATATTATACATTTTGTATTAGAGACCAGCCGAATTTTTGTCTAAAGTTCAAACGGAACATAGAAATAAAACCGAATGAATGATTTTCAAAGTTTGTAATTTTAAATAGAATTCATAAAAGGACTCAAGTTAAAAGCTTTCAAGGTCTCCAGTACCAATAAAATAAACAATAAATTCATTAAATTCTTAATGCGCTTCAATAATTTAGGGGAAAAATCCAATGTCTGCCTTTAATATGCCTGCTTTGGTACTTCATCAACTGTAAAATTGACCACAGTTTGAATCTAGATTTCTTAATAGGAGCAAATGTTAGAGGTACTTTGCAAATCATGTGCTGTAAATCTATCCACATATTGTAGCCAAGAAGATACAAACTGGAGAAACTAGCAGCGATGAATTTTAAAGCCGTAGTACCTCTATAAACTAGCGCAGTATTGGGTTAAAAAATAATAACTAATTTTTTATATCTCAAGAAATCTCAAGATTCCAATCTGTAAGATCTGGGAACTGATGAGAGATATTGTACTCTTAATGCGAAAATAAAGCGGAATTCAAAATTTCGAATATTTCCAAAAAAAAAAAAATTAAAAAAAGATCCGTGGTTAAAACTATTGGTTATAAAAGTTAACCATGTCGATAAAATGTGGTTTGTGACAAAGCGGCTACGGAAGTCAATGAGGGACCTTGGTCCGCCGAAAAAAAATATTTTTTCTTGCATTATTTAGCCTTGAAACTACACAAAATCTGCCAAATCCATTTTAAAAATAAAAACGTTGAAATTTATTATTTAATTGGTCCAAAATTCCAGCGATACTGCAATTACTTGGGCCAACACTTGACAGAAATGAAGCTTGTAAACATTCTGTCTAATTATAAAAATCAGTTTAACATTTATCGTCATCCGATGAATGATCTATCTAGATGTTGATCTGATAAGAACAGATACAACACTTTGATCTTAGCCATTAGGCCGAGAAGCGATAACTAATTATTTAAAAATATTACTATTTATGGAAATTTGTTTACAAACTTAATGAGAATTATTACCAGTGTAAGAACAAATGTTGTTAATGAAAGTTTTATAATTTTTATTATGTTGAAATCATATCAGAGGCGAAGAATTTCAAATCTACCGCTTTCTTTAAGGATTTTTAGAAGAGTTTTCAAATGGCCCTTATCGAAAGTAACAATTCAGATTTTTAGATTGATATTCTGTGTGAAGTTTTATGTTTAAATATTAATTTTCTATAGTTCTCGAAGTGATATATAAAATTTTTAAAAGTCCTTTCTTGGACTTGGTAAAACATTTAAAAATATAATTCGAAGCCTGTTTTTTCACAAGATTTAGCTCCTAATGTGATAAGCTTTGCTCAAAACATCTGAGGAACATTTTTGCAGCAAAGCTATGTAAAAAAACCTTGACATTTATTATTTAAATGGGCCGAAATCCCAGCGATACTGCAATACTGGGCCAACCCTTGACGGAAGTGGAGCAAGCTCCTTCATATTCCGTCCAATTACTAAAATCAGTTTAACATTTGTTGTCCTCCGACGGAGGATCTATCAGATGTTAAGCTGATAAGAACAGATACTACACTTTGATCTTAGCCATAAGGCCGAGAAGCGATGACTAATTGTTTAAAAGTATTATATCTTATGAAAAATAATTTTTAAACAAAATGAGAATTATAAAAATTATTAAATTAAATTAAATTATATTAAATTAAATTAAATTAAATTAAATTAAATTAAATTAAATTAAATTAAATTAAAAAATATAAGTTATTTTTAGTTGCGGGTTGTTTTATAATATTCATGTTGACAGGTAAAAACTTCCCAAAAGCAATATCAAGAGTTAAGAACTAAAACATCCTTGATATTTACAAAAACAAAATCATTGACTTATGTACCTTGTTCTAGTATAGAAAATTAGAAAATGCCCTTTTTGACTACATTTTATTTTGATGAGGGTGTGAGAGACTACCGTGATTCATCTTACCTCAAAAAATGGAGGAGTTCATTGTCGCGGAGTAAATTCATGGCTATTTTTTGTGTTTTTCACCTGTTGGTAGGTAAACAATCTTTGGTCGAGTATTATTCTAATCGCCCATGAACATAATTCCAATTGTTGAGGGAATTTTTCTCAAAATTTATGATTAATTCCTATCAGATCTTTCATCTTGACAAAGTTCGGAAAACATTGGATGAGAGGTATTGGATTTCCCGCCGCATAGTTAGATTGTCCCCTTGATTCGTTCATAATCCACGATGCATTACTAGAACACACTTCACTTGGAAACGGGTTATTAGATATTGACGTTTATCACTCGTACCTCATTAACAGAGCAATTCTTTTGGTATGTAGTAAATTCGTAGCTACCTTAAGTGTTATGTACTTTTGAGAAAAGATCCCAATTATCGTGAGTCGTTTGTCAACGAAGATCCTATTAAAAGTTATTGTGATTTCCTTTTCCGTCTTGATTCTCAGAATTTTCAGTATCGTTTTTAATAAAATAGTTGATTTTAAACTGTAAATGGCAAACCGATTTCTTATTACTTAAACTAAACCGAATATTAGGTTTATTATTTAGTAAAACATATTAATATTCGGTGATTCATTGCAAGTTTTTATGAATGGATTTGCGCGCTTTTGTGTTGTTTTCCGAAATATAAATCGATAAATTTTCTTGACCATACTACGACTGTGTTAAACGAGCTATTATTGTTGTTGCTGCTGTTGTGGTGCTCCATAGATGTTTTTTTTTATTTCCAATTGAGTTTTTCATGCGGTTGAATGACGAACTGTTAGGTTGGTTGGTCGGTCGGTCGGTCGGTCGGTCGATTGTTGGTGGAATTGTATGATATTCGTTTTAGGCTCTCAACATTTTACAACTCGTACTCGTGCAATCCTGTTTATTGCCTCTTCTTCTTCTTTATTTTCTATTTAGTATTTAGTTCGTTGTTGTGTTTTTTCCTTTTCATTTTATATTTTCGTAGTACAATTGTATTGATGATGAGTAGAATGCGGCAATGTTGTTTGGTTCTGGTGTTGTTGTTGTTGTTGCTACTGCTGCTGCTGTTATCGTATGTTGCCTGTTGTTGGTCGTTTATGGATATATATGTAAGAATGTGTAGTTTTTTGTCGTTTTGTTTTGTTAATTCCGTTTTGTTCTTTTTTTGTTGTCGGTCTCGTATTGTTGTGTGTTTTTTTAGTTGTTGCTTCTTCTTCTTGTTTTGTGCTGGTGCTGCTTTTCTGGCGCTTTTTTTCTTATAAGTTTTTGTATTTCACGTTTGGAAGCTTTTTTTGAACTTTAGTTGGGTTTTATCTCCTTTTTTCATAATAGTAGTTGCTGCTGTTGTTGTTGTTGTTATTGCTGTCAGTTGGTATGGCTCCACATGTTTAAACTTTTTTTCTAGCTGTTGCATTTTCATATTGAATTTGCTGTTGTTGGTTTTGTAATTTTTTTTACTTTAATTTTTTTGTTTTGTTTTCTTTTTTTCCTTTTTATTTAGTTACTAACGGCAAATTCTGCCCGCCTTTTATGTTAAGGTATAAAATGTGTGTTTTTTCGTTTGTTTTTTTTTTTTTGTTTTGTATAGATGTGTGTATTGATTGTATGTGTGCTAGTATGTATGGGGATTGTTTTTTTGGTGTTGAACTATCACATCTAGGATCATAAAAACTGGTCATCAAAACAAAAAACTTTTTGACTAGTTTTTTATGGTTTTGTGCTTTTGACAGAGAATTGAAAGAAATTCTTTTATTCCAGGAAAAATAATTTATATTGAAGTTGAAAATTCTAAACATCAGGAAATTTTTGTTTGGAAAATTTGTGCATTTTTAAAATTGTGGTTCTCGCTTTTCGCATATTTTTCGTAGCATATGGAATTCACTTTAAACGAACTGTTCCAGTTTTCTATTTTCTTGTTCTGAAGCGAAGCATCATATTTGTACAATATTAAACCGAAACCGGTTTTTTGCATTTCAAAATTTAGAATAATTTCTATTTTCAAATTATTCGACATTCCGATTTTTTTCAGTCGGTTAACCGGTTTTTAACTTTTCACTTATATATTTAGCTTTATTTTTATATATTCCGCAGGGAGACTGAGTTTTTATTCCGTGTGTTACACGAGCAAAGTATTGTATGCATTCTTAGACATCATATTCTGAATCGATTTTACTATGTCTGTCTGTTTGCGACATAATCACCTCAATAAAAATAATTGAAAAAGATTCTGTAAGGGTTTTTGATCAGCAATAAACATTTTGTTAGATAAAGAGATATAGACCTATAATTTAGACATATTCAGAAATTAAAGAAAGAGTTTCTGTAAAGGAAAAATAATGAATAAAACCATGTTTCTGGACATATAATTTTAAATACAATATAAACTTTTTAATCCCACTCACTAAGGGCATTATAGAGTGTAAGAATTATTTGGTAAATTTAGTTGCAAATGGTTACTTTGATAAGGAGCCATTTTTGTACTCCATTTTATATTAAGTCATTACACGATATATGTTTTTATTGGTTAAACTCTAGATTTCTTTTTAATAATACTTTTTTCTTTTTTAACATAAAACGGTATTCGAAACCTGTTTTTTGAAAACCCTTTTTTCGAAAACCGGTTTCCGAAAATGTCGGTTTTTTAATACACATGTCTATACACATGGACTATATCACGGTTCTGGAAAAACTTCCCACCTTTATTAATCTGATTAAAATGAGTGACCAGAAAAAATATTAAATATTTTAACAAAACCCAACTTCATAATGTGTCCACTTACTTTTGGCCGGACTTGGCATCCTGACACTATGGAAAACAAGCCCTTGAGTGGTTCAAGAACAAAATTCTTCAAAGTGGAGATAAAAGATAATAATAATGTTTATATAATTTACAATAATAATTTCAGTTCAATTTCAAAAGAAGTAGGTAAAGAATTTTTCGATCTCACTCCTTAGCATTCATGAATCACTTCCACTATGGAAAATCATGTTTCAACTTAAGTGAAGACCAATTTCTTTACTTTTGAATGTAAGTTTATGCATTTAGAGAAATGGCTCCATGTGAAATTCCCAAGTTATTTATGTGCCTAATAAGTCCTCAATTTCTAACTTTGTCTTCTGCATCGAAATCAATACTTTAGAATTGCACAAATTATTAATTGCAAGATGATGACTTTGTGCCTGGTCGTTGTGGTCATTTTTCATTGTTTGGTCACTCTACTGATTTCGTTAAATACCGATCATTACCTTCAAGTCTTATATATTGTTTCGGATTTGATTGGGCTGGTTGATTGAGGCATATATGACTTTTAACGCAGGAGGTCATCTCTATCTAAATTAACACATCATTCGCAAGATTACGATTCTCTTAGATTCTTTTATTAAATGGTATTCGGTACAGGTCCCCTGTGATCGTCTGACTCAATTTCTGAAATCACATAATAAAAATCAACCTTCTGATTCCAGCACCGAAATATTAAATTGTCTAACGTTTTATTCGATATTCCATAGCAGCTTCTACAACTTATAACTTATTTAAAATTCGAATTCCGCTAAAACCTTGAAACAACAGTTTGCAGCGTGCGACAATCTGTGGCGAACTGTGCTTCGTATGAAAAATGGAATGAAAATAAATCTGTTACTGTAAACAAACGACTAGACTAGTGTGATTCAGGTCGTTCCGAAACGGAGATTCAATTGTTGTGAAAATGTGCTGGTCAAACGAAAGTTTTTTCACCAAAAAAGAACTATCGGGTACAGCCAAACTGTTATAACAACCGATTTCAATGAATTTTTACATAAAAGTAATATAAGTATACTGGCGGGTTAAGTTTTAAACTTGGTCCTAACAGATCCACAAGCTTCTAAAGTTGGACATTTCCATTCTTAAAAAAACCATCCAGATTCGTATAGAAATTCAAACTTTTTTCTTTTTGATCTATTGCTGATGAAAAGTCTTGACGGGTTGTTTAACATAACGTACACATAGCAGGTTGTTGACTTAGCTAAGTGTTGAACTTTGAGCCGTATTTTGCTGATCATTAGTCACATTTAGAATTTAATAAATCTTATTTTTAAAATTCATATAAAAATAACGAAACTTTTTCACATATTTGTCATTTGGAATTTTTATTTTCCAACAACAAATGCGAATGATGCGAATTCCCTCCAATTATTGGCGAAATTTTTCTTGATTTTGTTGTGTTTTATTCGTTGAGATTTCGTTTATTTTATTTTATATTTTTTCTTGCACTAAATAACAAATAACAACAATGTTGCTAAACATGCATACTTCGGACCCAAAAAATCAACCATCCATCCATCCATCCATCCATCCATCTATTCTTATTTCGACACTCGAAAAATATTGTTAGTAAATTTTTGTTTAGAATTTTTAAATTGATTGTGAAAATAAGTTTTGGAAAACAAATATGGTTACATGTTTGATATTGCTCTTTTAGTTTAAGTGATATTTAGATTTATGTAAATTTCATTCATCTTCAATAATAAGGAGTGAGATCAAAAAATTCTTAACACACGTTTTTCTTTAAAACTTTTAAATGAAGTATTATTTGTTTTACTTCTTGATTAAGTTTTCTTTGTAAATGTATTTTTATTCTAAAGATACTTTCAAAAAACCCAACTTGATGCCACGACAAGTTTCCCAAACATTCAAAGGTCTGCCGTCAAACTAATTTCAAAGTTATTAAACAGTATCGCGAGAACTTATTCGTTGACAGAAAGCCTGATCTAGTTAGCAAAAATGGTCCAAATGATGTTTCTAAAGCCAAAATATAGACAAAAAGCAATTTTAGAAGAGCTTCCAAAACATCCAATAGGAAAGCAGCCGGTTAGCTCAGTGCTCCTACTATTTGCTATGGAAAGTTAATGCTAATGCAGGTTAAAAAACATACAAGTTAAAAATAAAATAGTTTTGTTGTATGATCGATGACGAAACGTAAGTTCTGGCAGATTTTACGCAAATTCCCGGTCAAAAATTTTATGTTGCTAATGCTGGGTAAAATTTTGAAAAGAAGTTTAGTACCCAGACAGTCAAAATTTTCAAAAACAATATACAGTTGCGGCTAAAGAAGCCAATTATTTGCTACAGCGGAATGTTTACAAAAATGGCTGCTTCCATTCAAGAGAAACATTCAATAGTTCCAAAGATACTAAATTATTCCTAAAGAGGGGATTTTGGAAGCACAGCGTATCGTGCATTATGTTTGAAACTTTCTTAAGAAGTTATTTTATAATTATTATATAAATCTATTATACACTGAACCATAAAAGGTTGTAAATATTACGAAAAGGTGTGTAGAATTGTAGAAAAGTAGGTTAAATATCAGCCAACTTTTTTCATCATAACGGAAATTTTCGTTGATTTTCGTAAATTCTTAAAATAAACGAAAAATTTCCATTATTATTATTATTATTATTATTATTATTATTATTATTATTATTATTATTATTATTATTATTATTATTATTATTTGAATTCGTTAATAAAAATGGTGTCAATTTGAATAAATATTATTCAACTTGAATAATTCATTAATCAAATTTACAATAATAAATTCTTTATATTGATGAATATTATTCAATTTAACTAACATATTTAAGTTAAATTTATGAAATTTTTGTTAAATTAAAGAAAGAATTACGTTAATTTTTTGTAATAAATTAATACATTAAATATTAAGGACCAAGGGAAGGAGTACTACCCATACAAATCATATATTAATTATAGAATATCTTAAGAAGTGTAACAGCGAGAATTTTCAAATTTGTTCGCAATAACTTTCTCAAGGAACTGTTTTACTGGAAAAAAGTAAGATGGATGAAGAAGCCACCATACAGAGCAAATCGCATCGAATATCTATAGACCTACTGAAGCGATAATTTGGTCCCAATTACATTTTTAAATACACGGCAATTATTTGATTTCTGAAATTTTTTTTCGAGATCTAGGACTGAAAAGAATTTTTGTACAGCAAAGTGCACCGGATAAAAGCTAGTTTAAGTTTATAATTAAATAGTGTAGAAATAGTAATAGACAACTGAAAATAGTACAATAGTCAATAGAACGGTGATTAGCCAACCGACTTGTATTGCTGATGAAGAGTTACTTTCATGTTTGTTGATCAGCTGATCTTCCATAATTGTTAAATTAACTAAAATTTTCTTCAAACTAACTTCATTTTAGTTTGTAGAATTAAAAAAAATGTGTGTATGTGTGTGTTATTTTACTTATGATGCGTTATTGCCCTTTTTACTAAATATCTATTGATATAACATATTTTTCGTTAATTTTTTTTAACGAAATTTTGGTAAATTTAACAAATTTTTCTCAAAAAAAATTTTGATAAAATTTTTTCTAGTATATTGAAGAAAATTCTTCGATTTGAAGAAAAATTTTGTTAATTAAAATAAAAATATGTTTACTTAAAACCTTTTTCTTCGTTAAAGTTCTACGAATATTTTTCGTTAATATTACCTAAGACATTTGGTTGAGTGTATGTATTACATGTATATTTTATGTGTTTTACTTAAATTATAAAAATTTGTTGTTCAATAATACGAATATTTTTTGCTACAACGAAAAGGTCTGACCATATATAATTCGTACTATAGGACGTTTACTGTATAGTGAAACTTTATTTAGAACTTTCTTGACTAAAGTTCTTCGAGTGTATAACAATGTGTAGGTATGTATGTATGTATGTATGTATGTATGTATGTATGTATGTATGTATGTATGCATGTATGTATATCTTTATGTTTAGTCTTTGTAGAAGATGATTTTGATGAAAAGAAAATAAAAAGTTTACTTCATTTAAAACTTCAAAAGCGAATTACGTAAACGCAACAGAAAAAAATATCATAAGAAGCAAAAAAACCCAGACAATTTTTTTGAAGTTCATATTTCTTTGTATGAACGAATACGAGTCCCTTTTTTCTTCTTTTATATAAATTTGCTTAAAAAAAAACGACAAAAATTTCTTAATGTCTGGAATAGTTTTTCACAATACGGTTCCGTTCTTCAAGTCGATATATGTGAATGCATCTCATGAATTGTATTATGTATGTGTAAATATCACATACAGTTGCGTGCAAAAAAAGTATAATTTTTTTACGAAAAACTTCACTTGTAAAAAACCCCTCTGCTAAATTCCGAGTGTGTTTCGGATCGTCATACCTATTTTAGAAGGCATATTTCATTCGATATGGAACAGCATTCACTTAATATCATAGACCAACTCTATGGTATGAAAACTATTTCCATATCATACCTTTAAAACCATGGTGTTAAACTGCCAAACAGATCCATCAGATGTTATGGATTTCTTTGTATTTGTCCACAATTTATTTCGATATTTTCCTTAAGGCCGCATCATATGCCCATGAGCATATTTTAAGCATATTAGGATATGCCTCTTTAAGAGCAATTATTCTTTTTAAGGAATTAAAGTAATTAGTTTGTTTTTAATTAACCTTCTAAGATATAATCTGAGATATATATTTACCGATTCAGAAAGATGATTTTTCTTGTTTCAAACTAAAAGACAGTCTGTCACATCTGACTTTTTACCTTTGAAGTTACGAGTTTTAAGTTGTTCTTTTTCCTAAAGTTATGTAACCAGTGTAATTGTGGTCTGAATGCAATAATATCTTTTAAAATTTTCACATCTTTACTCTTACATATCGAGGAATTCTCTCGAGGAATACTCTCTACCGAGAGTATTCTTCGTCCTCTTAATGATAATGTCAATATGTTATATATAGGAAAAGTTCATTATAATAATAATTGCGATGCTAGAAATTTTTAATTAACAAAATATGTATGACCACCACTTCTATTATTTTGAACGCAGCTGTACATATTTAGTTATTCTTATAGTTGAACTATTTATATATATAAATTTACTTCGTTATGAGATTCGATTCTTAAATTCTTTTTTACTTTTGATTTCCATCCATAATAATAAAATGTGGTGTATTTTTTCCTTTTCAAGTGTTTTTCTTCGGAAATTTCTACGAAAATGGATGATTTGAAATGGTTGTATTTTGTTGTTGTAAGCACCATAAATATAACCGAAATAGTATTTGTGAGATTTTTTAACTTAAAAGTGATATTTAGAAAGGGGTTAAAAATAATGAACCGACCCTCGCATTTTTATGGCACATCATTTTATAATATTATAATAATTACTTGTGCCAAATTTCATTTAAATCGCTTTGTATTTATGACTTTGAACCCTCCTTCTGGGAAGAACATATGTATGGGAAGTACCTAAAATATTGGACCTAACATGGCCAATTTCAATAGGCCTCATCCCTAGGCCAAAATAAAAATAATATGTACAAAATTTCGTCGCAATATTTTGAAAATTGCAACCTGTAGACTGTTCACAACGACAGACGAACGGACATCGTTAGATCAACTCAGAAAGTGATTGTAAGTTGAACAATATGCTCAAAGGAGGGTGTAACACCACTTTTTGTGCATGTTACAAACATTAGCACTAACGCATAGCCAACCACTTTCAAGTATAACGCTGGACTCAGAATTACTTTTTGAGTCGATTTAACGATGTCCGTCCGTCTGGCTGGCTGTCCATGTAAACCTTGAGAACAAATTGCAAGCCGCAGTTTTAAAGATGTCTTAATGAAATTAGGCATGTGCCATTATTTTGCCCCACGATGCCTATTGAAATTGGTGATGTTGGGTCCATTATTTCACCTAGCCCTCACACAAATATTCATCCCGGAATGGGTATTTTAGGTTACAAAAGACCTAAATATAAAACTATTTCAATGTAATTCGGCACAAATGAGTTTTATAATATTCTAAAACGAAATGCCAATTTATATGAGGATCTGCCCTCACAAATTTCACTTTGAAGGGCTTTATTCTCACAAATACTTTGGAATTGTGATAAGAAATCAAGACAAACATAAGAAAAAGTCAATGTGCGAAATTTTACGAGGGTCGGTCCATTATTTCTTCTAGATCCCATGTAACGCACACAGAAAAAACCTGTTTGGAACGTAGTAATCCCACAAGGAAATTGCTACCAGTATAATATACTGTACACTTAAGCATAAATTATAAGAATACTACCCTCGTAGCAATGTGGTGTAGGGTATTGAATAGTCGTGCTTGACCGAGTATAACTTCTTACTTGTTTTTTATATATTTTATATTTATATATATTATATAACTCAAATTATATCTTCAGAAAAAGAGTAATTTTAAAAAAGGACTAAGAACTCATTCAGAACTCTTAAAAAATCAAATTTATCCATTTACCACATCTAAAGTCCGACAGCCCCACGCATATTTCGCAGTGGTCCAAAAAATACAATACATATTTTTTATGAAATTTCACATGAACAATATCGAAGTGTAAAAAAATTAACAGGGAGTCCATCTCTGTTTAAACTACCACACTTTTGGACAACTTTCTTTTAACAGGAGCCCAATATCACTCCACTAGACTTATCTTCAGGAAGTTTGGAGGATCTGCCTTCCTTTGTACAAATACCACATAATTGTTCTAGTTTTAATCACCAGTGATAAAATTTAGAACCTTTTTCGCAAACCCTTCCATTAAAATTTGTATAGACCATCAGCAACATTAAATATTTGACTAGGAAGTTGGGAGAAATGGGCCAGAATCATTTCTGGCCCATAATCAATATTCTTGCTACATAATCAATCCATTATGTAGCAAGAATATTTTTTTAGAAAACTTGACTTCAATTTCCAAACTTTGTTTTTTTGGTCTCTACATTTTTAGCAGAGTTCCTCTCAAATATTCGTAGCACTGAATTAGCCGGTGCGCTTTCCTACGGGATGTATTAGAAGCTCTTTTGAAAATGCTTTCTTTTTGTTTTTTGGGCTTAAGAAACATCATGTGGACCATTTATTCTACCTGAACTATATCAGTCTGTTGTTCGATCACCGTCTGAGTAAAATGAACATATACCAACCAAAAGTGACTTTAGAATTTCCGTGTGATGTAATAATAATCTCCCATGAAATTTTGGGGTCTCTGGATTGGAAAGACTTAACAGTGACATAAAAAATGATTTGATTATGATATTGCCGTAGAGTGGAATGTAAAATAAGAACGCTCATCATCCTACTAAGCTCACTTTTGTTTAACATTAGAATATCCATGATCTTCTTCTCCTCCGGGACACCCGGAGGAGAAGAAGATCTACTAGCCGTATCAGTGTTTCACATAATTCTGTGTGTTTCTTTCGCCCACTTTTCTAAGTTCACAATCGGCAAAAATCGTTAGCTAATTTCCCTGTCCCTACATTTCCGATCACTTCTTTACGGCCGGATACCCAGGTTATGTGTAGCGTTACACATGCGGAATATCGTCTGTGGCCTTCTTAAAATCCAGTTTTGTGAAATCGCATCCTTGGATTCCCACTCCCGAATTACTCTTGCCTGCCGTTTGTGATATAAAGATCTCTATGTGCCAAATGGGAGCTATGAGAAGTAAGAAGAAGATCATCTAAAACCCTCATCTCGAAAGGACATTCGTATGGCAACTATATGAAATAATGGACCCCTCAAAACTATTTTAATAGGGATTGTTCTATGTGAAAAATTCTATTAAGATATTTTCAGAACTGAGACCTGTATTTAGATCACAAGCTTGTCTTATCAAGTCGGACGTATAATACCCCAACTTTGGCATTTGGAATTATTTAAAAATTCTAATATTTTCAGTATTAAACTTTTTTAATTCCGAAATTTACAATTCTTTTATTTTTGTTCCCCTTTTATATTTACAGCAAATTGGCCTCATTTGATGGGAAAAAGGCAATACGTGGCGGTATACCATTCGTCTTCCGTAAGTTTTTTCCAATAAATTTTCTTTGCATCTTAACAATTTTAATGAAATTGAAACCATTTTAATAGCACAATTCGGTCCATGGTCATTTGGTGCTCAACATGGTTTTGCACGCATTACGCGATGGAATCTGGAGAGACCACCGGAAAGACTGCATAATGGTGATGTAGAGGCTATATTTTCTTTAATGGATAATGAATTTACCCGTTCGATGTGGAATTATCAGTATGTTGCGATTATATTTAATATCAATTCTGAATTAAATAATTTTTTTCTTTATCATAATTTCAGATTTCGTATCACGTATCGTTTGATATTACGTGAAAAGGAATTACATTTCCATATCGGTGTTTATAATCCTAGTAAAGATTTAGCGCTTACATTTAATCTATTATTGCATACATATTTAAAAGTTCCTGATGTTAGACGTTGTCAAATAACTGGACTGCATGGTTGTACCTTTATGGATAAGGTTCGATTTTATATAAAAAATATTATATTTTGTCTTCATCTAAAATAATATTTTGAATATTTTATTGCATTTAAAGACTCGTGATGGTGCTATGTATCAAGAGGGTCGTGAAGTGGTAACGGTTAATGAATGGACCGATCGCATTTATCAGCATACACCCCAAGAACATATTATAACAAATGTTGTGTCGGGTCGGAAAATGCGCATACACAAATACAATTTCCCCGATACAGTTATTTGGAATCCATGGATTGATAAGGCCCGTGAAATTGGTGATTTTGGAGATGATGAATTTCCAAATATGTTATGTGTTGAGGCGGGTCATGTTTCATCGCCGGTTATATTACTGCCTGGAACTGCTTTTGAAGCAAGTCAAATATTGCAGGTATAATTTATATATGCAAACTTATATAAGTAGTGAGACCTGAAAATATCTTAGAGGCAAACATTTTTAAAAGCAATATCGATATCAGGAGATTCATCATCATTGATGAAAAATGACGTTTAGAAAGTCAGGGCAATTAAAACCACATTGAAAACATTTTCAAATGCATCTAGTGGAAAAGTAACTTCGGTAGCTTTGTGCTTGAACCTCGTAATGGGAAAACTTAAAGTTAATTCGAACAAAACGAATTAACATTAGAGGAGTAACTCGACAGCGTGATTTAATAACATAATCTATACCGAAATACCAAGCTGCCCTGTGACTATGAGCTTTTCATATCGACTTCCGGATAAATAATGCAAAATTGTCTTTGGTCACTTGCAATATTTTGGATGGCAATGAGTCTATTGCTCCATTCCAGTCTCATTATCTGAAATAATCGGCCGAGGAATTTGTAGTGTCTCCGATACATTTATATATAACCTGATATGATTCTTAATGTTGTATTTTGGAATACTCAGCAGAGGAATACACACTGGAGCAGCATATATTATCACTGACGGGCCATAAGGAAAAAGCAGAGGAGGCTATCAAATGTAGCTCTCAAAATCTTTGAATGGTTAACAGTCGGTTTTGAGATTCCATCGACTATGACGCCTAAATTTATATTTATTTCTTTTGTCTTTTAAGAAGTTCTGTTGTTGATTTCGCTGGAGAAAGTACAAAGTTACGATCAGTGAAGAAATTGCGTATTTCGCTGATATAAACACTAACGTCAATCGCCGTTATTGTACAGTCGTCCGCATATGTTATCAAGTCAACTCCGGTTGGAGGCGCTAAGAATTTCGAAAGGTAGAAGTTAAACTAGAGTGATGATAGGATTCCGCCATGTGGATCTCCTTATTTAATTCCTCGGGGTTGCAATTTCTTGTCTCGAAAGTATCCATCAACAGTTAGTTGATAATCCATCTCTTTATTTTGTTTAGCAATGAGGACTGCAAGATGTTGTGGAAGAAAACATTTTTGGCTGACAGTGTCAAGGGCTTTAGATAGGTCAAGTTCCAAAAGGATAATACGTTCCCTGGTCTCTTCTGATTTAAACCATGTTCAATTTAAGATGTAAAAGCTGCTAATGTTGTTGTTGTACTGGGCAGTTTGTGGAATCCATGCCGAGTAGACATGAGATGAAATTTAGCTGGGAGAGGGGCCTTTAGAGATTTTTGTGACAGGTGATAGGATATATAACTATATTATTGTTGTTCCCAGATTTTTTTGTATTGGGATGACTCTATCAATTTTTCAGATTAAAAACTCCTAACTCGCCAAGGTTCTTTAGTATCGGCATAGATATTCCGTCGAGGGCAGTGGCTTTCAATAATATGTCTGTATTGATGACCGGTGCAATTTCATGCGGAATAAGGAATTGTAGTGCAACACTTTTTTTCGCATTATCTCTCAGGATGAATCCTTATGATGGAGAATTATCATTCTTAACAGGATTGTAGGAACATCGGACAATCGACCACAATTTATTCACTTTAGTAATTAGGTTACAGTTGCTAAAAAAATCTAGCCATTTCTTCCATTTGTCCTCATTTCAGTTCACAGATCCTTGGACCGCTATTGAGTAGTTCAAGTTGTGTTTACGATCTCATTCCTTATATAAATGTGAAAATAAGCAAACAAAAGTAATAATTTCTTTTTTTCTTTCTTTCAGATCATCATCGAAGGTAATGTCAGCCGAAAGACTAAACGGAATCGCTAGCGTTTAAAGAATCGGAACCCGATGAGGTAAACCGATTCTTAAAACAAATACAATGCGAATTTTTTACAACAACAAAAATATAACTCAAATTTTACACAACAAATGAATTAAAGGAAAAACAAAACTGAAATGTGACACAAAAAAACCATATACAAAAACATATATACACATGTATACGAATTTTTATATATTTTTTAAATTTAAGTAACAGACGCACATCAATAATACACCCCCCCATTTACCCTTCCACTTCTACCCTCTCCACATCAATACAAATTGAAGGAAACTATTTTTATTCATAAAATAAAGAAAATAACTTTAATATGAAATTAAGACGGTATCAAAAATTTCGGATATGGAACTTTATTACCGAATTTGTTTTTGTTCCACTGACTCCATTCCATATTGCCATTTTCGTTTTTTTTTATAAATTAATAAATAAAAAATATGAAAAGAATTAAAAATTACTTAAAACTCAAACAATAAACAACGATAGATTTAAAAAAATATATATAAAAATTTATTTTAACAAATAATATTAATCAAAATATTAAAAACTAATCATTCAATATCCAAGATATTGACTTTATAATTATAGAAATTTTAAATAAAACTTTTTGGCATTTAAAAGAAAATATATATTTTATATTTTGTTAAAATTTTATATATTTGTAATTATAATATTATTAATAATAATATTATTTCTAAACCCTTCACCTCACTAGGTCAGAAGGGTATATATAATTTTGTCATTCCGTTTGTAATTTCCACAATATTCTCATAGCCGATGAAAAATATATATATATATTGATTGAGCTATGTCCGTCCGTGTATCGGTTGAAATCAAGTTTATGAAGCTGACCTTTAGTTAATATATATGATATGTATATCAAACGATTGGAAATACTTTCAAGAATTAGGTTTTTGAAATCCAGGGAAATTGCTTCATAAATGCCTCAGATATTAGCAAAAAACTAAAGGTACCTCATACTTTTTTCGGGTTTTTTTCTATTTTTTTAAAAGAATCTACGAGAGTTAGAGACTTAATTTTTGGAGAGAATTCAATTAATTAAGCATATTTATGCGCTGAAGACATGAAATAAATTGGACCATTAGTTCCTGAGTTATAGGCAAACACATATTTTCCTTTATTCGAACCCCCTATGAGACCTATGATCTTGGTTAGGGCACTGATTGATTACAAATTTTTAGCCCGAATTTAATCTTTTTCATTTTTCAAAATCGGTTCATAACCCAAGTTATGGTCAAGTCATTCTTTAAAAATTTAGTCCCATGTGGTTGTTGTTGTTTATAACGTTTAAAATAATATTTTGGAGATTTTGGCCATTCGATTAATGCCGGAAATTTAATTTTTTTTACTAATGGGTCCGAAATATTTTTGTGGATTTTTCATTTTAAGGCATAAACTCGATTGGCCCAGTAGTTTCCAAGATATGGGCGAATACTTAATCTGACGCTTCAGGGGCAGCTATGGACCTTGTGGTCCCGCAGAAAAATTACTAATTTTTTTCCTTGAATTTTGTTGTTTTTCCAATTTCAAGTTATAGGCAAAAATTTTCTAATATTTTGAACCTCCTATGGACAAAATTTTTATGCAGAAAAATAGCGAATTTTTTTCTTCTAAATTTTGATTTTTAAATTTTCGAAATCGGCTCATAAATAGCCGAGATATTAATTAATCTTATATATTTAAACGTGAATAAAATTTTGCATGCATATTGAGTGCTCTAGATAATCTATGTTGACTCATATAAAGGCTACAGTAATGGTTGTCAATTTCTCCTTCTTCTACAAGTGAAGATATTAGGAAAACATATTTATAACACGGAGACTTAATGTTAAATGTTTAGTCCGTTGCTTGAAAAGCCGAATAAATTCCATATAAGCAATGGTGAAGGGTATAGAAGATTCGGCTGGGCCGAATTTAACACTTTAACTTGTTTTTTTTTATTTTTTATTTTTAATAAAATTAAATTAATATTTTGAATTTAAAAGAAAAATTAAATTTTAATTTTTATTTTATTAATATAAAAAAAATTATTATTATTTAAAAAAAGGTTGTGGTTTTCTACAAACGAAAAAAAATTGTATTTTATTTGATTTTTATTCCTCTTTATTATTTTCTTTTTTCATACAAAAGAAAAAACATGTAAGAATGCTATATTCGGCTTTGCCGAATCTTCAATACCCTCCACCACAAATGGGTTAAGTTTCCTACATACACCCTCACACATACACTAACAAACGTATACGGTATATAAATATTTTTTTCATAAATAAAAAACCAAGAACAATTAATGAGTCATAGTTATATTTTGATCTATAACTTTATTTCTACTGAACCGATTTTGATAAATTTTGAAATGATCATGAAGTTCATTAGTTCATTAGAGTTCATTTATTGGGGAAAATATCCCAAACCAGGCAAACAATATTTAATTTTTGATGAAGCAAAGTTAAAGCTTTGAAATCTATAGAATTTCCTTTACTACTAGATCCAGTATTCTCTTAAGACCGGAGTAAATAGAAAGAGCTTTATTTACGTCATTTCTTAGTGGCATTCTTTGCTTATGTTGATCATGTATCCAAATTGAAAGGAGGGATTTCATTTTAACCAATAAAGGATTTCTTGCTAAAGTATCTTGTTTAGATTTAAATCACTGTGTCTGTTACAGGTGCTCGCACAAGAGCACTTCCTATATTAACAGCCTTTTATCCCGATTTGAAAACCTTTTATTACTTCGGATTTCAATTTCAAACTTATAACTTTTCATTTAAATTGATTCATTTTTTAAGTTCTTAATGTAGAGAAGAGCGATACCGTGATTTTTAAATAACGTCGTTTACAGTGAAAGTGATTTTTAAATCACTGTTTCTTAAAACAAAAAACAAAAGGCTTAAAAAAATGACATCAGAGGACATTAGGAAATGGATAATTTTAATTATAGATGAATTGTAAATAAATGCTCAGCGTTCATCACTGTGATTAAATCACAACCGCGAAAATTTCGCTCATCTCTAACTTAATGTACTTTGGCGAAACACACACTATATTCTTGCCATAACCAGACACTTGTTCTTAGCATCAGTTATATAACAAAGAAAAGGGAAGTACCCTTATTTCATACGATTTGAAAACTTAACGTACAGGTGCCCACAAGTGTTATCAGTCATGGTATTCCACAGTGCTACAATCGAAATCAAAACGACGCAAAACGGGGTCAAAACCATGCAAATCGAACCGCCTCAACTTGAAATTGCAAAGACGTAACACGAGTATTTTTCAGTTCTTAAAAGTAGGGGCTCTAGTTATACATTAATATTATGGCAAATTTTTGTTCAAATTAGTCGGTTTTTAATTCATCATTTTAGGAAAGTTCTTGGCTTGAACTAAGAGGTTGCTTTAGAGATCTGTCTATATATTTCAAATAGGAAACTTCTTAGAACTATAACAAATACTTAGCGCAAATTTCATTGAGTTCTCTTAATTGTTGCGGATGTGAACGTGCCAACAACGGACAGACATAGCTAAATCGACTCAGATTTTGATTTAATGTAAGAATATATATACATTATGGGGTCTTAGATGATTCCTTCTTAACATTACATACACGGAATGACAAAGTTAATATACCCTCGTCACTACTTGTGTTGGTGGAGGGTAAAACAAAAGTAATTTTAAGTGAATTTATAATCAAATCCTTGGTGCAGATTTAAAGCAAATATCTTTAACTTTATATTACTAAATAATTAATATTAATAATAATAAAATAAGTTAAATAAAATAAATTGTAATGAATTTTATTTGTAAGAAATTTCTTATTTTTATTAAAACAAAAAAAAAACAATAACAAATTGTTAACTTATTTCATTTTTAGCCAAGTTTAGGTCTTAACTATAGATTAGTTTTATATTTAAACTTTTATTTTTATAAACTTAATTTTTATCTTTAGTTGAGCCTTCAAATGTCATAAAAATTTGTAATTTGTTAACAAAATGAAAATAATTAATTAATAATAATAATAATTTTTTTAATAATTATTATAAGCAATTTAATAAAAAAAAGAAAAACAGATTAACTTAAAAAGTTATAAATTTTGATGTAATTTTATGTTAAAATAATTATATTAAAACTAAACTCAGTGGTTCCAAAGCGATTTTTTTTAAAGTTTTGTAACTTTTTAAATCATGTATCACAGTTGAGATATTTTCGAATTGATGTAGGGAAATACAGACGGTTGGTCCAAAAATGGTCTTCTAAATTACAGAATTATTAAAAATAAGTTGTGGAACTGCTGGGCTAAACTCAGATTAAGGAAATATTTTATGAAATGAACATATTAATAATTTTGAAATCACACACATAAAATTATAGATTTGACAAGATAAATATAACATAATATTTTGAGCTCTTTTCATATCGGTTCTGATTTTAAAAAATATAATAATAAAATTTTTGTTTGAATTTTGAAGTTTGTTGGCATGAGCTTTAAGCCAAAAATCCAGTGTGTATCAGGACCTATACCTTCGTATAGGACCCCACCCTTGAATCCTTGATTAAAATTAAGTTTTTTATGATCTTCACCAATAGTATTCCAATTAAAAACAAGTGTATGTGGTAAATGCGTGAAACCCCGGACAACGGCAAATTGACCAAAGCTAATAAATGAGTTCTCATTATAAAAGCTCAGTCATAATGAATCCGATTGATTTTAGTTGTAATCGGCCCACGATTTTGTCTACGTCCCATAAGTTAGATGTACTCTGAAATCAAACAGCTAAATTAGGTTAAAATTGAAACACATTTGATCCCATATAAAGTTCCCTTCCGAAATTTACTTTAACGTTCATAACAAACCTAAAATCATTTGTATTTGTCATGAACGTTTATAATAATTCTTAATCGTTTTGATAAGAATTATTGTAATCGATTCAAAATTTACCAATTGTCTCCTAAAAGATCCCCTAAAAAATTTCTTTACTTTTTTATTTTCATTCGTTTTGAAATTGATTTTGATTTTACCAAACTTTATTATTATGATCGGGCCATAATTTCCCATGTGACGTAAAGCCAACTTAACCCCAAATCAACTTAAAGTTCCAAAGGTCCAAGAGGGTCACATAATGTCCCTTTATGAATAAAATTCCATAGCAAAATCACCTTCTATTCATTTGGTATCCCTCATCCAAATGTAAACTAATGAACTTATTTTATGTAAAATTCCGAAAAATGGACTCAACATTACGGTTGGTAATGCATATTAAAATTACAAATTTTGTGGATTTTCGTTTATTTTAGTCTTTATGTTTATTTAAGTCTTTATGGTCAGGTTTTTAGGCATTTTCCTACAATTATAACTCTGGCAGTTGGAGTCCAAACTGCGGTTCTAGAGGAGGAGTTATAGGGTTGCAAAATAGAGAACTTACTTTTTTAAACGCGTGATAAATTATTGACTGAAAAAGTGTCTTCACTTTTTTTAATTACCTAATTAATTACACAGAATGCCCGTAGAGAGCCAATGGAGCCCTGGCAGTTGGAGTCCAAACCAGGCGAAGTTATAGGGTTGCAAAATAAAGAACCTTGGAAATTCATTTTTTAACGAGTGATAAGTTATTGACTGAAAAAGTGACTTCATTTATTTTCATTTAAAATAATAGTTTTCCTTTCTGAAAGCATTAATGCCCATAGAGACCCAATGGAGTCCAAACTGTTAAATTTATAATGTTACACTTTACACTGAATAATATATTGATCTTAAGAACTGTAACAGCGAAAATTTTCAAATTTGGTCCCAATGACATCCACAAGGAACTGTTTTACTGGACAAAATGTAAGACGGATAGGATCAGGGAAGAAGTAGCCCCCCCTACAGAGGAAAATTTTACTTATCATTTTACTGCTATTTTTACTAAATATCTGTTGATATAACAAATTTTTCGTTAATTTTTTTAACGAAATTTTAATCAATTTAAAATCTTTTTCGAAAAAAAATTTTTTTTTGATTAACTTTTTTTTAGTATATTTAAAGAAATTTCTTCAATTTGAAGAAAAATTGTGTTAATTAGAATAAAAATCTGTTTATTTAACTAAATTTTTTTCATGAAATTACAGAATTATTAAAAAAGTTGTGGAACTACTGTTCTAAATTCAGATAAGGGAAATATTTAATTATGAAATCGCACACATAAAATCATAGATTTGACATGATAATAACAGTATTTTGAGTACTTTTCATATCGGTTCTGATTTCAAAAATATAATAAGTATGGACAATTAAGAAGTTATAGTCGTTCAAAACCAGTATCATGTCAAATAAAATTTGTTTAGTATATTTGAAGAAAATTCTTCAATATGAAGAAAATTCTTCAATATGAAGAAAACATTTTTTAATTAGAATAAAAATCTTTAATTTAACAACATTTGGTTCAGTGTACTGTTATCATTATGTTAAATTGCATGCAAATCTATTCAGCCAATCAAAATTTAAAGATTTATATCCAAAAAAAGTCCATTCTGAGCTACTCTGCAGGGACGTACAGTCAGTTAGCGGGCAGATGGTTGGTTATAATGACTTAGAAAGTGAATCTGTATACATTGAACTGTTTTTTCCAATGTATCACAAGTATCTGAAAATTTCCAATCGATATGAAAAAACCGAAAACACAGTATGAACTCAATGAACTCTCTGCCATGAAACAACAATTTTTATATATCTTAATGTTGTTTTCCATCAACTGGACTAATTTGCCAATAAAACTGTGTGTGTGTTTTTTCCTGTATTTCATTAAATATTTGCCTAATCTGAATTAATGTATTCATACATAAAATTGTGAAAATCTTTAGAGTTTCTTCCAATTTTCGATAGCAATTAATTAAATAATAATTAATAAATTAATTAAATTAAAAATTAACTTAAAACTATAAATATGTATGTAATAAATTGTTATAAAACAAACATATATTTTGTGATAGTTTTTCAGTTTTAAATTTTTGTTCTTTAATTGTAATTAAGATTAAATTAAATTTAATGAAGAAATCATTATATACAGCTGCTGTCAAAATAATAGCACCACTCACATGTCACAATTTCATTGCTGATTTGTGTTTTTTTGGGGCAAAAATATTTTTATCGCCAAGAAAATTAATACATTTATTTTAAATGACAAAATATCAGATTGTGACCTCTGAAGAAATTAGCACCATTACTATTTTACTTAGAAAAACCCATATGAAGTCCAAACAATACTTATAACATTTAGTGTAAAAGTCTGTAATTTATAGTTTCAAGAACCAAGTTATCCAAATTTGAATAATGGGTTGGTCTAAACACTGTACTTCAGAAAAAGCATAAACTCATTAGAAATCATGGTTCTGTTGAAGAAACTTATGCCGAAATAAGAAATATTATCGGACAATCAAATAAAATAATTAGAAATACCATAACCTACAAATTAAAAGTAAACAGTCGTGGACGAAAAACTATGGCGACAAATTTAATGGTTCATTGTATATTGCAACATTTATTTCAGCAGCAGGGATTAAAAAATAATTTGAATACGTTAATAAGACTGTATCAGGAGGCTGATTCAGTGCAAAAACCAAGAAAAAGTTCCCCTCTTAACTGCTACGCATATCTAAAATAGATTAGAATTTGCGAAAACTTTCTTAGTTCGGCATATTGAAAAAGGGTAGAGTAGTATTCTGTGGACCGATGAGTTTAAAATATGTTTCCCTTAGCAAGGAATATAATAAAAAATTTACAACAAAAACTTTTAAACACAACAGTTCTAGTGTTATGAAATAGAGGTCTTGTCGTACTATGGTGTTCGGCCCATTTTTTCCGCATTAAAAATATTATGGATTCGTCAGAATGTATGAAAATATTAGACGGATTAATGCTACCGTATGCATCTGAAGAAATGCCTCTGACTTGGGCTATGCGATAAGATAGCTAAGTAGCTATCAGTAATTAGAGCAAGCCTGGAACTCTATTATCCAGGAAAGTTGCTAGAATGTAATAATTTCTAATACCACAAAATGCTTAGAATAAATTGTTAACTCAATACGATAAAATACAAATTAAAAAATTAAATAACTTTATTTATTTTTGGCTTTTTGTCATAATTGAAACTGGGTGGTGCTATTATTTTGACGCCAGGTTTTATCAAGTTTTCTTCTGGAAAAAAAATAATTTAAAGACTGATAATGAATAGAAATATTTTTGTTTCTCCCTCATTATCTATTTAACTTATTTTTGACCATAATCTAGGAGCAATTTTTTATTGAAATGGTGCTATTATTTTAACTGCAGCTGTACCATAATGACACCTAAAGCAATTGATATTTATCTCATGTATCCAATCTGAGAACACCTTAATAAAAATTCCCACAATGCACATTATATGAAAGTGACTTCAAAGATTATTTTGCGATCCCAGCAATGAAGAGAAATGTGCGATCACTTTACAAAATTGATTTAATCCAAATAAAATATTCTAATTATTAAAACTTTATATTATCCAAAAGTCTAAAAAGTTACTCCATTTCTTTTTGCAGTATGTGTATGTATGCAAATATGCGTGTGGATGTATTAGAACCAAAGTACGATATTTAACTCGTTTTTATTCTTCAAACGATCGGAATTTTCAAAGAGTTTAATTTTTTAAAAAGACATTTAGTTTTTATTACTTTTTGAACAAGAGTTTATAATAAAAATAAAAAAACAAAATCCAAACAAGAATTTTAAAAATGAATAATAATTCACACAAATTGTTTTTAAGTCGTGTGTAGCAAAGAAAATGTTTTTCTATAAAGCTGAAAAAGGGATGTTCCTATGTTTACAACTTTTGTATGAATATACAAACTAAGATACGGTTTTGACTCTTTTTTGATTCTTCAAATGATCGGATCTTTCAATGAGTTTAATTTTAATTAAAAGAAACAGAGTTTTGTTGTTTTTATCACTCTTTGAACAAGAGTTTATTTATTAAAAATGATAAGAATCAAAAAATGATAAAAATCGAATATGAGCAAAATCCAAATAAGTTTTTGACTCATTTTTGATTCTTCAAATTGTTGGATCTTTTAAAGAATTTAATTTTAATGTTTAAAAAAGTGTTTTATTCTTATCGCCCTTTGAACAAGAGTTTAATTGTAAAAAATGATAAGAATCAAAAAATGATAAAAATCAAAAAGAGCAAAATCCAGAAAAGAATTTTGTAAAGAATAATTCGCACAAATTGCTTTGAAGTCGTGTGTAGCAGTTAAAAAGGTTTTTAATTAACTGAAAAAAGGATGTTCGCATGTTAACAACTTTGAATATACAAACGTACTTGTATGTATTTACTTTTATTGTATGAGATTTTGTGTGTTTTATTATAAAACAACAACAGTACATTTCATTGCGGCAAAAAAATTTGTGTTATTGTTTTATTTTTTTTTTGTTTTCTTTTCAACCATTTCACAATTTTAAGAAGTAAAAAAATAATTATCATCTAAAAGAAGAATTAAATATTTTTTTTCGATTTTGCTCTGAGCAAAATAAAAATTAAAATTTTAATCGAAAAAAAGAGTTTTATTTTTTTAATCTCCTTAAAGAAGAGTAAAACTAAAGACCATTTAAAAATAAAGATTTTGCTCCGAGATTTTCTATACTCAATAATAAAATGAGTTCTTTTTTAAATTTATTGATATTTTAATTATTTTTAAGATAAAAAACTAATAAGTAGTTTAGTATTCAAAATCTTTTTTAAATTAAAAAGGGCTTATTATACATTTTACAAGCAACAAAGTATACGATTTATATATAAATAATTTTAATACATAAAAAAACTAAAAAAATATGTAAAATATAAAACAAATAAAAAATAATAAATAATAAAAAATAAATTTTTAAAAATAAATAAAGTTAATAATAAATAAATAAATAAAAAATAACATTCACCCTAGAATTTACCTAAAACTAAACTTGAATGAATTGTTTAAAAAAAATCCATAAAATATTATGTAATTAGGCTTTTAATAGTTTCTATAACCCCTCTATATCTGGAGATATCTGGAGATATTGTATTTTATATTTTTAATAACAAAAAAAATCAGACAATATGATAAATATATAAAAATAAGAAAGTTTTAGTCGGCCCAGCCCGATTATCTCATACCCTTCACCACATTGTTGGTTAAAAATGATATTTACGAAAAATAAATGAACCATCCTCGTATAATTTGATTTTCTAATTTATTCGTAATTGTGTGCAGTACATTATTGTGATGCAAACATATGAAATTTATGCATTTTATGAGAGCTACTAGAAATTATGAATCTACCCTCGTATAAATTTACTTATAATTTTTTGCTTATATTTATATTAATTTGATTAATTATTATTTAAACACCGAGATTTTTACCCTTTAAAAAGTTTTTTTAAGGGGACTTGTATGGGACCTATTAGAAGAAATAGATCGACCCTCGTTTTAGAATATCATAAAACTTATTTTTTTCATTAAATTTATATTAAATTGGTCAATTATTAATTATTTTAAGGGGCTTATATGGGACGTACCCTCGCATAATTTGGCATATCGTTTTAGAATATCATAAGATTTATTTCTGTCATTTTTTAAATCGCTTTAAGGACATTTATAAGCTTAAAATCTCATAACGGGAGGACATTTGTATGGGAGACACCTGAAATATTGGAACAAACATGGCCAATTTTAATAGCCTTTGTCCTTGGGTCAAAATAATAATATGCAACAAATTTCATCAAGATATCTTAAAAAAATTGCAACCTGTAGAGTGTTCACAACCTTAATATGGACAAGCAGCCGGACAGACAGACTGACGGACATCATTAAATCGACTCAGAAAGTTATTTTTAATAAAACGTTGTACTTAATGATGGTAAATGGCACAAACACACAATACCTGAAACCACGTACGGTGGTGTAGGGTATAATTAATATAGAATTATCAGTCCAAATTTAAATTATAAAATACAATTATCATGTTGTTGTAAACTTAAAAAAAAAGCCAAAATTGTTTATAGAAATCAATAATTAATGTTAAATCATGTTTGTTTAACTCAGTTCTAATAAAATAAAATAAATTTAATTCAAAAAATATATATAAAAAATAATCCAATCCAATAGTAATAAATATATATAAAATACGTAAAATTAAAATAATTTTAAATAAATATTGTAAATTCACTACTTGTATAACAACAAATAAATCGATAAACAGATAATATAAATAAAAATATATATATACAGTACATATAATTGCAATAAAAGGTTCTGAATTTCATTTTGTTTTTCTTTTTTAATCGATAACTAAAATAAATTATGGAAAGCTTTTAGTAAATTTTAAATACAGTGGTTTATTCTTGTAAAGAAATCTTATGGATCGATTACGTATGGCAATCGAACTTCAATTGCGTTAAGTGTATTCAAATATCGAAACCGGAAACCGGTTAACCGGTTTTGTACGGTTTCGAATAATTTGTATGATTCGACATGCCGCCTTTTATTCAGTCGGTTAACCGGTTTTTAATGGAAGATACTTTTAAACATTTTACTAAAATATTCAGCTTAATTTTTTGTTATATTCGGCTATGACTTAGATTATATTTCAGTCCGTGTATAATATGAGTATATTACAGCATGCATATTAGACATTTTATTCTAAATCGATTTTGCTATGTCCGTCCGTGTTTCAGACATAATTACATCAATAAAATTAATTAAATGATATTCCGCAAGATTTTTTTATTCAGATATGAATCTATAATTTAAACATATTCAGAAAGAATTTCTCTAAAGCAAAAATAATGGATTTTAAATAAAACCATGATATATGAACACATTATTTTAAATACGATACCGAAAAACACTACCAAAAAAACTTGTATACACCATCCATTTAGGACATTATACAGTGCGAAAATAATTTGATAAAAAAGTAATCACATACACAGTCGTAAAGCGGTGTTGGCGTTTTATTATAGGTCAAACAAATCTCTGTCAACCAGAGTAACTTAAAGAAAACAAACAAGGTTAAATACATACACATGTCTATGTCTATGACGATAAACGAGTTTAACCTTCAACAGCAATACCACCGATGCAAAAAGTATATGTGAGTTTTTCATTTGTTGCCGATGGAAGCTTTCAAAAATCTCACTCAATCATTTTAATTTGGGGTTGGGTTAGCTTACGATGTAAGTTGTACTTAAGATAAAAATACAATTAATAGAACAAAAAATTTATCCTCAATGGATTGTTACCAAAATGACCGAGGGAGGAACAATTAAATTGAAAACAGATGTAAGCATCAGGGGACCTAATCAGGGGACTAGGTAACCAGAAAAACACAAATATTTACTATTTGGCAACTGAAATTGTCAACTTAAGTTGCCATTTGCCATCTATAATATAATTTTGGCAACTGATAATGCAACTGAAGTTCGGTTGCCGTACGTAATCGACCCATTAATAAAATTTAATATGGTTGCAGTTGAAATGTTTCCTGAAGCAGAATAATTTTTCATTGATCGGTAGTTCCCACGACAATAGGACTTCCGTTCCGTTTACAGTTGTAACAGCTGTAACGATCGGAAATTTTTCCCACAATAGAAAACAACCAGTTACAGCCAAACTGTTACAAACAACAATTACTGATCGGTCAATAATTTTGGAAGTAGCTAATGAGATCTCTTTATTCATATTCCATACCCGTAATTTTTGCGAAATTGCAGTGGCATGAGCTGAAGTGGTGTATAGGCTATTAAATGTAATCTCCAAAATCATTGAGTGGTTAACATTCCAAAAATTGTACTCCAACATCTATAATGCTCGAATATATGTTTACCTTTTTAGTCCAGGTGGCGAAGAGTGTTGCTGTCGAAAGTTTCAAGTTACCTGCAGTGAAGAAATTATGTATTTCGGTGAGATAACCATATACCAAATCACATAGGTCATCAGCTGTATGGTCCATCGCTGCTATTGTACATTAACTCCAGTTGAAGACGCTGGAATTTAAAAAAAATAGAAATTATAAAATAGTGGAGACTTACGGTCATCCATTCAAATAATTCACAATCCATCTTTTCAAGTTTTTCGGTCCTTCAGGCAGGAAAATATTAAATTTGCTCTCATCAGAAAAGAGCAGCTGATTTCAGGAGTTACATGACTTTATTTTGTTTTACAATACACAAACTCTATTTCCGATTAATAGCAGATTTCATTGATGTTCTTCTAGTAATTTAGGAATCGTGACTTTTAACTTTCGTACTATTTTGACAAGTTTTTTTTCAATTGATTTATCTGGACGTCCCCTACATTAGTTTCGTCTTTAAAACGTTTTATGATCATCCGAATGGTAAAACGGCATAATTTACTAATTTTCCAAAATCTGCAAAAGATTCAAAATGTATTATAAACTTTTGCTAAGTTTCAGTTGTTTCACTTCAAGTATGAAGCACCGAAATGACCCGAAATTCATCGGCCAAGGGTTATCAACAAACAAAGGCTAAAAACAGAACACGGAAATTGAAGTCAAGTTTTCTTAAAAAAATATATTTGCTTCATTGTGTTGCTAATGCTCGAGATAATGTTGAGTGAACGCAGTCAAAATTTTCCAAAAAGTTCTTGGTATGGCAAGCAGCATAAAGTTGCAGCAACTTTATGTTGTTATTTTGCCACAGATTCCCTAACAACGACTTTCCAATTAGTCCATATCTGTAAAATAAAAAATTTAGTTTAAAATTCAATATACTCAAAGATCTTTATCTTTTACTATACTTTAATATCCTTTGTGTTGGAGCAGCGCGTTTTAATGAATTTGTAAATACATTCCAAAAAGAGGTTTTTGTTTGGTCCATCGCTAGATATGTCTCAATAAACTATATAACAAACTTTTTGAAATTTGGCATGTATCTGAACTTATATAAGAATATATCTACATACCAGTTTCTTTTGTTAGCTTAACATCAGATTCAGGAAGAACTTTCTCATGGAAGCTTTCTAAAATATTGAATCAATTTAAATAAAAATAATATACATACAAATTTAATAGAAAAATATCTTAAATTGTGACTTGCAAAGTTACATAGACAGACAAACAGCCAGTTAGACAGGCGTACTGACACAGTTATATCGACATCTCCGTATGAAGTCTTCTATTATTTCTCTACTTTTTATATATTCACTACCTGTAAGGCACAGATAGTTGCTCGTCCAGTAACATGCATGTTAACATCGTTAAAAAAGATCAGGCGAAACATACTGATCTTTTTTAACGATTGGAACAAGAACACATGACAAGTTTGGTAGCAATGCCAAAGTCATAAAGACGGTCGTCCCTATTTCGGCATTATCGTTGGACTCATATCAACAGAAAAGAAAAATAGAATAAATATAAGAAGATAAGAATTTTAGTTGAAATATATGGCGATGAAGACGGGACTGCATAGGACGTCGGAGTCTTCTAAAATTGCAACTAATGCTTGCATCAACGATGAACTGAAAGGACTATACAAACTGCTAAAAATGATACCAACGAACGAAATACTGTGTATGTCGACCGGCTCCCGTGTCGAATCGAGTACGACATCTTTGCCGAATCCAGCTTCCCATAACCACCAAAAGACTGTCAACAAAGAAGCAGAATTCGAAGACGACCAGCCAAAATGCCAATATCATATAACTAATTTGTGCTAAATTTCATTAAAATCGCTTTATATTAAGGTCTTTTATAAACTTAAATCCCCATTACGGGAGGAACATTTGTATGGGGGTTAAGTGTAACAAAAACCCAATTTAAATAGGCATCGTCCCTGGGCCAAAATAATGACACATTCGAACTTTCATTAGAATATCTATATAACTGCAGCATGCATTTTTTCCACAAGGTTTACATGGCAACCAGCTGGACAAACGAACGGACGGACATCGTTAAATCGACTCAGAAAGAGATTCTGAGTCGAACGGTATACTTAAAAAGCACATTTTTTCTTTCCCGTTACAACTTTTACACAAAACATTAGGTGGTTGGGGTATCAAATTCTGGGTCGATTTACCTATAACCATTTGGAAACAGTCTTATGTCTAGAACAATTGTACGAATTCAATGGAATTTAGACCGATTATTTGTTGTTTTCCTAAGCAGTTTCCTATTTAAATAGGTATATTGATCCGAAAAGTAAATTGGATTTATAAAAAAAGTAATAGAGTAAAATATGCATAATATTGACCTAATGTGACCAATAATCGTCTAACATAATTAGAGTATTAAAAAGATATTTTTTTTTGGTAAATTGTAATAAAAATTTTAAGCGAATAAAAAATTAAATCTGTAAGTTAAGTGGTTTCGTTTTATATGAACACATTTGTGTGTTAACAATTTTTCGATTTCATTCCATGAGGCCTAATTCCTTCTCTTAATATATTTCACTGAATGGACCCATTATTCCTTCATTTAGCTTTTCTTTCCCATGTTCTTTTCACTGTTTTTGCAGGTGTCACTCTGAGTCGAGTGGGTTATGATTATTTTTTTCTGGGCGTTACAAACATCTATGTTTGGTTTAAGGTATAAAAATTAAAGCATTTTTTATTTTTTATATAATGAATTTTTATTTATTATTAAAAGAAATTTATTAAGATTCGGAAAGACACATAAATAACGTACATACATATACATACATAACAATGTACACATACATACAGATAATTAAAATTTAATTATTATTAAAGTTTTATTTAAAATTAATATTAAACTTATGCAATTAAATATTATTATTATTATTATTATTATTATTATTATTATTATTATGATTTTAATAAAATGTTTATTTGTATTGATTAAATTTATTTAGCCATAATATACAATCACATTTAAAATTTTTCTTTTAATATTTTAATATATAAATTATTTTGTAAAACATTAATTACATCATTTTCTGGTTATCGATTTTTAATAAATTTAATTTTTAAATTAAATAAAAATTATTTATTATAAAAATGGAATTTTTAAAAATAAAGATAGAAAATAATTAAAGCTTTTTATAGAGGATGAAGGAATGCTTAAGTACATTAAATGATTATAAGAAAATTATAAAAAATTGTTTATAATTAAAAAAAAGTAGGGAGATTCCAAAAACTTTGGAAAAAATAGAATTTAGGTTATGTCATCTGCGATTTGAATGAAAATCGCTAAATGCAAACTTTTTGAAGTTGTCCAATTTTTTCTTCTAAATTCGCCCAAATTTCGAATTTATAGCGATTTACATTTTCGAAAAAAAATCGAAATTAAAACCGCCATAAAGTCGAAATGTTAAAGAATTCAAATTCGTATTAATATTGAAATTTTATACAAATCGGTGAGAGTTAAGTATGAATCACGTTCGAGTGCTTGGAATGTCCCCATAAATGATTTTTATGTATTTTTTTTAATAATTTATAATTTTTAATACATATAAATTATATTAATTGCTATAAATGCTAAAAATTTTTATTATATAAATCTTTTTCTTTCTAAACATTTGCTTTTAACATCATTCATGTACCTACATAAACAGTTATTGAGGCGATCGCGTAAAATCGAACAGTTGAAACCTTACACCATTATTGGACTGAATAGTTTTGAAATATCTTAAAATTGCACTTAAACTTCTGAAAAGTATCAATGGATATTTTCAATTTTCAATGAATTAATCATACAAAGTAATGAACATGTTAATCAGTCTTTAAATAATAATCCTGCCCAGTCAGTCAGTCTAACCAAAAAAAAATATTTGAACGTTCTTAATTATCACATCATACATATATATAATCGTCAAACAATTAAGGAATTATATTAATTAAACTAAACTAGCGACTTATCTGAGTAAAACTGTGATATCGGTTTTTAATTATCGTATCAGATTTTCTTTTAAATGACAGATATATACCGTCTTTAATGCCCCATTCAAAAACTCATATATTAAACAGTCTTTTAACAGAGTTAATCTATATTCAGAATTTAATTTCTTTCCTGTCTATTTTAACATAAAGCTGGAAATCTTCTTCAGAAGATCTCCTTTCAAGGATCTACTTTTTCCAAACTATGGTAAGACCGGCTAAAGATTTAGACCCAATCAACGTATTTATCCGTTGAATGGAATTTTATCCAACACCTTAAATTGAGATCCAGCGATTCTCTTTGATCTCATCAATGTCTGAATTCTGTTCAGGGTAAGTAACGCTGGTTCAACAGAAGAGGTGAAATCGTAATTTGTGATGGTAGATTAATTTACCTTCGGTGAATTTAAAATTGAGGAGAATGGCGTTTTATTAGTGGGTGGCAATCCTTACAAGTATATTATACTTTCGTGATAAGAAATGTAGGAATTATGATAACAATTTAGAATACAAAAGGACTGTCAATAAAGAAGTATACTTAATTCAAAGTTTTATATTGAGTATTAAAGTATAAAGTGAAAAAAATTATTATGGAGGGTTTGGTTTATCACATGACTTTATTCCTAAAATTGATCTCGATGTACTAGAAATTGAACTTTCATTTAATTTTTGAAAACAAGAGCGGCAAAAGGAGAAGAACTTCTTGTCAGTAAAGAGTAGCAGGTAACTCCTTCCTATTACTGCAGTTAGAGAAGAACTAGATTGCCAAGTTGTAGATCATGTAGAAATTACATGGTTCAACGGAAGAGCTGAGATCGTATAACAGTGAACTTAAAATTGAGGAGAGGAGGTGTTTCATTTGTGGCAAACAACCCCTACAAGTACTTAGTGGGGGTCAATCCCTACAAGTATTAACAATAAATAGGAAATATTTTTTCTTATTATGAAATGTTTGTCATTACCTTTGCTTCTGAATGTGATTTCTGGTACGACAATGTATTAGAAGTTAACAATGCAACTGCATCTAATTTTTGGAAAGCAGCGGCAAGAGAAGAAGAACTTCTTCTTAAATTACCAATGAAAATTGTAAAATAAGACTTCGAGTTAGTAATTATCGTAATTATCAATATCCTGAACTTAACATTTACTGTTTTGAATATGATAATAATATTCAAAGAGATGTATTATATATTCATGGTGAACGTTTTGAAGGTTGTATTTGGCCCAATGAAACTACAAATTGTGGTTCTGACACTGTTTCTACTATAAACATAAAAAGAAGGAAGCAGAAGAAGATGATAGACAAATAATAAATTGTTATATCTTAATTAAATGTAAAAATTGTATATTCTCTTCCGGTGGACCTTGAAATCATTACAAGATCTAACTGCAATATTATGAATGAGCGGTGTTAACTGCTCCTCTATTAACGGGAAGAAGTTCTTTCAAAAATAAGATAAAGTTCAACTTCAAGTGCATCAATATTGTAATTGGATGCGATTCAATACATCAATTATATGGAAAAAACTCTTGCGTGTGAAAAGTGAAAGACGAAGATGAGAACAGGTTAGTGGTAAGAGCTTGGCCATTCCAGTGAAGAGACTTGCAGATAATTAAAATTTAAGGAACAATATGTGAAATTTATGCGATAGTACGAGATAAATATCATAAAATAGAAGTTTCTATTAACTCTAGAAAATACAGTCTTCCGCATTAGGCAGTGATAAAAGAAGACAGACGAAGTTACGTGTGGCACATCTTATATGATAAATTTAATGGCCGGTACTGATACATAATAACAAAATATATTCGAAGCAATTCCTGATGAAGGAGGTGTTAAAATGGACCATAAAAACAATTGGCTTGCAGTGCCATTCAGGTAAAAACGTATTTAAGGTCGCGCTTAAGGTTGATAATGAATTAAAAGTTACAAAGAGGCTTCATTATCTATGTTAGCTAAAGGTTTGATCCGCTGGGTTGGTTTTTACATTTTATCACTCTAGTAAAACTATTCCAACAAAAATGTTGGCTCTTAAAAACGGAGTGGGATGATAAACTTGATGAAAAGCTTCAATAATAATCTCGAGTTTTAATGGAAATATAAAACGATTCATTGGTAAATTGAGGTGATATAATTATTCTGAATGACTGACAATAATAATAATAAAGCTCAAAGAAAGTAACGATTCTCCAATCCTCATAGCGTTTAATGACAGCGAGATTCATAAATGGAAAATTAGCAATAGAGATGGAAATTCCATAACTTGTATTGGACATGATATTTTTCATGTCATTCCTTTACCCATATTGGAAAAGAAAAGAGCAATTTTTATTATATAATTATGAACTAGATGTATATCGCCATATTTCCATAAAAGTACTCAACAATTTTCAAAAGGAAGAAGACAACGAAATTGCGTATTTCAAGATGCTTATGATCACTCCTATGAATTGGAAATATTAAAAAACTTTACAATGTTTCTTTAGAGAAATAAATGTTGCAAATATCTGGTTGGAGTTGCACAATAGAAGCAACTGAAAATTCTACAGCAAATATTGTGTGCAAAAAGGCACCGGAAATCATAAATCTGTCGATGTAAGGAATTTTTAAATTAGAAACTGAATGTACTGGTAGATTTAAATTCAGCGCATTTAAATGAATTAAAGACACATATTTTCAAAGATGCCTCAGATGATAATGTACACATCAAACTATACTATACGATCTCAAATGAGACATGTAGACAGAATCCCTAAATAGGCATATAATAATTATTATAGCCGAGGAATGTTTAGTTTCAAAGATCAAACGTTTGTACATTGAAGTGATGTAGAGAACAAGATATTTGAAGTATGATTTTTCCGGCCCATAATTCAATTAGTATATCACAGTAAAATAGGGAGTATAAAACAAATTAACTGTAAGGAAAGTGTTTGGACCCACTCTCCCGCCCAACTGCTTGCTAGTCCCTTCAATTGCTAACGCTGTCCTTCGCGTAAAAACACTCTATTACATTGAAATTTATTTCTGTAGGTTTTAAGGTAGTTCTAAAAGCCTCTCAGAAGAGAACATTATTCCAAAGAAAACTGTTACGTTTCAGCGGAGTTATAAAAGAATATATGGGAAACCTAAATGAACGAAATTGTAAAACTGACATTACATAGTTTCCGAACTGAGTTAGATTTTCAAAAAGAGCATATCTGTATTCTCATGGATCGAAATTATAATAAAATTTAAAAATAAAACATATATTTTTGTATCTAAAATTTAAATATACAAATTTCTAACACATCGATTAAGTTTCTGACTTCTTTCAAAACTGAAATTTGTAGATCAAAGCTAAAGCTTGACAAATATCCAAAAAGAGAAAATATTCCATTAACCAAAATATATTATTTATATTGTGTGACAATGATTCTCTATGACTGTAAGAATTTATAAACGAAATAGAACTTTTTCCAGAGAGCTCAGACATTGACAACAAATCTATATACCACAGGCGAAGCAAACACTTTAAACCATATCATTAAAGCTTTTTCATGGGAAAACTGATCTGATCAATGAATATTACTTTTTGTAAAAATAACTGTTACTCGTTGTAATCATAAATTAAATCGCTTAAATGGTGTAGGGTTTTCCTTTTCAATTAATAAAAAATAAAAACATTAATAAGTTATTTAAAAATTAATTAATTAAAATTGTTTAATACATTTTTTTCTATTAGGAATCAAAGTTAGCAGTTATGAGCAATATAATTTGCATTGAAATTTATTATATTTTAAATTGCTTTTAAGTGTTTTTTTAATTTGAGTTTAAAAAAAATAGTTAAAATTTTATATGTTTAAAAAAAATAAATATCATAATTTAATTGAGTTAATTTATCTATTGTAAAAAGCAAGAGAAGATTAAATTATATATATTTCAAAAATATGATTTGCCACTGTAATGAGTTCATTTTTTAATTGGTTTTCATATATGTTGGGTAGCAATATTGTTTAATAAAAACTATAAATATACAACACTGTTGCATGAAGCTTCCTAATTCTAAATCAAAATGTCTATAGATGTGTTATTAAAAAGATTCCAGCTGTTGTAAACAGCTGGAAAGAACAATGTATTTGTAAGATCATCAAGCCATCTCAATTGGATGAGTTCATAGATCTTCAGAACTGAGAGAGGTAGGATAGATCGGTCTGGCAGTTAAATAAATGTCGTGTATCATGTGGTCATTGGCCACATTCAGGACGTAGGTTTGGAACGACACAGACAATACGATTCCACTATGCATAGAGCCTATTGCTCCATCTCGATGTCAGTTTTGCCAGAACTATTTTTGTAGACCGCGACAAATTCTGCTCATTGTCATTCATACGATAAATTACTTTTTGGGGTCTCCCCGAATGTCCTTCAAAAGTTATAATATTCGAATTCCGATCCAAAGTATCTTACATATACCTAAGTATGCTTTGGCCACATTCAGGACGTAGGTTTGGAACGACACAGACAATACGATTCCACTATGCATAGAGCCTATTGCTCCATCTCGATGTCAGTTTTTGCCAGAACTATTTTTGTAGACCGCGACAAATTCTGTTCATTGTCATTCATACGATAAATTACCTTTTGAAGTCTCCCCGTATGTCCTTCAAAAACTATAATATACGAATTCCTATCCAAAGTATCTTACTTATACCTAAGTATGCTTTGGATATTTTTCACAGAGTATGACATCCCAATCGTTTTATATATAGATAATAAGGCTTCTTTGTCCACACCTCAAGTACTGACCGTTTATGCTTTGAGGACCTTATTTCTACTTTACAATTTGTGCGTGATTGTAGTGGCATGAGCTCAAGAGGTAAATAGCCAGTCAAATGTAACTCCCAAAATATTTCAGTTGTTAACAGTCGGAATTTGTAGTCCATCGACTACGATGTCCACCGCACGGGTCATCAACACCTTGACCCGTTGCCGTAATTGTACATTTGTCGGAAGGTAGAAGTTAAGAAGTGATGACAGAATGTCGCTCTGTAGAACTGCTTGTTTAACTCTAGGGAGAACTCAAAGCTTTTGACAGTATCAAAAGCTTTTGATAATGCTGTTGTTGTACTATGCATTTTACGAAAATCGTAGCCAGATACTCATTCAATAAGGTTTTTTTGTATTCTTGAGTTGAAGAATGATCAGACAATCGGCCACAATTAATTCACTCTAGTATATATGTTGCTGTTGTTAAAATGATGTCATCAAAATATCACTCTCATTAATCCTTAAGTAGATATTTTACATCCAGATGGAGATCTTTTAATTTTTATATAACTTGGTAAGTAGGTAAAATAGGAATTTGTATTAGCTCAAATAGTGGCAAAATCATCTGATTGTTATATTCAAACAATTATGACTTCACAATATGGTTACGGGTTAAATAGCTTTAACAAAACTAAGTATATTTTGCAATAGTTAATGCCCCAACCCAATCAAACATTTGTGGGTTTTTGATATTAAATTGAAATTATTTAAAATGTATAATTTTGCTATAAACTACATGATGTAACTTGTTTAATATACAATTTAGAATAAATCAGTGTAAGAATATTGTCCGTTATGAATTTAACTTAGGAATAATATATATTTAAAAGTCTGCCCATATACACTTATGTAAACTAAAGTATATATGTATGTATATGTGTAAGTATATTAAATTATGATATTTACTTATTTAAACATATCTATTAAGCCCTTCTTAGTATTATGATAATATGATAAATTATTATTAATTTTATATTTCCACTTCTTTAGAAAACTTACGTCAAAAATAAATTTCTTCTTCCTCGGGTTTAGTTTGAACAGTTGGACGATTTGATGATACTGCTGCTGCTGATGATGATGGTGAGACTGCAGATGTGGAAGATGCTGCATTTAATGATGATGCTGAAGAAATATGAGGTATTTTTGTTTGACCCGTTGATGTATGCGAAACTATGCGGCTAGACGTTGGAGTGGCTGTTGATGAACCAATAGAGTAACGCTGGCCATATGTAAAGGTTCCAGTAGAATCAGTGCGTGTTACACCTGCTGCTGAAGGAGGTGGAGATGTTAAATTTCCTGGTGTTTGTGGATGTTGTATAATGGCCGGAGAACTACCAGTACGTGAGTGTTGTGGTAATAATTGTGAGGCCAAAGGTGTGGAAGAATTGGTAGATGTTGTTGTGGTTCGTTTGTCAGCTAATTTTAATGGAAACATTTGTGTGATGCCAGAAGAAGATGAGGAATTGTAATGGTTATTGGTAGTAAAACTATTAGATTTATCAACTTTTGATGTCGCATTGTTGGCAGCAGCTGAAGAAGAAGAGGAGGAGGAAGAAGACGTTGTCGATGATAATGAAGACAATTTCATAGGTATTTTTTGCTTTAATACATTTTGTTGTATTTTTTGGGCATTTGTAGCACTTAAAAGATTGACTGGTGGCGTTTTTGATATTGTTGAAGCTGTACGCCATTTATCTTTACGTCTGTCAACTGTATTTACAACAGTTGCTGGTGTTGTTGTTGCAGAAGTATTATTAGCATTCGTACAACTATTTGCCACCACATTTGATAAATCCAATAAGTTAGTCGCACTGTTAGAGTCATGAACATCATTGTCCGTTTCATTGATATTGTTTGCTGCTATTGCTGCAGCTCCTACATTTGTTTGTAATAATTGCGTGGATATATTAAGTGCAGTATTGGGTGAAATAAGTAGACCTTGACTGGACAATACTTCCATTTTTCTATATAACTGTTCACGTTGTTGCTTGATATCTTCTTGTTGATTGTTAATTTGTTCTTGCATTTTATCTAGAGCATCCTTCTTCTCCGTTAGTTCTTGTTCCTGCTGTTCTTTTTGTCGCATCCAAGCAGTCTTTTCTTCTTGCAGTTTGTCTTGTAAATTTCTCAATTCCTCTAACTGATCGTTGTGTGTATATGAAGCTCGAGGACTTTCGCGGTACAAAGCCAATTGCAGTTGTAGCGAATGTATGGTGGTCATTTGTTGTGATATTATGCAAAGGAGAGTGTGAAGGTTGTGAGTAACTTGTAGTAAAGCTAAATTATTATCTTTGGTTACAGCTAAGCCACTGCTGGCGTTACCAACACCAGTCAATTGATCACATAATTGAGTGTCTGTTTCACCACCTGCTGTTGCCAGCAGATTCGATATGATTGAAGTGTTTTTGGTTTCTTTTTTAGTTTCCTCCAGTTCTTGCAGACGAGGAGTTAATACTTGTAAGGTACCCATTTTATCGGTTCGACAGGGGAAATTATTTTTTGCTCGTTTCTCATCAAAACCTGCAAATGTTTCTGCTCTCTTTGGTAGGGTTGGAGAATTGTAGGTATCACTGTGTTTTTCACCAACAGAACTAACAGATCTTGAAACAGGTTGTCCTGTTGCTGCCGTATAAACGGTAGATGCCAGTTGTGTTATATCCTGAACAGTATTCAAAACCTTTTTCCACAATTCAGCTGTATCACAATCTGCTCCTACAGATAAATCTTTATAAGATCCAAAGGTGCTTAGGAATTGAGCAGCACTCATATTACTAGCATTTGTAGTTTGTTGCTGATTCGGCTGTTGTTGATCTTGCTGCTGGTCGGAGAAAGGTTTTTGATCTTTTTGTATTAGATTCAATTGTAGGAGAATCTTTTCTTCTAGTAAAATAGCTTGTTCAATATCTTTCTGTCGTATTTTTTCAATAATTTCCCGTTTGTTAACGCCTATTCGTAGTTTCTCCTCATGTGTCAAATCTTCCGATTCAATGACATCGGATGAGGGACAATCAAGAACAGCTTGTCTTATGGATTGTATCCACACATTTTTATCTTTGGGCGTTTGTACTTTTAATTCATACATTTCGGGAAACAGGGGATTTGATGAAATTATATAAATACCTCGTGACTCTGTACCTGCCTTTTCTCTTATCAATAGTTTTTGCAGAGGCACAACGCCGGCTTTGTGTTCAGGTGTGAAAAACATATATTTATTATGGGCCGAATTTTCATTAAGAAAACACAAGCAATCCGTTAGGACTACCACTAATACCAATTGCATTTTGGATCTGCCCTGCATTAACGTTGCCAAGCCCTCAAATTTAAGACGTCTTTTTGATTCCACACCCACATCTGATTTACGAAACGGTTTATTTTTATATATAGCAAAAGATTTATTATCTATGCGATTATAAATATCAATTTGACGTTCTCTCAGTTCTTTTTCAGCAACACAAGCATCAACATCGACCAAAAGCTCTTTAACTAAAGCCAGAGCATGCTGGAGCTTATCACATTCTAATTTATCCTCTCGAGCACTTTTTAGAAGAGGCTCTATTAGCAGAGGATATTTGGTTAAACGCTGTGTTACAAATAAGATACATTCGGGTATGCCTTTCTTTTTCAACAAAGGATTTGTCAGACAGTGTTTATACCATTCCGAAAAAGAAAGATCTCTGCTGGTCATACATGCTTTAAATTGCTCCAATGCCGAACGATGATTTGCACAAAATTCTCCATAAGCCAAACGCAAATGTTGAGCCTTTTCTAGGGAGAAAAAATCTAACAAAATATCCGCTATAGAATCGACTACGAAATGATCCTTCTGTTTAAGTCTTAATTTTTTCAAGAAACCACAATGCAATTCCGTTAGCTCTTGCAGTCTAGGAAACATTTTATTACATTGTAGAGCTGGGAAATAACGTTCCATACTTTCCACAAACACCTTTTGCATTACCAATAATGTTTGACAATGATGCTTTTCAGTCATTATAAATTCATAAATATGTTCTTGTCGTTTGATTTGTGTATCCTTAAGGGTTTTCAAAATATCCTTGGGGACACCAGGTGACCAAGAATCATGTTCTTTCAAGCATATACCCAAAGTAGGATCAGCTTTCAAATCGTGAGCTTCTATGGGAGCATCATTCAAAAATTCGGATCTTATTAAAGGTGTATTATCATCGTTATAATTTGAATTTTGTTCGGCGCCATCATAAAAGTCTTGACCCATATCATTTTTGTCAGACTTCTTACTTAAGCCTCCTACAATGCTGGCAGTACTACCCTTTTTACCACCACCTCCACCACTTCCTTTGCATTCCATTTGATGATCTTTAAGCGTACCCAAGGATAAACTAACACCACAAACATCACAATTAGCCACTTGGCCACCAATTGATTTCATTTTTGTTTTATCTTTTTTCTTGCGGAAAAACAATGAACCACGTTTACGTCTCTTCTCTACGTTATCGTACACCTCAATTTTAGCATGTGCTCTCAATAAACTTTGATTTTCATCTTCGCTGTCTGTTAAATGTCGGGCTATAGCCTTAATATCTTCTTTAGCTACTATAGATGAAGTCGAAATACTTTTCTGCAATGGTATACGACTAATTATCTCTGTAGCTAAACTTCTTTTAGCTGCAATCCGTTCAAAATCTCTTGCCAATTCTGCTTCATTTAAAGAGTGTGTTGAAATACCTAAAAGTAATTAAAAAATATAAAATAAACAAAAAGTTATAATCGAATGCAAAAAAAAGTTCTCACTTAAATTTCATTATACCCTCCACCGCCACAAGTGGTAAGTGGTAGGGCAACATACCCTACCTACGGTAATTCGTGTGTAACACTACAAAAGAATCATCATAGACCCCATAATATATTTTGATTTCTGCACCAAAGCCAAATCTAAGTCGATTTAGCTATGTCCGTTTGTCTGTCGGCCTGTTGTTGCTACGCTAATTGATGCCCTACCTATGTCATTCCGTTTGTAACACAAAAAGGAATCATCTTACACTCCCTAATGAATTTTTATTCCTGCATAAAAGCAGGAATTAATTTCTTAGGTTATAAACCTAAGAAATTAATCGTTTCAGTATATTAATATATATAGACCGATATTTTAGACAACCTCTAAGTTCAAGAAACATACTTTCTATCATAATCTATATAAATCTAAGCTAAATGAACTTCATTACCATTATCAAAATAACTAATTTTATAACTCATTAAAAGTTTCGTGTTATATTTAAGAAAAACTATAAAATGTTTACGTTTGTGAGTGTATGTGTCAATGGAGGGTATTGCAGAATCGACATAGCCGAATATAGCATTGTTATTTGTTTATAATATATATTTGTTAATGATAAATTTTTAAAATATTGATTTGAAGTATACAAAATACTCTTGCCGAAGCAAATGTCTGATAGGGAATATATTTGTTATGGTTGTTGTTGGTAGGCATTAAGTACAAAAAGCTTTCATAATGACTAACTCAATATTTTACATTTTATCTTGAGGGGCTTGAAGTAATATAAAATATTTATTAATCTTTGTTTATGATAATAATGTAAAAAGAAAATATAAAAATATAAAATAAATATAAAAAGAAAATACTTTAATTTGTACTGTAGTTGAAATATTTAAATAATTAATTTTTATTCTTTAAAGAATTAAATAACAATATAAATGAAAAAACATTGTACGTTATAAATGATTTTTTTTTTTTTTCGTTTATAAAATACAGATTTGTGTTCAAAAATATCAAATTTGTTCTCACTAAGCACTGGACGTATTGAAGAAACGATTTTTACCACCGTGAAAAATTAAAAATCTTGTAGATTTTTAAGAGAAGAGAAGTAAGAAGTTAAAGTCGGTTAGCACTATTTTTTTCTTCCGTTAAAATGGTGCCAAAAGATTCAGATAAACTCTAACTGGAATATATAGATCATTTTGGGAAGTAACACCTAATCCTCTTGAATTTAAATGAAAATTTGAAGTTCACCAAATTAAAAAAAATAATCTTCGATTCAAAGTAAGATTCATTCGAAACTCCATTCACTTAAATTCGATATTCTTTTCCGATTTCAAAACCAAACCTTTGTGTAGCAATTTTCATCGATGTCGGAGATGATCTTTTTGATTTCCCTATAGTGTTATTAAAAGTTATTTTATTAGATCCAAAAATATACACGGAATGCCGTGGTTAATGTACCCACTATGCCACCTAAATATCAGGTTTTAATTTTATATTTTTTCCTAATAACTTTTCCATTTTATTAAAATATCTAATGACTTGCGATAACTGTTTATTTCTAAGGATTTAATTACATGTACACATTAAATAATTTTAATAATTATAATTACTTACCTCCTGTACTGTTTCTGGCTGATCGTCTTCTTTGCTCTGTTACCCTTATTGTTTCTTGTTCTTCGCTATCTAAACTAGATAGACTAACACTTTTATTTGTACAATCTCCTCCGGCTGTTAAATCATCAATTCCCGTCCATGATTTACGTCGATCAGCATTTAATAAATACTGTTGCTGTTGTTGGGGTGACCACATAACAAAATGTGTGGCTAAAGGTCCATAAGGACCAGCACCTGCTGAACCACCTGCTCCATTACCCGTTGCTGAAAGATCAGGTAATGAAGCACTTAAAATAGCAGCATTTACAAGACCATAATTTGAAAGGCCATCGTTCATGTGAGAGGATGAATTTTTCATTTGCACCACACTTTCGCGTATATTTTGTAATTGGCTGAGAGTATCTTCGAAAATATTATTATATTTCGAGACATTGGCAGGACTATGAGGTGTAACATTTATAATGGGAATCATGTTATTGTCGTTTTTTGCTGCTGCTGCTGTTGTTGTTGTTGTCGTCGTTAATTGATTAGAATTTAAAGTATTGTTATTATTGTTATTATTATTTGAAATGGTAGTTGATGTTGATGTTGAGTTTTGGCGCAAGGAATTTTGATTGTTGTTGGATGGTGTATTAATAACAGGTATACAATAATTTTGACTCTCAACTGTGTTGTAACGTGTTATATTATTTAAATTTGATTTGGAATGATTTTCAATTGAAGTTGTTTCAGCTGTAGTTGCAGTTGCAGTAGTTGTAGTTGTGGTAATAGATATGGAAGTAGTAGTTGTAGTAGAAATTAAAGAAGCAGTAGTTGAAGGTATTATAGTATTTGGGGAAGAATTGGAGTTTAAGAAATCTGTTACTTCATCATTGTCACTATCGTCTGCCGCTGCTGTTGAATTAATGCTTTGTACAGCATTGTTGTCCATATTAAAGTAACAAACAAATTTTTATTTGTGTCAAAATTCAAGGTAAATGATTGTTCGTTGATTGGGGAGTTGTTTGTTTCCTAAAAAGAATAAATAAAAATCAATTAAAATATTTAATATATTTATTAAACAAATAACAGATAATTTATAAAGTCATATCTTTATATCTATATAAAATAGGATGTATGTGTGTGTATGTAACGTATAGATTCTAATTTTGATGAAATTTTCACAGAATGATCTCAATATACCCGACAGTTACATAGACTATATAAAAAATTCCGACAGAACATGGGAAAGGGGTACCGTTCATACAAATTCAATATTGATCATCGAAAATCTAAAGAACTATAACAGCGAAAGTTGTCATATGTTGTCCCAACAACTTTCTCAAGTGCTTTACTGGACAAAACGTAGGACGGATAAGAGCAGTAGAAGCAAATATTGACTATCGAATTAGTCAAGAACTTTAATAGCGTGAGTTCTCAAATTTAGTACCAGCTACTTTCTTAAGGAACTGTTTTACCGCACAAAACGTAGGACGGAATGGACTAGGGGCAAATTACAAATATTCTATTTAAATCATATGATAATAAAACAGTAATATTTGCTAGACGCCCGAAATTTTTAATAAATATAATTTGCAAAAGATTTAGGAACCGAATATTTCGATGATGAACCAGACAAGTTTACAATAAAAACTCTTGTACAGAAAAAAGTTTCATATGATGTTTCTAAAGTAAAAAGACATTTTTAAAGGAGTTCTTTACACATCCGGTTGGAAAGAAGCTCAGTGCTAAGAACTTACCTTTTCGTACCAAATAGGTACGAAACGTTAAACATAATGCAGGTTTAAAAACAAAAAAATTGAAAATGTAGAGACGAAAAAAGAGCACAAAAATTGAAGTCAAGTTTCTTAAAAAAATATTTTTCCTGCATATTAAATGACGAAACGTATGTTCTGGCAAAATTTTCACAACTTCCTGGTAAAAAATGTATGTTGCCAATGCTCGAGCCAAAAGCAATCAAAATTTCTCAAAAAGTTCTTGGTATTGCAAGTTGTGCAAAAGAAATCGATTATTTGATACAAAAGCATGATGAACAAGCTGTTAAGAGGTACAAGAATAATAATGTGGAACAATAATGTGGACTACCTGTTTGAGCAAAGTAACATTATAAATTTTTTCCTGAATGTTACAAACATTCTGACAAATGCATAACACACCACCCCAAATAATATTTTATTTTTTTTTTATAAAAATAACTTGATATTTTTCTCACCAATAAAACTAAACTATATTTTCTTTATTTCCGATAAAAATATTTGGAAAAATCTTATCTTTTAGTTTAAACAAAGTTTAAAAAAAGTTCTTAATATAGCTTAGTCATAATTTAGGTAGTGGGAATATCCATTTCTAAAATTCGAAATGTCCAATATGAAAATAAAATTTTAGGAAAATATGACAATAATTAAAATTTTGATAAGTGGATTTATTTCCAGTAACAGTAACAGTTCGGCGGTTCTTAGTTAGGGAAAAACTACCGTTTGATGCAACTTTTGCTGGGTGAATAATCATGAGCCGAGTGTGACTCTAGTCGTAAGTGGAAATCATTGTTCATGTTAGTAGTAGGTGGTTTACTATTGGCGTTCAACTTCAAGGGAAGGGTATCCTCCATAGAAATCAAATATTGATTATCGAATATCTAACGAACAACTGCAGCCAGAATTTTGGGTACATTTACTGTTTTTAATACACGTTGTCATTTGTGAAATTTCTTTTCAGATCTAGGACTGAGGAAAATTTTTGTGCAGCAAATCGCACCGGGTTAAATCTATTATGTTAATGAAAATGAAACCACAATTTTAATCAAACAAAATATGAAAATTTTAAATTTTGTGTTTTCGGTTTTAAAAAGATATATGTATGTATGTATGTATGTATGTATGTATGTATGTATGTATGTATGTATATATATATGTATATATGTATGTATATATGTATGTATGTATGTATGTATGTATGTATGTATGTATGTATGTATGTATGCAAAGTATAGACTCTAAAACGACTGGACCAATTTTGATGAAATTTTCACAGAATGATCCCAATATACCCAAAAGTAACATTGGCTATTAAAAATTCCGATAGAATCAGTGGGTATTTATCTATATAAAGAAAATATTAATTATCGAATATCAAAAGAACTGTAATAACGAGAGTTCTCAAATTTGGACTTAAAAACTTTTTCAAAAAACTGTTTCACTGGACAAAACGTAGGTATATTAAGCCCAAGGGGAGGGATATCACCCAAATATATCGAATATTTAAAGAACTATAACAGCAAGTGTTCGCAATTTTGGCCCTTATGACTTTCTCAAAGCTCAGTTTTAACAGACAAAAATTAAAAATTAAAAGGACCACGGGGAGAGCTACCCGTATACTCATAAGTGTACTGGTATCCAAAATCGAAAATAATTATATAATGTCAATGATTTTTGTAAAAGAATTTAATTTAGTGTAAAATCATACAAAAATACAAATTTCAGATCATTGAATTATTAGTACGTTAGGACATCAGAGTGGTTTTACTGGGCAGCCATGCCATTTCAAATGTCACTCTCTAGATTCCTCTGTAATAAGATTGATAATTTTATTTATTTCCACTAGGTTAGGTTATCAGGTTGCCATTAAAGCTCAGATAATGGCTCACTTGGGTCCTGAAGTTACCGTTGTGTTACCTGTAAGAAAAGAATTGAAACAAAAGAAAGTGTAGAAAATGAATTTAGTTAAGTTAGAAGGAATGAATACTGATTAAAGATTTAAAAATAGTAGAAGTAAGACCATGCTCCAGCAGAAGGAAAAAGGGTGAGAGTGTTGCTGTCTATTATGCCCAGCTATTTACGTCACATAAACACCGAAGAAGTCTATTGAGCAATCGCGCTGTCGAACCAGCAAATATTTCTTACATTTACAGTCGCCAAATCCTTCAGAGATTGTAAGGAAACCCATCCGTGTAAACGCTGAACTCTGGACAGTGCCAAAAAAGATGAAGAATAGTTTCTTTCACCTCTTCATTCAAACAGCTTCTGCAGTAGTCGTTCGTAGGATGCATGTACCCAGAATGGACAATGTCTAGATACTGCAGCAACTGTGTCTCTCAAGAGAGTTCTCGAGAAGTTCTTACCACGTCTAGCCGAAGCCATATCATCCTGGTCATCAAACACGACGGTTCATTTATCCATCATTGTTGTGCCTTAGCATATATCTCCTCCTCTACAAGTTTTCTATCTCCCCCTTCGCGATGTTACAAGAAAATTTTGCTACAAATAAGTTTTTAATTAACTTAATTAAAAACTTAATTGTTAAAGGATTCCGATCTTAATAAAACTTTTGACGACATGGTATTTCAATTTTCCGTTTTTTAATAATAGTCCTTTAAATATATTTAAATCTTATTTTTTAATTAAATATAAATTTTTCTAACTGATTTTGATATTTAGCATGTCCGTGAACTACTAATTTTTAACCCTTTTTTAAGGATTTTAATTAACAACAGGAATTATCGTTACAGTTAAATTAAATAAAAAAGTTATATTTCGTTATAATTTATTTAAACTATATAAACATTGAGATATCATTAAGTAATATAATTCAAGTATTTTCAATTGAATTAATTAAAAAATTTTGAAGGATTTAATGAAAAACCTATTTTTTGCCAATTATAACAAGACCCTATTCGAGTTTATAATACAAAATATTCTATGTTTGAGCACAAAAATAATTTACTTCAAATCCAAATTTTACCGAAAAAGAAGACGGATGAAAATAAGTTTGACCCTATTTTGATTTTCAGTTATAGCCAAAATGTATATAATGTTCAATATTACTATATTTGAGAACATCCACTGAATAGTTTCATTGAATACATAAACTACAATACTTTTTCGCTGGAAGAGGTCCTTCTTTAGTACATATAACCGAAACTGTTGGTCAAATAATGTTGCTTTCAATCCGCAGTGTTACCTAATTCGACAAATGTATGAATGGTTTAAATTCTGGTCTTTCTTTGTTATTGACATGAAATATGGTATTGTATACAACACTTTATGTATGGAAGGTAACATATCATCGATTACCCTTAAGGATATGTTTTTATAATAGTTGAAATGTCATTATTCTTTGAAACATGCACTTTTTACATGAAATAATGAGATCACTAGAGACTTTAAGGTCATTAATTACACAAGGATAACTTCTTTATTTTTTAGAAATTACACTCTATTTATAAAAGAAAAAGAACTGCAAAAAATCGACGAGAGATTCCAAAATTACAATGTTTACATATTGTTTGCAAAAATTTATTTGATTGTAATCTGTCCGAATATTTGGAGAATTTGGACTCTTATAGTGGTAAACAGGTATACTAACGAAATATGTACAGAACATTGCTTATGACCAAGAAATATAGTCCAAATGGGAGGTTCATAGTTAAGGAGAGAGCGACCGATAGCCTTATATGTTGATACAATTGTTTCCTTTTCCATGCCTCAAGAGGCGCCAGCTCTTGCTTTTAGGACTTTTTTCTCGTTCTCACTTTTTGCTTGATTTGTGTTGCATGTGAAGAAGGTTATGGATTGTATGGAAAAAAGATGTTTTTATATAGGATGATTATATAAAGTCTTCTGGACTAAGAGAGATTAAAATTGACCTGGTATATAGACAAATGTCGTGTATATAATCAATTGTGATGAGATCCAAGAAAGAATTGTAATTGTCTTCCCGAGCATAGTCTCAATTTTGTTGATGCCAGTTCTTCAAAAACAAGCACTCCAGCAACAAAATTCTTACATATTCATATACTTGTTTGTAATTTTTGTTTAAAATTTAATAAATTTAAACAGTACCAAGTTTTAATTGCTGCAAAACAAGTCTTCTTTGTATACAAATATATTGATAATGATGATTTGTATCTTTTTTTTTTCAAAATATCATTGATATAAATTAAACATTATCAGCGATAATAATATGTGAAGGTATGTAGTGATGGATGCATCATTATAGTAAGGAAACATAACATTCATACATACAGTTTGTCAAATATATCTTTGCAATCATAAAAAATATGAAAAATGTTGACTTTATTCATGAATTCCAACTAAAAATCCTTTAATTTTCCATTTTACACTGCACATGTTTTTGTTTACAAATAGACGGACAGAATAGAACAACAGATATAAAAAACAAATTTACACATTTTGAAGTGTGGTGGAAGATAACATATAGATTTTCCTAATAGATTTGTCCTTATAATAGTTGAAATACCCCAATCCTTAGAAACATGCCTTTTTATCACTTTTTGTATCCAATTATGAGGTCAGTATTGACTTTAAAGACATTGATTTTACAAGAAGACTTCCTTATTCCTTAAAAATTACAATCCATTTATAAATAAAAAAGAGAAGTGAAAAAATCACCGACAGATTCCAACATTATAATGTTTTCATATTTTTGCAAACATTTATTTGACACCTTTCAAACTGCGTAAATTGATTTGGAAAAGTTTTGTCCTCTTATGGTCATTAACATGTATTAATATATGTACAGAAAAGATGGTTAATTTAAGGATTTTAAATTGAAATTCATTAATAAAGTTCGAATTTTTAATATTTTTTATGACTACAAAAATATATTTGACAAACTGTTTGTAGATATATATTTCAGAAAAGAAATCAACAAACAACCCTCGTAAATTAATTTTATACAACTCACCTGTTTGTTTCTTCTTTTGTTATATTATAATATTCTATTTTTTATTGTTGTTGTAGTATATAAATATAATGACGATTGACTGACTTCCCTTTTTGTGTTTTTTTTTTTTTGTTATTTCGTGTGTCTTCTTTTTGTTAATTTCTTAAATTGGCATTTGTTGCTTCCATTACACACTCCATACACAAACACTAACAAATGTCGCAACTGATGAAGAACTGCACAAACATACATAAACACACTCACACACACTGGTACCTCAAATTCCAACCCACAACTTTCAATATATATTTTTTTATTGTCAGTGCACAAAAATGGAAACAAATAATAAAAATTGATATAAACAAAATTATAACTCCAAAAATATACTGTCAATTAAATTATTATATTAAACTGGCTTCGTTTCTTCGGCTGTTTGCAAAAAAATAAAACAAATAAATGTGAAAATTTTGTTTTTTCCTTTTTGGTGTTTTTTTCAATTCATTAAAATTTCTCTATTCATTATGAGATTTTCTTTTTGTAATTGTTCTTTTTTCACTCTACTTTTTTAATTCCCATTTTAAACTATTAAACATACAAAATGAATTTTATTATTTTTAAAATTTTTGTTTATAAAACAGATAAAACTTTTTCTTTAATCTAATTAATATATAAATAATTAATCAGTTCTTTTTGTACGCTTGCAGAATTATTTCTGTATATTTTTTTATTTCTTAATTCCGTTTACAAACTAACAAATCGAGCATTATTTGTGTTTCTCAGCCATTATGGATTTTATTTCCAATTTTTAAAACATTAAATTTTTAAAAATTTTTCACACATCAGTAATAAATTTTAAATGAAAATAAAAACTTTGACAGATACTTCGCTGTTCCCTACAAGAAATGAATAACCGACACTAACACACATGCACAATTACTTAACTAACATGATTTAAATAAGAAGGTTACAACAATTTGTCATATGTTTTTCATTGGTTGCCATTTTGTTTTTAACTCAATTAGATTTTTGTTTACTTTTGAGGTCTTTGTCATTCTTTGGAACTACCAATACCCACTGGTTTCAAAGTAGTTTTTTTTGTCAATAACTCTGTAACTTTTGAACCGTTTGAGACATCTTAAATTTGACTAGTCCAGCCAAGTATTAACTTATTACACAAGAATTTGATATCTTTGAAAGGGCAAAATATAGAAAATTAACAAATAAAAAGTCATTTGATTGGAAAAAATATGAAAAACCTAAAATTTTTGTATTTTAGTAAAATTAATAAAGTTGAAACGGAAAACGATTTTTTTTAAATTTCAATAGGATTATGCCCTAAACCTCCATATGTGATTGAGGTATAATGCGTTTGTACTTAAGTTTGTAACGGACTTAAAAATATTGCTACCATCACTTCTGACTTACAATCTCTTTCTGAGTTGATTTAACGATGTCTGTTCCTCTGGCTGGCATTATTTTAGGACGATTATACAACTACCCCATAAAAATATTCCTCCCGGAATAAGGGGTAAGAGTCATAAGTGTCAAAAAATTAAGCAATTTTAACGAAATTGAGCGCAAATAAATCTTACAGTAATCTTAACGATGTGCCAAATTACGCGAGGATCGGTTCATTATTTCTCATAAGTGCAATACAACCACCCTTCCAATTATTACTTTGAAGGCCTTAAATCTCCCATATGCATAGGTCTTTTTAAAACGCTTAAATCGCACATAATAGAGCCCTGCATTCTTTAGCAAAAATAAAATAAATTATACGAGGGTCATTCATTTTATTTTCATAGCTACCATTACCAACAATGTGATATAGGATTGCAAAATATTTGAACTTGACCGATTTTAACTTCTTAATTATTGTATATGAATTTATCCGTGCATCAAAAAAACAAGAAAAGTTTTCGCTTTACAACAACAATAAAACTAATTACATAACCTACAAAGGTGTATTTTTATAGAAATTTAGAAGGACTATGTATAAATTTTTTTTGTCTTAATTCAAATCCGTATTGGCCAAATTTGAAGGGTTACCGACTACAAGACCCAGGACGATCACATATTTGAAGAGTAGGTTCATGAATCAGGAGGCGCCTGCCTTCGCAATTGTTTAAATTCTACCTCTCGAAACTCCCAGCGTCTCCTGGAGTTAGCGTGATAACTTATGTGGACAAGGTGTCATAGATATGATGACCTATGCGGCTTGTTTTTTTGTAGAACTGTGGCTATCGGAGAGTGTTCCATCATGCAAAATTACCTTACTAACACATTTGTAATTTTTTCTTATAGAATTGTACAAAAATAATTGTTAATGTAAAAACCCATCAGCAATGACAATAAAATGACTGTTACTTATACAGGGTTGCATTGTTAGACTTCACAAAAATTAATCTACGTAAAAATTATTCTTTCTGCAAAGAAATATTAACAATTAGGATCCGTACGCTATTGAATTCAAACTTTTTTATTGGTTAAAGTGAAAAAAGAAAGCTTGCCAATTAATCCATGTTCTAGATATATATTAATTCTGAAACGAGATAAATAATTCATTTTTATCGGACTCATGTCCTATTGGTGGGGAGGGGGTTTTAGTTGTAATTTACATATCACAGGTATGTCTGGTAATGATATCTTTCAGGGCCGACAGTACTGTGAGGGGTGAATTACATCCGATACCCGCGAACCAAGTGGTAGGCATTATTGTATAAAGAAATTGACTCCTAGCAGCTCTCCTATGGCCTATGGTAAGGATTGGTTGTATGAATGAGCCTAGCCCGCATAGGCCATCACACTGAAAATGGAAAAGATAAGATATAAACTAAAGTACCCTATTGTCCACGGGGATTTTAGTAATTTACTAATAAGGAAACAGATGCGGGGATCAACGCCGAGTTGAAAGGGTTGCATAAAATCCTTCTTCATCATAAGGATGGTGCTAATGGGTCAGCCATTTGCAGAATCCAGTACTGCACGGATATTGAGAGTGTAAAATTGGAATGTTCAGAAAATATATAAGATTCGATGAGATATATAAAAATAAGTAAATTATAAAATAAATTTTCAGTTATACTTCCCCTATAAATTATTAGTGGCAACTCTTAACACATGTTCAAAACAATGCACATGGTTGCATAAAGTGTAGTTATTAAAGTCTTGCAGTAATGGTCAACAATGCCAACAGACGGACATACGAAGAAAAAATTTGCGACAGAAACTACATATTTCTGCTTTTATATTTTTTAAATATAATTTTTAATAATTAGAACCCTTAAATATAATCTAATTAAGTATAACATTTGTAGCAGTTACAATGCAGGTAGGGTTCACTAACTAACCTAAAAAGATTTATCGAAGAATCTCTATTAAACTTAAAGACAAGAGCTTAGCAGGAACACTCCGCCACGCAAGCTGATTAACATACAAATTAATATACGCAAAAACTTTAATGTTTTAAAAAAAGATGACTAATAATTTTGAATATGTTTTCATTTTTTTATTTACAGTACTACACGCTGGCGATTGCCATCCTGCTGGCGTTGGGTAAGTTGGGGTTTAAGTTTTGTGTTTGGTTTTTAATTAAAATTTAATGTGTGTATGTGTTTTCTGTTTTTTTCTTCCATAGTGTGTGGGACTCATTGCTTTTATGTACCCGGTGTGGCACCGGTAGAATTTGTAAAAGGACAAAAAATTGATGTTAAAGCGGTAAAAATGACAAGTAGTCGTACTCAATTACCTTATCAATACTATTCCTTACAATTTTGTTTGCCCAAAAATGGTACATTAATTTATAAATCTGAGAATCTCGGTGAGGTGTTACGTGGTGATCGTATAGTTAATACCCCCTATGAAGTACAAATGGCTGTTAATATCAATTGTAAATTATTGTGTAATAAAAAGGATAATACACCATTAAACTGGGAACAACCGCAATCGGCGATGGTGGCAGAGCGTATTAAACATGAATATTTTGTACATTTATTAGTGGACAATTTGCCAGTAGCAACACGTATTGTTAATCTAAATAATCCCAATGAGGTGACCTATGAACATGGTTATCGTTTGGGTCAAGTTATTGGTGATGATGTGTTTATTAATAATCATTTAAAATTCATTTTGTCATATCACATGCACACAAAGTAAGTTTGAGATTTGTTTTCTTTGTTCATGAGTTATTGAAATTAATTTTATTTTTATTTTTTAGAGATAAATATCGTGTTGTAGGTTTTGAAGTCGAAACAGCTTCTGTTAATTATAAAGATATTAAATTTGAGGGTGATAATTGTAATTTTCCCGACAATGCCCGCCCTCAATTGGTTAATCCCTCTTCTAATACTCAATTGTATTTTACCTACTCAGTGGAATGGAAAGAATCGAAAGTGAGTTGGGCTTCTCGATGGGACATCTATTTAGGCATGAAAGATGTACAAATTCACTGGTTTAGCATTATTAATTCATTGGTAGTGGTATTTTTCTTATCAGGTAAGTTGATCAACAATATTTATACTCTACACCAGTATAGATAGTTGAGTTCTTCTATCTTGTTTCGCTGCTGGGATGACAGCTTTTGACCAATATACAATGTTTGTAACATATTGAAGAATTTCATTAATATTTAGATCGACATAAAATCACTTGATTCGATCTAGCGATGTCCGTCGGTCTATACGGCTTTGCAAAGTTCTATCGATAATTTTCTATAGCCCTCATATAACTCATATATGAGGGCTATTACACTCTTACTAGTTTGGTTTTTTAATTGTTATTTAATAAAATTATTTTAAGGAATTTTAACCATGATTATGATACGGACTCTAAGACGTGATATTGCTCGTTATAACACTGATGATAATATTGAAGATACTTTAGAGGAGACTGGTTGGAAATTGGTTCATGGTGATGTATTCCGTCCACCGAAAAATACTCGACTTTTTTCTGCTGTCATAGGCAGTGGTATTCAAATATTTTTTATGGCTTTAATAACAATCTGTAAGTAAAAAATTTACAATTCAACTTAAAAATTTGCAAAATACTTAAGAGAATTTATTTACAGTCTTTGCTATGTTGGGTATGTTGTCACCCTCTTCTCGTGGAGCTTTAATGACATCTGGCATATTTATGTATGTGTTTATGGGCATTATTGCGGGTTATTTTGCGGCTCGTCTTTATAAAACCATGAAGGGACGTGAATGGAAAAAATCTGCGTTTTTAACAGCCACTTTATATCCCAGCATTGTGTTTGGGTGAGTTTTTGTTGCTTTAATAGTAAAAATTATATACAGTACTGTCCGGAACATAAGCAACTTTTCCCCAGCAAGTGCCTAGAGACTTATGTATTTTCTTTGAATAGAACTTCCATAACATTAATTATACAGACTGTGTTCACACTAAAGAATAGTTATGTTCCGTTCAAATAATTTTTAGCTACTTAGATTCAAGTCTTGGAGTGACCACCACAGTTTCCGGATTCGAATCCCTTAAATAAACTCTAAGTTTTTAAAAGACAGTGTTAAAACACAAGTCTTCAAAAATAAACAGCACCTGCTGAACTACCTAAAATCGGAGTGGGAACCGTACCAGCATTTGTTTTAACGAATTTTAAAAAGCCTTTGCCAATAAATACACTGAAGTGGTAGGTTAGGTCATCAGGCTGCTATGAAAGATTGAAACAAACAGATACTGCTGAAGCTTACCAGAAAAGAAGTTAGAAGTTGCAAGTTGACTGTTTAAATAAAGGGTTCGAAAATTAAGTTAAAGCAAAGTCATGTCAAAAGAGAAGAGAAACGAGAGATTGACAGCTGCTGTATTGTTCGTCCAATCGTTTACATTACATAAACTGTGATGAAATCTAATGAGCATTAGCATCGACAAATCAGCCAAAATACCGAATAAATCCTGAAATATTCCTCATACCAATACTAGCCATATCTGTCAGAGATTGCAAAAATCCAGTTACCAAGAAGCGCAACCATAGGCCACCAAACACAGTGTAAGATGTAGAATAGTTTCCTCTTCATTGCAAAAGTCATTCAAAGGAAGACTCATTTTCGATGCATGTACCATGAAGTAACAGTGTCCAGATACTGCAGTAATTGTGTTTCTCATGAGGGTTCTCTAGATATTGAACAGGAATGATGTCCTTAACCTATCTATCTGGGGCCTTATCATTCTGGTGATCAAACACGACCGTTCTTTCAATGTCGATCAATGTCCCTATCTGTGAGGTCAATGTCCCTATCTGTGAGATTAGCACCTATTCCCGCTAGTGTATAAACTATCAGGTGGCACTGGTTTGTCCCATGTCCCTGCAGACAAGTGCAAAATTCGAATTTTCAATAGTTATGTGGCATTACCGGTATATTCCTTGCTCTCGGTAAAAATTATGATATCTCGACCGAATATTCTATAAAATCTTAACCAGTTGGTCGCTCCACGAATTGCAGCCTGCAGAATATTACACTCTCCACGAAGTTTGAAAGACATATGGATGTTTAGTTTCCCAATGAATAACACCACCAACTTTGTTCCAATTTTTAGTGCCATCAGTGAAGATGCCCAATACATCTCCTTGAGAGGGATGTAAAAGTTAGTAAGTTCAGGGATAAAATCAATACTTCCCAAGATAATTCCACTATGGGACTATACGTCCCACATCTCCAGTTCTTCGACGTATTCAGCCTAATTGACGTTAGAAGAACGAGCTTCCTTGTCCCATTTAAAAAGAACATATAAAACATTGAGTACTTGCTGAGGAATAGTTCGCTAAAAATGTATAAAATCTTATAGTGGTAACAATTTATTTATTTTTTATTTTCTAGTACTGGTTTTTTCTTAAACTTTTTCATTTGGGATAAAGAATCAAGTGGTGCAGTGCCTTTTAAGACCATGATCTCATTACTTCTATTATGGTTTGGCATTTCAGTGCCTCTTGTGTATTTGGGTTATTATTTTGGTTATCGCAAACAACCCTACCAGCATCCAGTGCGCACAAATATGATACCCCGGCAAGTACCAACACAACATTGGTATATGAATGCTATTTTAAGGTATGTGTAGTGTCCGACCATTACCGAATAAATATAAATATTAATAATATATATATATTTTTTTTTTATTTTTTAGTACTCTAATGGCTGGTATTTTACCATTTGGTGCTGTATTTATAGAATTATTTTTTGTTTTCACTGCCATTTGGCAAAATCAATTTTATTATCTATTTGGTTTTCTATTTTTGGTATTTTGCATTTTGGTAGTAAGTTGTGCCCAAATATCAATTGTTATGACCTATTTTCAATTGTGTGGAGAGGTAACATTTTAAAATTTGTTTAACTATCTCTTACAGTCATTAATAATGTTAAATTTTCTTATTTTTCATTAGGATTATCGTTGGTGGTGGCGCAGTTTTATTGTTTCAGGAGGATCTGCGGCGTATGTGCTGTTCTATAGTATATTTTATTTTTTCACAAAACTCGAAATTACCGAATTTATACCCACATTATTATATTTCGGTTATACAAGTAAGTTTTAATTTTTTTAAATATTATTTTGAATTGTAAAAAGATCGAAAAATTCGTAACACACATTAATGCAAACGTGTGTTAACGCAAGTGTTATTTGATTATTATTTTTTGTTATGATTCATGTCAAACAAATGAATGTATTGTTAATCTGATTAAAATAAATGACCAGAAATTAGTGCGTACTAGGTCTAGATATAGACTTGAATTCAATCATATTTTAGTCTTGAACCCAGTCTAGTTTATTGACTTAAACTAGTTTATAGACTTGACTAAAGTATTTATTATAGACTCGATGTAGATCTTGTTAATAGACATAACTTAAGTCTAGTTTGTAGGCTTGACTCTAGTCTAGCTTATAAACTTCACTCAAGTCTAATTATAGACTAGACTGTTGTCTAGTCTAGTTCAAAGACTTAAATCAAGTAGTCTTGACTCAAGTCTAGTTTATAAATTTATTTTTAGTTTAATTTAAAAATTTGATTTTAGTCTACCTTATAGACTTAATAATGTATAAAGGCTAGCTCATGATCAAGACCCTAGTCAAGTTTATAGAAATGACTCCAGCCTAATTTATAGACTTGACTCCAGTCTAGTTTATAGACTTGACTTCAGTCCGGTTTGTAGACTTAATAATAAACTAGACTACATTTCCACGACGACCGGTTCTTCGCACAGAAATGACCCGAAATACCTCGGCCAAGGGCTGTCAACCAACAAAACAAGCGGATACCAAAGCCAAAAACAACTTTAAGCTTTTTTAAAAGGTCTTTCAATACATCCAGTTGGAAAACTGTTCGGTTAGCTCAGTGCTCGGACTATTTAAAAATCTACAAGAATCAAAAAGTTCCTAACAGGAACGCTGCTAGAAGTTTAGATGTCAGAAACAGAGCACGATAATTGAATTTCAGTTTTCCAAAAAAATATTCTTGTTTCATAATAAATGAAGAAACGTATGTTTTGGCAAATTTTTCGCAATTTCCTGTATGTTGCTGATGCTCAAGGAATTATTGAAGAAAAATTTAAAACTCAAAGACAGTAAAAATTCCTAAAAAGTTCCTGACAGTAACGATACTAAAAATTAAAGTCAAGTTTTTTTTAATTTTCTTGCTGATCGAGGGAATATTGAAAAAATTAAGGTCCCAAAAACTGTTAAAAATTTCAAAAAGGTTCTTCGTATGGCAAACAAGACGCAGTTCCAGCAAAGAAGGCAATAATTTATTGCTACAGGCTCTATAAATACCTAAATTTACTTTAAAGATTTTTAAAAAAAGGTTGCTGCCCTTCAATAGACTTCATAATATGTGCACTTATTTTGGAGCTAAGGTCAATGGAATAATATTAAACTCTTTAATATAATATAGAGGGAATTACTTTCCACAACCTCCCCTGCTCCTATCGGAATTTTTTTATAGCCTCTGGTACTTTCGGGTATTTTTTGATCATTCTATGAAAATTTCATCAAATTTGGCCCAGCCGTTTTAGAGTCAACATTCATTCATACATACATACATATATACAGACAGACATGCATACATACATACATATATACATACATACATACATACATACATACATACATACATACATACATACATAAATACAGACAGACATGCATACCTTCATACACACATCCTATTTTATATATATTAAAATTTCAATCAAATAAAAATAAATTAAACCTGTAAGTTTAGTGAATTCCATTTGATTAACATTATACATGTTAAGAATTTTTCGATCTCACTCCTTATTTTTTATTTGTTAATATTTTTCATAATTTTTTATTTTCTTGTTTTTAGGTCTTATGGTTTTAACATTTTGGCTTTTAACAGGGACAATTGGTTTCTTTGCTGCCTACAGTTTTATACGTAAAATTTATAGTGCTGTAAAAATTGATTGATTTCATTTTACTACTTATCATATTACCCGCCAACAACAAAAACTACATACAACTTACTATTACAACAAACATAAATATAATTTTTCGGTATTCTGTGTAACCAAAAAAATCAATCCAAATGCAATTTATTATAAAATATTTATAAATATTTTATAATTCCTTCTTTAACGCTCTTTTTTTCTTAATATTTAAACGAAAGCAAAACAAAAAAACTTAATTTTTTTAAATTTCTGTTTACTCTTATTTTTTAATGATATTTTGATTTAAAACTTTTAATTTTGTTTAATAAAATTTATATTATAAATAATATATTTTTAAGTAAACTAATTACTGTAATAAATTGTTTAACTTAAGTTATTTTAATTTAATTATTTAATCTAATTTTATTATATATTCAAATATTTCTTCCCATCCTTACTTTTCTTGCTATCTTCTTCTAAAAAACAAACAAAGAAACAAACAAAATTTCTCAATATTTAATCGTAAGAGCTAAAAATAATGTAAATTGAGATTGGCTTTTTGTTTTAGTTTGTAATAAATACACTTTAATCTTAAGTCATCTCTTTTTGCTAAGTTAAGATGAAAAATGAAAATAAATCCACAAAACAATTAACAAAATAATAAAAACAACAAATATATAAATTTGTAAAAATAATTTTACTTTTGTATTGAATCTCCCAAATCCATGCTCTTCAATTATGTCAAGAAGAAAGTTGATCACGTGGCACTTGCTTTTATTGTGAGAGTCACAATGAGTGGTTCGATTACGTATGCAACCGAAATTTAATTGCCAAAATTATATTATAGATGGCAACTGTCAACTAAAGTTGTTAATTTCAGTTGCCAAATAGTAAATATTTTAGAAACTGTTTTTCTGGTTGTCCAGTATATTATATGCACTTTTTTTCAATTTAAAATGTCTTTATTTTTCCAATAATAAGGTACAAAATTATTAATGATACAACAAGAAAAGAATTTGAGGTACTTTTTAAATAAATGGGGATAAATACAAATATAGTTCATGGTATTCGGGCTTTGGTGATAGATACAACTGTCGGATATTTTCTTTAGGTGCCTTGATGCTTATGTTTGTATTTCCATAGTTTTAAATTTTAGTTGTTCCTTCTAAAAAATCGACCAACCTCAATTGGATGAGTCCAAAGATCTTAAGGTTGGAGTGAGGTAAGATTGGACTGGCTGTTAAATAAATGTCGTGTGGTCCTTGGCTACTGGTAGAACTTAGGTCAATAATTGAGCCCTAGGCATTGAGTCTGTTGCTCCATACCAACTTCAGTGTGCCTGCACTACTCTTGTTGAAAATTCTGTTCATTGTCTGCGGCTTTCAAGCACGACATATTCAGATCTAAAAGATGTTACTCCGAAAATCTTTAGTTAACAGTGGGAATTTGTACTCCATCGATTACGATGCCTAAATTTTTATTTATTTCTTTTGTCCACGTGAAGAGCGTTGCTGTTGATTTCGCTTGTGAAAGTTTCAAGTTTCTTGCAGTTAAGAAATTTTGGATTTCGCTGTGATAACCATTTAGCAAACCGCATAGGTTAACAACTCTATGGTCCATTTCCGTAATTGATCATATGTCGAAAGGAAGAAGTTAAGAAGTGGTGATTTCTTGTCTCGAATTTCAACGAATAATTTACAATCCATATCTTAATGTTGTTCGACAATGATCACTGAAGGATGCCCTGGAAGAGAACTGTATGGTTGATAGTGTTAGAAGCCTTTGATAGATCAAGTTCCATAAGGATTGTTCGTTTATAATATATGATTGTTTCTCATTGGAATCTCTCCTTGATTTCAGTATATAAAGTTGTGAAGTTTGCGTACAACGCTTCTTTTCGACTTGTCTACCTCCGGATGCTCAGTAAAAAATTGGCAAAAAGCTCATGGCAATTCTTAGGATCGGAATTGGTATTCTTGGCAAACTTAATGGAAACCCTATTATACTTCTTCTTCGTATTAGAGAGACATCGACAGTCGACCACGTTTTACTCACACCAGTATTTAGGTTACATTTTTCAGATGATCTAACTAGTCATTTATTACGCTTGCAACCTGCTGATTTTGCTATTCAGGTGAAGGATCATAGGCACGAAGCGAGCAGTTGCTGCGTTTATTATTTCATGGAATTTCTTTACGACAACTTGAACATTTGAGGATGTAGATAGATCACCTAATTCCCTGAAGCCGCACCAGTATGTCTTTTTTGTTCATATACGTGCGGCGTTCAAAGTCTATAAAATCGTTGGATCGCATCAAAAAAACGATTATGGGAAAGTGATCTGATCCCAGAGATACTTCAGTTTATCAGGTTGTTCGGTTTATTAGATCAGTACCCATAAGCCGTGTGGGGGCATCGTCATACAAAGTGCAGAAGATGGATTTGTTTATCTGTTCCTCTTGGGGAAATATTACTTATTGATGAGGCGAAGGATAAAAATATTTATTTGAATACTCTTAAGGATTATTTGCATAAAAGTGGTCAAAAATTTAAAATTAAATTCAACTTTTTCTCCCAGCAAGACAATGTTTGGAAATTGTTTGAATATGGATCTAAAATAACACCCCTCACACTCTTAAAGCTATTAATCAACCACCCGACTAATAGTGCATTTATGGGAGCACTTGGATGGACGGATTCGAAAACATCATATCAGTTCCAAAATGCATAAATAAAAACAGATTTTGGGATATGACCGAGGACCACATAATACATGGTATTTGTATATTTAACTTTCAGTCCAATCCTACGCATTTCAGTGCTAAATATCTATGGGCTCACCCAATAGAGGTTGTTCAATTTCTTGAGCTGAAGTAGAATCAAATCATAAACCAATATGACCAACAAATCTTAACTTTCTTTCATCTTTCCCACTCATGGATTAAATTCAATTTATCAGAAAATAAACTTATTGCTCTCCTATTTCCAACTTCTTGTGTAGTAAAAATATGCAATGTTATCATTAGCAAAAGGCATTGTGATAGGATCACATGTTTTTATATTTTTTTGTCTCAATTAATATTTATATAACAAAACTTATATTTTTTTGTAATCTTTTTACATAACAAAACATAATTAAAATGATATGTTTAATTAGAAAGAATAATATTAATAATAATTAGAATTCGAATTCTCCTTTACGAGGACATTTAGTGCGTGAATGACCTTCTTGACGGCATAAGCCACATTTTCGAGTTTTTGATGTGGCGGCATTTGATGTTGTACCTTTTTTATCTTAAAAAATTAACACATTTTTAGCAAATAAGATTATAATTCAAAAAATAAAAAAAACTTACTTGGCAGAGATTTAAAATTACTACTTTTGGCTGTGGATGAACCACTGCCCCAGGAACTTTGTATATCATCTAAAACAAATGTTTTGCATAAATAACGATGGAACATTTCAAGATCAAATATAAAATTAAAATACCTTCAGTTTGATCGGCCCATTGAAAGAAACCACAAGATTTATCACGATTAGCACAAGCATAGAATCCCCTGCCCTTATTGGGGCCTTCTTTGCGTACAGTTAAGCTATTGCTGATTTATTACAATTACAATTAACTTGCTCATCTCTCTCGGGTGCCTCAAAATCATTTGAACCCCATCCACTAGAAGTCGTGACATGGGTATTACTCCTGCTGCTTGAACCCCAATTACTAGCAGTGTCAGCATGTGTTTGTTTATTGGAATTCGTTTGCTGGGTATTTTCAGTTTCATCAGCCCATTGAAAGAAACCACAAGATTTGTCACGATTAGCACAAGCATAAAATTCTCTACCCTTATTAGGACCTTCTTTACGTACTGTCAAACTATTGGCAGGTTTATGGCAATTACAATTAATTGCTTCCCTATTATCGGGTATATTTAATTCTCTAGAACTCCAACTACTTGAGGAGCTAGCAGCTGTGGTTCTACTAGTATTAAAACTACTAGCAGTAGAGGTATTATTGTGAGTTATTGATTTATTAGCCACTTCTTCAATTTCATCCGCCCATTGGAAGAACTTACAGGAATTTGTTTTAGGACACACATAAAATATTCTACCCTTATTGGGACCATCTTTTTTAACCGATAACCTGGAATGAATATACATTATAATATTTCAGAATAAACTTAAGTTATTTGCCTCATACTCTTTTGCTGGTTGATGGCATCCTGTACATTTAACATTAACATTCGTTTCTTGGGTATCTACACGACTGGATGAACCCCAGGAAAATTTTTGCTCTTCTTGTTTTTTTCCAGAGTTTTGTAATAATGGCTTTTTAGCTGTCTCCGATAATCTAGCATTCTTTGCAGCACTCCCCCAAACATAATCATCATCAAGTTCATTATCATCTCTCAGCCATTCGCCAAAACTATCATCTATATCTATTTGTTCTCTATTTGGAGCAGATACTGCTAATGAAGTTGTTGCACTACTTATGGTACCTGTATTGAGATTTGTTTCGGAACTTTGTAATTTTGGTCTTTTAGCATTTCTTGCAGAACTACCCCAAGCAAAGTCATCATCATCATTAGACTCATTGTCATCATGTGGCCATGCTCCAATACCATTATCCATATCTGAGCGATCTCTAGTAGATTTAAATGTTGAAATAGTATTGGCCTTGGTTTCTGTACGTTCTGAAGTCTTTTGATTTTCTGAACCCCATTGAACATCAGCAAAGAAATCATCATCGTCATCATTGAAAGCAGCAGCCAAATCATCACTTAATACTGTTTCTTGTCGTACATTGACTGTGGTTGAGGTTGTTGATGTGACCGCTTTAATATTAGCTTCTGCTGATAATGCGAAATCATCAAACCCGTCGTTACTGTCAAAAAATGCATCAACTGGCATATCTTGTAATTCGGAAGCTGCAATTTCATCTGCAGTTTGTTGAGGAGCTGTAAATCATTTAAAATAAATGGAAAGTAATGTATGTATTCATTTTAAATCTCTAATTCTACTCGAATTTTAATATAAAGATATAATTTTATTGATTTCTTTGAACAACATAAAGACTGTTTGGAAATTTATAAGACCTTTCACAACTCTAAATGAGACATACAATCTAAGGATTATTTGCGCGGCTTTTACAAACTTATCACACTGGAAAACACAAGATAAAATTTTTGTTTACGGAAGCTACAGAACTCCAGTATCACAAAATAAGAAGTTACAGAGGACATCAAAAATGTTGTGCATTATAACATGGTGCCCGTTGCAAGAAGTGTTGAGTACATAACAATATATTTCAACCTGTCGGTGAGGAGTCCTACAAAATGAGTAGAATAATCTCATTATTAAAAACAGAATAATTTCCTTATTCTCTCACGTATCTCCGACAGGGTAACTCTCACTTTAAGGCAGGAACAGGTATGTTTTAAACACCATAAGTTCATCATCAATGACTTGTCCAACAACCACGATCATCTGTACAACTGTGATTGGTGATGAACATTATTTATGTTCTTATTAAAGTTTTTGAGAGTGCAGGTGTCTATATATACTTCTTCGTTCATTAAAACCACTTAAAAATATGCACTAGTTGTAAGTCATTTTTAAACTCACCTGCTGTAAAATACGAACGTATATTTGTATTATTGCCTTTCCTATTTTGATTTGTACTCGTTGTTGTTGATTTGGTAGAAGGTTTGCGGATTCTCTTTGTTTTCGTCTCGGTAATTGTAGCTCCATCATCTGATTTTTTTGTTTTGCTTGTAGTGCTTTTTGATTTTTTAGTCGCATTACTGCTAGAGCCTCCTGGTGGTGGAGGTGGTTGTGTTATACCATAATTAATAGGTATAGATGAAATATCACCGACTATAGGACCCAAACGTTTAATATTTTCCAAATTCAAATTGAAAATATTACGAAATTGCTCATCACAAAGCAAACAGATTTTATACCAACCAGTGGGAGCATTAAACATGGCTTTATGATACGAATTTGAAAATTTAAATTTTATTAACTTAATATCAGAACCACATTTTGAGCAAGTTTCATCTAACACAGTAGGATCTTTACATTCATCTGGCCACCAAATACAATTTTTACAATCTGGATAATTGAGACAACCAATAAAGTAACCAGTTTGATTCTTTTTGGGTTTTAAAGCCATGGGAGCTATCGAACATTTGGGACATTTTAAAATTTCTTGTAAACGATTTTGATTTTCGACAGCATTAGGTCGTTCATTTGACGAGGTAGTGTTGTTGGGTGAATTATTGGCATTTTGTTGGTGAACTGGTGTTTCGGCAATACGTTGAGACATTTTTTCATCCATAGCGGTAATTTTATCCATAATTTGTTTATAAGCCTCCTTATATTTAATTATCTGTTCACGTAACACAGTTTTAGGATCTTTTTCGCCTAAACAAATTTTTTTAAGATCTTGTTCAAATTCTGCCCTTAACATGGGTTTAGCTAAAGCTAATTCCATGGCATCATAACCTTCGTATAGACCCATACCTATAACACCGGGTACAAGACAACCTTTATCTACAACACCAATGTAACCTCTTTCCTTGATAGTGTTTATATGTTCGGCATGTGTGGCATCAGTGCCAATTCCATGCTTTTCCATTAAAGCAATTAAGTCAGCTTCTGTTAATAGAGGCGGTGCAGTTGTGTGTCCCTCAGGCATTGTTATTTCTGTGGGTTCAAATTGTTGGCCCTGTTCATATTTATGGATTTGTTTGGCATTCCATTTATCATATATATAAACGTCGAGATAATTACGCTCATAAATAACCAAACCAGTTGCAGTGAATTTTTCACCTTCGATTGTTATTGTCACTATGGTTTCCGAACCCACAGCATCTTTGCTAACGCATGCTAGGAAATGACGGCAAATTAATTCGTATACGCGAGCCTCATTGCCATCCAAATCTTAAAAAAAATATGGGAAATAGTTAAAAGAAAAAAGTAAAAATTTTCTAATAATTATTATACTTACTTGGCACCATTTTGGTGGGATGTATGGGAGGATGGGCTTGATCGGATTTATTGCCGTTCCTAGGATTAGGCCCCCATTCCGCCACTCGCTGAGCAAAAGCGCCCCAAACACCATGACCCGTTTGTTGTTCAACAAGAGCTCTAAAAAAATTAAAAGCAAGTAAGAAAGTTATAGTCCTTCAAGCCTTTTATAATATACCCTACTCCACATTGTCGGTTATGAATAGCAGCTAAAAAACTAAAAATAAATGGCATTTAACTTGGTTTCTGATAGGAAACGTTCACGTTACAAATTAAATCAAGATGTCTTTAAACCTGCTGTAGTGTGGTGTAGGGTATTAAAAATTTTCAAACTATTTGTTGAAAATAATAAAGAGAATTTGTTCACATACTTTAAATCAATATCTTTGGAAAACATGTTTGTTTCCGTACGTGGATAACTGATAATACCCTTTGTATAAAGCTTTTCCGCAATAGTCATCACTTCTTTGGCGGATAATTTTAACTTGCGAGAACCTAATTTTTCCAATTCAACTGTATCTAAAGGTGTGGGACGCCATTTACTTTTAGGTTTTACTGTAACACTCTCAACTGTGGCTGTCGGATTTGCTATAACAAGTAGATAATAATCTTCACAGGCTTGTTTATCAAATAAACGGTTGCGAGCCCAAAGAAATTCTACAGTTAAATCATCTATAGTGTGTGTAACTAAAATAAAATTTATATAAAAAACATTTAATATTTTTCTTTCAAAAACGAAAATCTAACAAAGTTACCCTTAATTTTCCAAAATGGTTCGGAGACAAAAGCTTCAATTTCTTTATAACGTTCTGCCACAAAACCCAATGTGGGTATTTGACAACTCCCATAGGATATCAATTTATTCGCTATCTTTTCGGGAAATAGTCTTTGTAAACGCATTGTCTGAAATCGGGTTATTGCGGCACCAGTTCTTAGATCTAATTCTGAACGTACATCGACAGCATCACTTTGTCGTTTATCCGGTTGTGTTAGATTTTGCAAGGCTCTTTTTACCGCCGTTCCAGTAATTTCAGAGAATATTGCTCTATATACCGTAATATTAGGTTTTATCGACCTACATACATCTATTATTTCAAAACCAATATTTTCACCTTCACGATCACAATCCGTCCAAATGATTAATCCTTGGCAACTGCGTACTTCACGTTCTAGGGTTTTTTTGATAGCCGCAAAATTTTCACTGCATGCTTTGCGCACAGGTGCATCAAATAGACTTTGAGGATCAACATTATTCCAGTTGCGATATGAACTTAAAAATTCGAATGTCAATAAATGACCCGACACCGAGGTCATTACCATTTTAGATTTTTTGCCCATAACTGTGGCTTCAAATTCATAAATTTTATTATATACTGACAAACCTTCCCGCTGAATTATTTACACAAATTTAAAGTTTAATTATTTTTTTATATATAATATAATATTTACTTACCCGCCTTGCTGTTCCATTGGACAATTGACCAGCAATTGTTTTAGCTGCATCATTTTTTTCGGCCACATTTAAATACTTCATCTCTGGAATTTTCTCTTGTTTAGCAAAACATCTTTTGATTACATGAAAGTTATAACATTTTAATATTTTAAACATTTAGATTTACATCGAATTATTGTGATTATTTGCACAAAATTTAAAATATTTCCGCCAAACAAAACAAGTCTTTTTTTCTTTGCACATAAACTGTAAACATCAACCAGTGATGTCAATAGAACATTTTCATTTTTTGCGTAATCAGCTCATTGCACTGCCACAGCTAGTGATGCCAGATAAATTAACAGAGATCTAGATCACTGATTTATTGAATAAAACAAATTAAAGCTACAGTTGGTCAAGCCTGATTATTGTATTCTTTACACCACATTATTGGTTATAAATGGTATCTACCAAAATTTAATGAAAGGCCCTCGTATTACTTATTTTAAAATTTATGGTTAAGAGTGCAGTGTATTATAGTACTAACATTAATGTGTAATTTAAGCGTTTTATATGGTACCTAAAAGAAATTATGGCACTCGTAAAGTTCGTGCATAAATTTTTGCTTATGTTATTAAATTCCTATTAAAATACTAACGTATATGTGAAATTTAAGCCCTTCAAAGTAATTTTTAGGACAGATAGTGGGACCTATAAAAAAATGAACCGATCCTGATATAATTTGTCACACCGTCTTAAAATATTATAAGTCTTACACAATAGTGACAATATTTGAAAATGCTACGATTTAACGATACTTGAAATTTCCATTACCTTTAACCCACTTTGTAAAAAAGATATGAAACTACGAAATTGAATAATTAAAAAATTGAAATTGTCATTAGCAAAGCCACCTTTTTAATTATAATAGAAGAGAAAACCTCATAGTCCAGTCGAACACAGAAATACTTGTTTAAAAAATAATTGAAAACATTATTATTCAATGGAACAGAATCCAGAATCCAATTCTAATATAAGTCGCACTTGTGTGAGACCTAAATATGCATTTCTTATTTATACAAAAATTAAATATGTACATAAACTAAAAATTAATATTTCTTAAAAATATATTTAAAGAATTTTAAGAATCTCACGAAAAAAAGCGTTTTAAAAACACAAATATTATTATATATTAATATGTTTGAATGTATTCAACTCTTAAAAAGAAATTAGAAAAGCAATTTATACGAGAGTCGTTCCATAATTTTTGCGGGTACTTTTAATGGAGCGGAGTACTTTAGAGTCGATCTTGACCAGCTGTGATTATCTTACTTGTTTACGTGAAAAAACATCAACAAAATATTGCTAATCAACCGCTAACTATTCTTTGATGGGTTGACATGTTATTTCAACGTTTTTTTAATCATAAAATATTGACACATTGCATTTGTAAGTTAACAAATGCAGTTGTTTACTTCAGCATGTTCGTAAGGTTTTCGTATTTATAATATTATTGTCAATTTATAATATTATTGTCAAAATTCTCCCTCTGTGAATAACAGAACTTCATAAACAGAGCAGAAATGAAAAATACAAAAACTGTTGTCGGCATGTTCACATTCATAATAAATTCAGTGAATTTGACCTGAGTATTTCTTATAGCCCTGATAAGTTTTATATTCAAAACCATCAAAAATAAATCTGAGGCAACCTCTAGTATCAAATGGACATTCATAAAATTTGCAATTATAAATTGACAAATTAGAATGAATGAATTATATTTAGTTTTAGGTGTTTCACTACCATAGCAAAAACTATTAAAATCGCTTCTGTAGAAAAAAGTTATATCCAAAAATATAACTTATTTTATGATTTATTAAATGTTCCTGTGTTTTATATAAGTACGAAACATAAAATTTTTACTTTACACGCATTTGTGATTGAGGGGTTCGGAAAAGCCGAATATATTATTCTTACTTGTTTCTATTTTACAACGTTTTTCTATTATTCGAATCGTTTCCATATTTGTTTTCCCCACCCTGTTGGTGTTTGGATTAGCTTTGAATTTTATAGTGTATCTATTTACCAACAGATGGCTCTTTACAACAATGCTTACAGTGATATATCTGTTTTATTATTTGTCTACATAGCACTATAATGTTAGATATTATTTTTATCCCAATTTTGTGAAATAATTGGATATTACTTTATAATTAAAAACATTTGTGCTGCTCAATATAATGTAGTTTAGAAATCAAGGATAATGAATTTGTTAGTTAGATTTTTCTCATTTGAGTTGATGTATACATCCATCACAAATGACTATCGTTTGAACTGATATTTATTTATTTATTTATTTATTTATTCATCCAAGGACAATAAATTATACCACATAACCAATATCCTGAATAAAAAATGATACTCATATATAAAATTCGGCATTATTTTATTGATTTTAACTTTAAAGTTCTTATTATATTCTTCAAATTTCATTTTTTCATGCTGACGAATTTTGATTCTTTTATGAATTCCAAGTCCTACTTCTTTTAGTTTAATCTTTCAATTTATATATATTTTTTATGAATTATATTTTAATGTACATTTATATTTTAGTTTATAAATTTTCATATTTTCAATTTTCACAGAAACAGTATTTTTGTCAAGTCAGAAAATGCATCCCTGTTGCTGTGACGGTCACCTTACAGTCATTGCTGATGGATGTATTCAACAATAAAGTGTTGCAAATGTGTTAATAAATTTATTGTGCATGTGTTAGTTTTTGTCAGTCATTTGTTGTAGGGATGGTTTCTGTTTGTGTGCAAAAGAGATAGCATTACTAAAGCTATATGGAAACTTACTTGTGACTAATTGTGTAGGAAAAAGATTCTTTCATGACATTGCTTATTGTTTAAATGTTAAAACATGAAAAATCCAAAAACATTTAGTACAGCTCTGGTAACTGTCCGCAACTTTTGACAGCAAAACGTTTTTGTTCTGTTTTTTTGTCATGTTAAAAAAAACAAATTTAATAAACAAAAAATAAAATAATTAGTGAAAAAAATGAAGAAAAAGGACTTCAATAAATAAAAAGTAAGAGTTAACAGCAATATAAAATCATAATAAAATAAACAATTTTTTGAAAGTTTCATTATGAAAAGAAGGCATTTTCAGAACTGCCTGTCAATTGAAAAAAACATATTTGAGTCAAATGTTAAAAAATATAAAAGTTTACTAAAAAATAATTCTGTGAAAAGTGAAACTATAAAAATTGCACAAGTGAAGAAAATTGTTGGCCGTATGGTTGCTGAACCAAACTTTGTAGAGATTTGTAGTGCAGATTCCGTGCCAGGTTACAGTCGATCCGCCATTGTAGAAGAATTTGATAGTGACGATACAAAGCCTGGATATGGTCGGTCCACAATTGAGGAGGAAGAAAGTGATATAGAAGATTTTGAACAAGTTTGTTCAGCAGCATTTGTTGAAGAAAATTCTAGTTCTGAAGAAAGTATCATGAGCGAGGAGATTAAAGCATGGGCTGTTAGAAACAATATTTCTCGGGCTGCGTTTAAGGATTTACTACGTACGTTGAAGAGGGTAGGAGTTGTTGATTTTCCACTATCGGCCAAAACTCTAAATACTAGTAAGGAAAATATGCATATCTCAACAGTTTCAAATGATAAAAATATAGGTAAATTCCTTTGTTATCATTAGATTAAATATGAATATAATTTTGTTTATTTAAGATATTTTACAAGCGCTGAAAAATATTAATAGCCGCCTCCAAAATATCGAAGATACTGTAAGTGTGTCATTAATTTTTTTTATGAGAAACTTATTTAACGATTATATTTTCTCATTTCGCTTAAGCAAACAAATATTATAGAAAACCAGAGCATTTTAAGTAATGGCCAAAATACTATAGTTTCAAATCAACAAAATATTGCAACTAAATTGGAGAAACTGATGGTATGTGTGTGTTATGTGTTTCACTTTGCTTTGATTTCATTTTAAAAACATCTATTTGAATAGGTTGAGTCAAAGGCCGAGTCTATGGCTCAAACACAAATGCTAATGGAGTGTAAAGTAGCCATAAAAAGAGTAAAAGGTTCCGTAGGTCGCATGAATGGCGAGACTAAGGATCACAATTTTGAAAAAATTTCTGGCGTACTGCCTTTGAAAACTCTGCAAGAATTAAATGAAGTGGAGCAACAGCTTCAAACCGAAGAATTTTGCCAATTAATGGTAATGAATTCAAATTATTTTATTTTATTTATTTTATTTTATTTTATTTTATTTTATTTTATTTTATTTTTTATAGATTTCTTACCTGCACAAATTAAAAGGAACGTCTGAGGATGCCAGTACTGTCATCCGTTCATTATTAACGGATGACTTGCTGGATAAATTTAATTGGGATGGCAGGTGGGGTAAAGAGTCACTTGGCAAGCTAATGCTTTTTGAAAAAGTTTTGAGAGGTATGTACATATTAAGCAGTGAAATCGAAAAATTCTTTACATACATATATGTAATTAAAGACGAAACCATTAAACTTAAAGTTTTATTTTTTATTTTGTTCGTTTAAATTCTACCACACTTTTGGACATTTTTTGTGTTTGTCAATTCTCTTTTAACAAGAGCCCAATACCTGTCCACTGGTTTTATCTCCGGCCAGTTTGGTGGATCTGCCTCCCTTGATTCATTTCTATTATTCAAGGGATTGTTTACCATACTGGCAGGATGCCAAGTCAGGGCAAAAATAAGTGGACACATTATGAAGTCTTTTTTGTAAACATTCCTTGATGTAAATTTCGGTATTTATAGTGACCGTTGTAACAAATAATTAGTTTTTTTTTTAAATGGTATTGGGTTCACAACTTTTCTTCAAAATTCATCAACGTACATCAGCAACATAAAATGTTTTAAGCCTTTTATGGTTTAAATACTGAGCTAACCATGCTGCTTTTCTACCAATGTGTTTGGCTTTAGAAATGTCATGTGGACCATTCCTTCTTCCTAGACTAGGTTCTCTATTAATGGACAAATTTTACCGGTACTTTTTAATAACATTGGAAACAGTTTGATGGTAGACCTTTGTATGTTTGATCAACTTTTTGTAGGACCAATTTGGATTTGTCTAAAAATATTTAAAAATTTATTATGCACTGTTTTCTGGTCACAAATTTTAATCAGATTTACAATATATTCATTTGTTTGACATTAAACATAATAACCGACATGTCAAAAGTTTTAATGAAAAACTTGTGTTAAGAACTTTTCGATCTCACTCATTATAAATTATAAATAAAAGACATTTTATTATGATATTCTAAAATATCATCTATAAATTTCAGATGTTTTCCAGGAGCAAGATTCCTTACAGTTCGAAAAAAGTATAAGAAAAGCTGTGGAAAGAAGCCACCACCGTTCAAAACAGAAAAAATATATAAAAAGGTTAAATTAATTACATATTTAATTTACCTATAAGTTGTATTAATAATAAGTACAATATAAATAAAATTGATATAAATTAAAATTAATTTTATAAAAGTAAAAAGTGTTTTTTTGTAAATAAAAATTTCTTAAACCTTAACGGATGTATTTATAGAATTTAATTGTTCATTTATGATGGATTTATACACATACACTGAAGCATATTTCTATAAACGCACTTAACTTTTTTGTTAATGAATTAGAAAAAAAAATAGAAAATATTTAGTGGGTAAATAATATTTTTATCAAATCAACTAATATTTTGTTTAAAAAGTAAAATTTCTATATCATTTTATTTTTTTTTTTAATTTTGAGTGCTATTTTTAAAGACATTTTTCTATAAATGCATTTAAGTATATCAGACTCCATAGCATTATAAATAAAGGGTATTGTCTGTCATTGATTCCACTAATTCTCTAAGAAGATTGGAATCAGTTTCTTCCCAAACTTGTTTTATTTTAAGTTTTAACTGTATTATAGACATAATGGTTTTGATTTAGGCATTATTTGAATAAGGCATTATTAGAAATAAGGTCATATATCCCTACAAGATCCCCATTGGGCTTAAGTCCGAACTGCAAGCCAGCCCGTACAACAGATGTATGCTGTGTTGGTTAGACCATGATTTAAACTGCGTTGAACGTGTACCGCAGCATTACCTTTCTGGAATATTCAATCCTAGTTAATTTTGTTCATCCATGAAGGAGAGAATAGCATCTTCCAGGGATTCGTTATAAATTGTGCTATTGATTTTTGTTGAAAAAACATTTTATATTTGAAATCTACACAAAATGCTGCTCAAACCATAATAAAAGCCGAAATTACATTTTGACATCCGAACATCGTTTGATCTCAAATCGTGTCAATAACATGAGTCAGGATTCATGTCAAAATTATTTGTTTCATCAGAGAAAATTACATATTTCCACTCCTCTACCCATTTCATCTACAGTCCGTGTTTTCAGTATTGGCTAATGATTTCATCTCTTCGTAAAATGTGAAAGGTCTTAGTTTATTCTTTATTTGTTTAGAATTAAATTTGTTATGGGTTGCTTCTAGTTTTAATTGATGAATAATAATTTAATACGAACTTTTTGTAGTCACTCATTTAAATCCGATTAACATTGTATTCTTTGTTTGTATTCGGTGAATTTCGTGACAGAAAATAGCATTTTCGTAGAGTTAAAGACGGAGTACCACAAGGCGGAGTTCTATTACCACACCTGTTCAATTTCTACTAGCGCCGGATTAGACGTGATTACATATGCGGATGTTTGTGTAGAGTTGATTACCTATGTGGCTTGGTAAATTATTATCCCAGCATAAACCACAACTTCTTCACTGTACGAAACTTGAAACTTTCACCAGAGAAATCTACTACAAAACCTTTCAACACCTGTTCAAAAGAGGTGAATATGAATTCAGGCATCATGATCGATGGAGTACAGATTTCAACTATTAACCACCCAAAGGTTTTGGGAGTTACATTTGATAACCTATTCACTTCTTCAGTACATGCCAATACAATCATGAACAAGATGCGAAGTAGGAATAAGGTCCTCAAAACATTAGTCGGCAGTACTTGAGGTGTGGATTGGCTGCATATAAAACAATTGCTGGTCAGTGGTGGATTATGCTGCTCCAGTGTGAACATCATCGCTAAGTGATACGCAGTGGAAAAACATCCAACTTACTTACTTACTGTATTAATATGGCCTCAATTCCCCAACTACATGAAGAAATAAAGATCCTTCTAACAAAGGGACATAATAAAATCCTAAGTAAGGAGTTCCTTCTTTTTCCTCTATATTAATATTAGATATATGTATGTGCAAGATACTTTGTATTATAATTTGTATATGACAGCCTTGAACGACATACACAGAGACGCCTTAAATTAGCGGTTTCATGTTTTGGCATAACTAAGATCGGGATGGCACAATGCGTTCTGGTTTCGTATTGACCGTGACAACCCAAACCTATGTCCCGCATGTGGCCATGATACACGATATTTGTTTAAAAGCCTGTCCAATCCAAACTCAATCTATTCTGAAGATCTAAGGATCCAACCAATAGAGGTTGCCAAATTTCTTGACCTGGAGTTGAACGAGGACATGAACTAAAATTGATATACTTATTCTTTCCAGCTGTTACAACAACACAACAAAAAAATCAAATAATAATTGAGTTAAAAGTTTTAATGTAAAAGGAGGGTTAAGAATTCTTTGAACTCACTTCATAATTATAGATGATCACCCTTTAAAATTGTTCCCACAACAACTGGATGTCCTTTCCGAAACGACCCGAATTAGACTCCACCAAAGATTGTAATTCAGCGACAGGAGTATCAAACGAACGTTTTTTCTCCAAGAAAGAACTATTGAGTACAACAACAACAATAAACCTTCAAAACACCATATTTGTTATTATTGACCCAAACCATATGTGAAACTCCCACATCCCATAGTAAAACAACGTAAAGATTTATGTGAAATTTAATAGCAAATAATAATCTATATAGTTTTTTTTATTTATTTTATGATCATCATTGAATATTGATATATTTTCAATATTTTATTATTTTTTTTTACTTGTTGGTTGTTTGTTAAATTTTCTTTGTTTTTTTTCAGTTTTACTCTTTTTTTGTTATAATTTTTTTTATTTTATTTTTTTGTAGTTGTTGTGAAATGTTTTTTTTTTTTTGCTTTTTTTGTTGGTAGTTTTAATATTTTCTGTGTATTTGTTTTTATCAATAAACTATTGTTTATTTTTGTTTTTTTTTAGATTTTAATGTAATTATTAATTGTAAACATAATTTATTCAATTTAATATTAATAAAATATGATGTAATATAATTCAACATAAAAACGCTTAACTAAACAATTTATTTAAAAAATATTAATAATAAAAATAATATAATCATAATAAAAAGATGAAAAAGGAAATTGAAAAAATAAGCGAGAAAATGAAGAAAAATATTAAAAAAATACCATTGGCGGCATAAATCTTGTAGAGGATGTTGATGAGTTTTTTATTTTAATAAATATTGAAAAACATTTTTTTGTTTCTTTATTAAATTTAATAAATATAAAATAACAAATTTTAAAAATCTCATTTGGTTAAACAAAAAAAGAATTTGAAATGACAACAAAAGTTGGAATAGAAATTAGCGGAGAAATTAAGAGGGATCAAGTGTGTTAGATATTGAAGAGAAGAGGTACTAATAATTGAGAAATTAAACAATAAAAATCATAAGATTTACAATTCTATATATATATATTGATATTATATACTTTTATACATAATTTTTTTTAAAAGTTCATCTTAAGTTTAAGAACATAATAAAATGAATCTTTTAAGGTTTTCGGTTTCTTGTTTTTTTTTACTCGATTTTTTGTTTGTTAAATTTGAAATTTCATTTTATTATTTATAATTTCTCATATTATAGATGGATGTATTTGTTTTATATTAATATTTTCATATATAGATTTGAATTAGAATTCTGTCTGGTAGAAAAAAAGTTTGTTTATTAATAACAAACTTTGTTTTTCTTGTTCTTTTATTATATTTTCAAACTTATAAGAGTTAGCGCTCTTAGCTTAGGATTAAAAAAAAGTATTTAAGTGTATTCTTTTGTTTTTTTCACATTCCTTTTTCTCTAGTATACAAAAAAGTACTTATTAATCTATAAAATTATGTGCTATTTAATAACAACAATTATTTATTTCATTATTTCTTATTCCATGAATTAATTCACAAAAGTTTACGGATTTCTTCCACCAAGACATTTTTAAATTTTATAAAATTCTTTTCTTTTTTTTTTTTAATAATGAACGGGGAAGAAGGGGGCTTTAGACTCTACATCTCAGACTCTGGTTACAGTTGGTATGGCTGCATGTATTTGTAGTATTACTGCTGCTAGTGTTTCGTGTTTTATTGAATATTGAAAATCAACGACGCCACGAACGATCTTCAGATTCCTCGTCTTCTTCTTCATCTTCTAGCCTTAATTCCGGCAATGTATCAGTATTATTAGCATCTGTGTCAATATTAGTTGTTGGTGATGGCACATCAAAATTATTGCTGCCATCCTTTCCTTCTGTTGTGCCTGTTGTTGATGTTGTTTTATTCTCAGCATTAGGTGTTGTCGTCTTATTCCCACCAGCTGCTGTTGTGGCCACATTTGTTGGGGTTTGTACTACCGGAGCCCATACAATTTGTAGACGTTTGTCTTTAAATACTTTACCACGTAAAACAGCCTGTTCAGCATTAATGCGTGTGGCATATGATAATATTAATTGGGGTTTCTCCAAATCCATATCATGTTTGGTAATTTCACCAAAATGCTAAATGAAAAATGTTACAAAAAAAGAAATGGAAGGGAGGAAAAAATTGTCAAATATTTATAAAAGGAAGTAGTTTCAAATAAAAAAAACACAGTTTAGAATGAAATCTTTCGCAACAAATTAAAAAACTGCTATAAAACTTTAGAACATTGAAATTAATTATGCGATCGTAAAGGCGATTGAAAGCAGTGGCGGAGTACAACTAAATTACTTAAAAATCTGGAAGAAATTTTTAGAAGTGCATTAGTTAGGTCAAAAGAGGCCTATCGAAATTGCTCATGAATTCTCATAAAATCGTTAATTTAATTAAATCTATTCAAAAATGAAAACCTCAATTTAAGATACTCAAAAATGCACTAAATATGCAAAATAAAATTGGCTATCGAACTGTATAATTATTTTTCAAATATCAAATATCACATTTTTCATACTTTCTATTTTTCTTACCTTAAAATGACCGAGCACAAAATCAGCATCCTCACTTGAGAATCCAGTTACCACAATAGTTTTGGGACGACGATCGACACGTGTAGATCCTTCGGGAAATGAAGCTCTACCTCGTACCATTGTACGTCCACCGGGTATATAATGACCTGGTTTGCCTGGACCCATTGGTGAACCAATACCACCTGCACCGGCAGCTGCTGAACCAGGCACAATACCTAAACTGCGTTGTAATTCTTCTAGGCGTTTTTGTATGGCAGTTGTATCGTTACCCTCTTGTTGTTGGGCAAATAATTCCAATTCGATGTCTAGTAATTCTTTCTTTTGTTGTTCTTTTGATTTTTTAGCAGGTGGTGGTTGGTTTTGATTTTGTATTTGTGCCTGTATTTGTTCTTGTTCAGCGGCAATTTCTTTACGTAACTTATCAATGGTTTCTTGTAGTACCTTAATGGTATCTAGAGTTTGACCACGTTGAGGATCTGTGGGTTCACAACGTTCAACTAGTTCCAATGCAGATTTCATTTGTTTTACATAACTTTGCAAAAGTTCCTGTTTACGTTTGCGCAATCCATTAGCCAACTGTGCTACAGCTTTGACTTGTTCTTCTTGCTTTTTGCGGAAAACGGCACTGGGTACAACGCCGCCTGTTCGTGGTGGTATATTGTTTTTGAGACGTAAGGAGGGTGGGGGTACATGTGTTGCGGCTACTGTTGTTGTTCCTGTCGTTGTGACACTGCTTGCTGTCGTTGTTGTCACAGTATCTTGGGTGGATGTACCACCTACGGAACTACTGCCGGCAGTTGTGGTTCCCAGTGTTAGCGTTTGACTAGTGTTGGCTGTTTTTGCAGAGTCTGCAGTGGGTGTTGGCACCGCTGGCACATTATTCAAATGATATTGACTATTTTTACGTCCCCCTGTTTGCTGCGTCATGGAAGAGTTACTCTCGCTACCAATTGAAGGATCTGCCGTATGCCAGAATACTTTGATGAAACGATTGTTCAGTACAGCTTCTGTACTACGATAGGCAACATTTGCTTCAGCATGAGTGGAAAATGTTACAATTGCAGCTTCCGGATCGCCGTCATAGGAAATTTGTATATTAACAATTTTACCGAATTTGGCAAAGTGGTTATTGAGGTGAGCGATTGTATTGAGTCCTCGAGGAACTTTGCGCAGTTCCAACGAGCAATTTTGTAAACTGGGAACACGTGGGCCTAATCGACTATGAGCTGGAATTTTTCTCTTTGTTGGGCCCTCTGCTATGGCAACAGAATCTTCGAGTTCAAAACGTCGTTTGCTTTGCGCTTGCAAGGCCGCTGTGACGTCACCACCAGCAGCAGCAGCGGCTACTCCACCGCTTGCATCTACTACGGGTATAGGGATGAGTTCACGTTGCAATGGGGTTGTTACGGCGGCAGGATTGAATGGGAACGGCATCATTGGAGCAGCTGCACGGAATCCGGCTCCAGCAGCAGCGGCAGCAACAGCAGCTGTCCGTGCGTATTCTGCAGCTGCCAAAGGTCCTGCACCATTTGAAGGTTTATCAGCCCCAGGCACTTGAGGAAATCCAACAGAACCGGCTGGACCAGTCATCATTACAGCACCTGGACGTGCGGCACCTGTGAAGGGATTGATACCAGTTGCAGCTCCCGCCATTAGGGCTCCTGGAGCACCACCGGACACAATTGCACCAGAAGGAGGCGCAGTACGCGACCATAGATCAGGAGCATCTGGATTGTATTCGCGCAGCGACATGCTTATTAAAGCTGAATTGTTTAGACCTTCAAAGACCACTGGGTTTACACCATGATCCCATGGGCAAGTTTCACCTCTCACACAATAACCCTTCTCATCAAAATCACGACATCTTTGTCTCTTCTCGCCGCCATCATTAGCGTGATGATGGCGAGCATCAGGAGAGGATGCTACACCTGTACCGCTACCACTATTTCCATTACCACCGCCGCCACGAGTTTGCGAGCGTCCAGCGGAAGGAGATCTTTTTCCAGTTCTACCGCCTCGTTCCAGCGAAGGCGAACGACTACGTGGTGATATGGGAGAACGATTTGTTGAACGATTGCCAACACCCCCAGCGCCTCCAGTACCAATGCCACCACCACCACTACCACGACGATCACCACCTCCAAATCTGGGTGATCTATCATCAGATGAACCTCCACCCATGTTGTTCATCATCGTACGACGTCTATCACCACCACCGCCTCCACCACCACGTCTGCGATCATGTCTCGAGTCGCTACCACCCATTGGTGGAGACTTGTTACGAAATTGACGCTGTGTCTTCTCACGTTCGTTGACACGACGATCACGGGATCTAGAACGTCTAGAAAAACGTTCATTCGATCGTGACCGAGAGCGAGATCTTGAACGCGAACGTAAGGAGGCACGTCTTCTACGGCTTTCGCGGGGTTGATTCTCCTTATCGGCAGCATTAGTACGTGCAGCAGGAGGACTAGCGCTACGAGGATGATTATGATGACGATCATTTCCATACGAATGCGTTTCATTGCGATTCGATGCATTGTGATGGTGATGATGACCACCCGAATGCTGTTGATGATATTGTGACGATGAAGCTTGTTGGTGATGAGATGTTGATGACGATGAGGTACGTTCTGTCGTAGTATCTTTGGTTTTACTCTGGAAATAAAATAAAAAGAAAAAAGTAAATAAAATATTCGAAACAGTACGATATATACAAACTGTTTTCTTTACAAAATATAACGTAATAGGCTTAGTTTGTATCACTTGAAATGACTTTAGAAAATGTGCAATTACCCTGATGAATTCAGAATTAGTTTACTAGTTTTAATACCAATGAATTTCAAAGAAACTAAGAAAATATTAGAGTATCACAAGATACACTCCAAGTGCAACATCTTAGTTAAGAAAGTACAAATGGAGATCTAGAAACTTTTTGTCTGGTAATTCTTATAAGATTTATTTTGTGCCTAAATTCTTTAACACTCATTTGCAATTCTTACTTTTTACCAAAAATTTTTTCTGAAAATAGAGCATTTCGTAATACTGATCGTAACACATTTAATCATTAAAAATAGTTTAAACGATTTCATTTGCATTGACATTGTAACAAACTACCCCTGATCGAACACAAAATATGTTATACACACGATCTTCTTCATTAGAAATATAAGTTATTTTAGGTTATGTATTAATTTTGAAATTAATTAATAAAAAATGAGATCATAAAAAATGTACCAACATATAAATATATATATCTACTATATTCATACAAGTATGTGCTATGTATGAATAATAAAGCACATGGTTTTAATTTTAAAATAAACAAATAATTGTATACTTACTTCATCAATTGGTGGTGTATTAACTTTATCCGAATATGTGCTACTTGTAGTAGCAATATTGTTATCTATCACTTTGGCGGTTACGGTATTATTGATTGTATCGCTATTATCATTTTGATTTATCACATTTGAAACATTTGACCCCGTCGAATTTGTAGCTGCAGCACCATTATTATTTGTATTATTACTAGAGGAGGTGTTGTTATTTGTATTCGAAGAATAGGATGTAGAGGAGTTTGCCACTGAGGAGGCAGCAATGGTGACGGCAGCATTATTAGCAATAGAACTTGCATCAGCATCTTCATTACCAGATATTGTTGTTTTTGTATTATTGGCAGTAGGCAGGGGAGTTTTTAGGTATTCTTCAGTACTAATGGCTTCTAAAAGACGTTCCACAAATGGTTTTGTTTGTTCCACCAAAAATACATCCAACTGTTCAATCATAACACGTTTAAGCTCTTTTTCGGGTTTATCTTTTTTTAATAGAGCTAAAACATAACGAGCTAAAGCTGAAGAATCCGCATCGCAACTAGAGATAAGATCATAAAAAAATTAAATTAATGGAAAGGTTAACTTAGCAAGGAAATGTTCATAATTTTAATAAAATTTAACTTACAGTGGTTCAAGGATTTCCACCAGCCAGCTCTTTAAAGCTTCTGTATTATTTATCAGCATCTTTTATTTCAAAAATCTCTGTATGTGACGAGTAGAGATTGCTGATTGTAGTTTGTTGTAGCAATGAAAATGTTGTTCCTCTTTTTTTTGTTTTTTGCTGTTATAGTTGTTGTTTATATTTATTTTCCAAAGTAGGGGTTGGTCTTTAATAGTGAATATTATTATTATTATTGTTGTTTGTCTTTCTGTTCTTGTTTTTTCTTCTATCTCTTAGTGTGTGGTATTATTTTTTTTGTTTCTACAATAAAAAATAATAAAAAAGCGCTTCACTTTCTCCAGTTATTTATTCTCTATATTCAGTAAACACGTTTTCTGCAATTTGAATGTAATAAAAATAAATTATTTATTATAATAATTATTTAGCGTTTTTCTTTAAGTTATTCTAGTTAATTCTAAAGTATGTTCTAAAAATGCTTTGATTTTTTTCGAACTATTCTATTATGAACTCTCTATTTTGATATTGTTTTTACTTTATTTTCTTATTCTATATTTTATTACACTATTTTCTTGTGTCAAACAATTTATTTTAACATTAGTTCGTGTATATTGCACACAAACTGTAGTAAATTTGATACAATTATTGAAAAAAACACTACAAAATGTTGTTTTTTTCGCAGCTTGCTAGCTGCAGCACAGTCAGGAGATTCTCTCGACAGAGCATTTGAAATGTTTTAAAACATTTATTTTTTTGGTTTGAAGCCTAGCGTTTGATAAACAAGTATTTGTTATAGGGCTCTGCTAGCAGATTATTTGACATCAAACAATGCTAACAGCGCAGCACTATTATACGTCACACATTGTCTATCAGTAACGAGAAGAAAATTTTTCTCGACTTTGCTACTCGCTACTGAATTAACAGTATTGGCGAAATTTTTTGCCAACCTTATTTTTTTAATTTTCACTTTCTCCACACAATTTCCATATAAAAAATTATATTTTCTTGTAGCTTAATTGTTAATTTATTGAAATTTCATATTTTTAGTAATTATTAATCACTTTAAAAAGGAGAAAATTGTATTTTAACACCTGCACACTTACAATTCGTGTTGTTCAACGAATGAGGATGGATAACAAATCTAGCGAATTGTACTAAAAATATTGCCACATCGCTAACAAAAACAATATATTTGTGAACATCCCTTAAATCCATTGAAATATTGCTAGTTATAAGAAATATATTTTTACATTTTACAATTGTTCCTGTTTTTAAAATTTTAATAACTAGATTTAATTTTTATTTGTTTGACTGTCAAAAAATAAAAATATTTGTTTCAATTCTATCTGGTAACATTATGGCTTCTCTGATTTCATCACACCATTTCTTGTCTTTTTTTAAATTTCTAGTTATAAGGCAGAAAGAGAAAGAATGTATAATAATTTCCTATGGAGTTGCCATATTTTATTAAATTGCATAAAATAATGACACGTTACAAAATTTCGTTTACAAGTTGCAATTAAAGCACGGTTACATTTTTATACGTGATCAAATTTTTAAAATTGTAATTGGATTTAGTTTTTTATAATAAGCAGGGAAACCGAAAACATGTACACGCCTGAATATTGAATAGCAATAAAAAGTAAAACGGAAATCTATGTTTATGATTTATACTGATTATTTTTGTAATTTGAAAAAGAAATATTTAAAAAGAAAATAAAAAAGAGTGGAAATTAAGGAGTGAGATCGAAAACTCTTTACTATACGTTTTCATTTTTGTTGATTTAGTTTCCTTCTAAACATATTAGTTATTATTATGTTTAATGTAAAACAAATGAATATATTGCTTACATTCATAAGACTTCATAATGTATTCGCTTATTTTTGGCCTGATTTGGCATCCTGTCACTATGACAAACAAGCCCTTGAGTCATTCAAGAATGATAATGTGATACCAAGCGAGGCAAATTCTTCAAACTTTGCGGAGCTAAAACCAATGGAAAGATATTGTGATCTTGTTAAGAGAGATTTGAAAATATATCAAAAAAAGGTGTCTAAAAATGTAGTAGATTTACAACGGAGATGGATTACCTGTTGGCACAAAGTGACAGAATGCACTATATATATTTCCGAAATATATTCAAAATTTCATCACTTCCCATATGTATGGACGAAGTTAGGGGCCCTTTAAATATAGTGTGTGTAACCATCATAATTTTTGCCGCGTGTTAAATTGTTGTTTCTTTTCATTTTTTATATTCTTCTGGTAACACCCAACAGTAGGGCATACTCCTTTATTTGAAAAAGCTATAACTTTTGATCAGGTAGCTGGAGTTATTTTAGGTCTTCGTACTCTTCGATCCAAATCTCCCCACTGGCCTTAGCTCCAGATAGTTTGAAAAATTTGCCTCTCTTGGTACAAATACCAAGGCCAAAAACAAGTGGACATATTATAAATATCTTTAATGCTTTTGGGTTCTAGACTTTTCTTCAACATTTCCTCGAGCATTAGCATAATAAAATTTTTGACCAGAAAGTTGCGAAAGATCGAAAAAACATACGTTTCGACATTCATTATGCAGCAAGAATGTTTTTTAATTTGATGAGGTTGGAGCTGTTTTGAAAATGCTTTTTATTTTTTTGCTTAGAAACTTCATGTAGACAATTCCTTCTACCTGAACTGACAAGTTCTGTCGGTACTGTTTAATAATATTGGATACAGTTTGACGGCAGGCCTTTGAATGCTTGGCCAAATGTTGTGTTTTGTTGAAAATATTTAATAATTTTAGTACGCATATTCATTTGTTTGAAAAAATGTGTTAAGTATATTTCGATATCACTTCTTATGATCGTTTGAACTTTCTACAAAATATTTTAATATAATTTGATATGCAAAATAAATAATCTCATATCGCCATCCATGTGTCGAAAATTGGAAAGTTTTAAAGCTACTTTCCTCTTCCATCATAATGTCAACTTTAATATAGATACAACTAGCCGATCAAAAGTTACTGATTTATTTCCCAAAAAGTCGATTCTGCTGCATTGTGCATTAATTTAAATCTTTAAGATTTGTGGTAAAAAAAGGTCAAACAAAATTTTTAAGTTGGCAACATCTTTCGCATTATTCACGATTTTTTTAGTCTGGCCACTCTTTTATTCCCAAGACGTCAGAAAAATCAAATGTCAACAATAAAATTGTAAACATTTACATGTGCAATTTGGGGAAATTCATAAGTATTTTTAAAATAATACAAAAATAATAAAATATAATGTGCAGCATAGGTGAGGATGATTTTGGTGATGAGGGAGGAGTTCATGCTATGATACCCGACAAAACAGATGCTGTAGAAAACGATTTAAATGAGGAAAAACTTTGCAATAAATGTCAGAAACCAGGAGCTTTTTATAAATTACCCTTCAGACAGCCTGAATGTCGAGAATGCTTCCTATTATACGCACGTCATAAATTTCGTGCTGCCTTGGGTTCTTCAAAAGTTTTACCTAAAGATGCCAAGGTTATATTGGTTTTCGATGGCAGTGCAGAATCATTGGTATTATTGGATATGCTGCATCATGCTCAAACTCAAAACACATTTAAACGATTACATTGCACCGCCACCGTTTTGTATATAGACGATTATCAATTACTGAATCAATGCAATAAAAAGGATGAAGAATATTTGAAATTTCTAGAGAAGACGCAACAGTTTTTACAACAATATACACACTTTGAGTGTTACATTGTGCCTTTGGTGGAGGAATTAAAGGTGTTAGATTTCATGAAAAATTTTAAAGATATTAAGGAACAAAAGTATCACTTGATGTATGAAAATGAAAAACAATTATTTTTAAATGCTATAAATACAATTAAATCTCTAACATCTCGTCAGGATTTTGTCAAACACCATCGCAGTAAATTAATATCTGCTGTAGCAAGTCATTTTAAAAGTAAGTTTGCTTTTGTGTCCGATATAAGTTCCGATTTGGCTACAGACTTATTGTCGGCAGTAGCCTTGGGTAGAGGAGGAAGTGCTGCTTTAGATGTGGCTTTAGTAGATGATCGCTTGGGTGATGATATTAAAATTATAAGGCCGTTAAAAGATTTAACTAACTCTGAAATAGAATTGTATTTAAAAGCTCAACAATTGAAGCCCCTACAGTCTCAACGCTATGGCTTAGAATTGGGTACAACAGCCAGTTTACAAAATTTAACCAAATCTTTTGTAGACAATTTGCAACAAAATTTCTCAGCAACAGTTTCAACAGTGTTTCGTACCGGTGATAAAATTGCGGTAAATCATGATGTAATAGAACGTTTGGAACAACTTAATTTTAATAATACTGCTGAAAATTGTTGTAAATTTTGTAATTCTTATTTGGATTATCATGATTCTACCACATTGTTAGCAATAGAATTTTCACGTTTAGTCTCCGAAAGTGGTTGTACTTTAGATAAATGTTTGGATTTGAATACAAAAGCTAAAGAAAATGTTGAGAGTTCCAAGGAGTATGATTATTTTGGGAAATTATGTCATGCATGTCGCAATATAGCTATGGATTCTAATAATAAAAATTTATTGTTGTAAATATAGAAAACTAGATAAATATTATCATGTACATTTCAATAAAATGTTATATAATTAAAAGATAACTTTTATTAAACGACTATTACATTCTTTTTTGGGATAAATCTGTAATTTTGGTACTATTGAATTTCCCATGGATATTTTTGTAAAATTTTACTTAGATGTGATGAAAAAAATATTTTACATACATATAGCGGTTTTAATTCTCTACAAAAAATATGCTAACATGTGTGGGATATCTCTCATAGTTTAAAAGATATTTAGACTAAAGTAAAATTCGGGATCATTTTGGGACAGTTTTTTTATTTTATTTTAACTTGGTGGATTCTATTCGGGTGCAAAAATATGTCTAAAATATTGTTTGGTTTCTGTACAAAATTCGAAATAGTTTTTGTTCAACAATTATATACCTATGTGGATTAAATAAAATGTTATATTATTATTCTGAAAGAAAAAACAAATCCGAAGACATTCGAGGAAACAGATTCCTCGCAATTTTCTTCATTTTTTTGAGGGGAGAAAAGAAAATGTCAAAGCTAGAATCGTGGAAATAAGTACCATGATTATATATTCACATTTACTAGCAACACTCTTAAGACATCTGTAATGGGCCAAACCTCGGCAGGATAAGCAACAAAATTTAACAATTTTCCTTGGATTAGAATTTTTGGTATTTTGAAATGAAAAAGTGGCAATATTTTTATATTCCTACATTTAGGATAAACTTGTTCAAAATTTATAAAAAATATGTTCATTTTTGTAGAATTTATTAAATGTCAAATATTACAATTTTTTTTATAAAATTTATTTAAAATTTTTTTAAATAAATTAATTTAAGTATTATATTTCGTACATGTTATTATTTTTTAAGTAATTAACTTTTCAAAGTTAATAAATATTTATATAAAAATACTCTACTCTTCAAAAAAAAAAAAAAAAAAAAAAAAACTAAAACTTGGTCTCATCTCCAGAAATGTCCACTTTCATAAAAAAGCGTTTTGGGACCATTGTTTATCCTCCAAGAATAACAATTATATTTTCAAAAAATTAATAATTTTAATTAAAAAAGATCTATAATTTACTATTGTCCAAATATTGTAACTGTGGACTTAAATGATTATCGATTGGGGAAATATTTGTAAATACTTCCAAATCATACATATCTTGATATGTTATACGATGAATATTTTTAGTTTTTTCCTGAAACTCCTTGGCCGAATAATTTAATGAAATTGTTTCCTTATGCTCTAGTATATTGGTGGGATAATAATCGTCTCCTTAAATTAAATAAAGTAAATAAATTTAAAAGAATTTTATTTAATATATTATTAGGATAGAAATACCTGGTAGCGTTCCTACTAAGTAATCAGAGCATTTATAATAAGCCAACATTATTAAGGTACTACCTTTAAAATTGCGTTCCTTAACAAAACTTTGTAACTTAGACCAGTCCATAGCATTCGATAAACGTGAGATTTCATAAAATTGTAAAGGCGCCAACCACAGAGTACGATCTTTGTAAAGACGTAGAGATGCTGTTGGTGTTACCCACTGAATTAATAAAATATTTAATCAACATCTCATTAAGAAATGTTTAAAGTTTTCAATAAATAACAATTACCAATTCTTCTTCAACTTCCGTGGGCTCTAATAGCAATTTAGGTTGTTCCTCTAATGTCACCACATAAATTGCAGTATCATATTTCTTTCTAGCTGTGGGTGGACTACGCCAAATACTCCATTCATTTAAAGACCATAAATCTGGTATAACATCCATATATTTACATAAATTTAAAAATTCTTTAGCATTGTTATGGACTTTTTGCTGCCAATAAGCGCGATCAAAATTATGCTTATAACTGCCACAAATTTTATGTTGATTACTTAAATCATTACGATCCAAACATAATAGCAGACCAACTTCTTCGAAAGCTTCTCTAATGGCTGTTATACGCAAGGAAATATCACGGCCTAAATAACCAGCTTTTGTCATTAAGGGTTTAGGTCTATGGGGTAAATGCAGCAAACTTAATTTATCTAGTTGTTCTTTAGAAATGCCAAAAGTTTCAAAATAACTTAACCATTCAATATTATCATCAGCTTGGACATCAAATACTCCACCAGGGAATACATAATGATCGGGAGCAAAAGCTATAGCTGCTGCACGTTTAGCTAATAAAAACTATTATGAAAATATATTATTATTTTTTTGAAAATCTCTTTTAAAAAAATCGTTATACTTTACTTTGTAACTGTAACCTTGATCAATAGTTTTACTTTTGGCTGCTATTATTAGGGTGGATGAAGGTCTGTAAATCTTTTCCAATTCATCATAGTTCATTTTTCTAATCAGAATCTAAGTAATATTTTCTGAACTTTGTTATTTTGTTTTTATGAAATTCTTATCAGTTCCAGCTGTTTAGCCAAACGTTTTTCAACACTGTCACAGCTGATTTGCTGCTTTGTGGTATTGGAGTTCAGCCACTCTTCTTTTTCTGCATTTTTGGACTTTGGTGCATTATAAAGATAAGACACGCATGGGAAAGTATTTAACAGGTAACAAGGGATTTTACTTTAAGTGAACTTTTTTAACAATATAAATTTATTTTTCAATAGAATTACAAATCGGTTAAGAAAGTTATTCATCATCTTTGCTTTTGTGGGTAATTATTTAGTTTAATCCATGTAGTATAAACAGAATAGAGGCGGAAAGCGACAATTATTTGTAAAAAGGGATATATTTATAATTTTTTATAAATTAATTCTAATTAATGTTATAGAAATATAAGTTTTGAGACAAAATACAAAACTACTCGGATGCATATTCCTATAAATTTTTATTTTATTTTACCAGACCGGACAAGTTCAAAATGGTATATAAAAGTTTGTCATTTCGTTTGTAATTTCCACAATTTTTATTTGAGGCTAAAAAGTAATAATATTCTGTCTGTCCGTCCGTATGTCAAGTTTGTAAGACCAACCTATTCCGAACATAAGAAAAAGCTTTTCACAAGTTTGCTATTGAAAAATTGGTTCATAAATGACGGATATATTAGCGAAAAACTGAAGGTACATCTGATTTTTTTCGTTTTTCCCAATTTTTTGAAGATTCTATGAGAGGTAGAGATTTAGTTTATTTTCACAGTTAAATTTCAAATATCTAACGGATTTATGAGCTGAATCCAATAGTCCAAGAGTTCTGGCAAAACATATTTCCTGATATTCCTATTAGACCTTGGTGATAACTTTTGCCGATTAAACTTATAATAGACGAAAACTTATTATGACGCTCCTGTAGTAGCTACGCAAAAAAATATATTTTTCCTTGAATTTTGATTTTTAAAATTTGTCAAATCGGTTCATAAATAGCTAAGATATTAACAATTCTTAATTTTTCCGATATTTAGAACTTCCTATGGGAGGTATGGACTAAATTTTGATCCAGAAAATTTTCTTTAAAACTCAGTTAATTGCATTTATGTTTAAAACATTCTATAGCATTATAAACAATGGGTGGATGACCCTTTGTTATGGATTATCTCAAAAATACTGCAGGGCATTGATTCCACTATTTTTTTAAAATATCGGAATCAATTTCCTCCCCAACTTGCTCTATTATAAGTTTTTTTAGTTTTTTTTTTAGTTTAGTTTAGTTTAGTTTAGTTTAGTTTAGTAGGGAGACAGTAAAGTCTTTCTGCGCGCAAGCAATCCTCTCGCATGACCTCAAAATAACTGGAAAAGTGTTAAGGTACAAAGCATTCAACCACTTGATCGCCACTAGGTTTATTGTAGGGAGACGGTAATTTTATACAAGTGTTCCTACTGTGAATTGTGACTTGTCGGTTGATTAGTAAAATTAATAGTGTTGTCCCTCTTTAGACTGTCTTCTTTTGACTAGTTCAAGCAGTCACCAAAAACTGTTGGAAATATTTTTATTTCACACACACGTTTGAGGTGGATATTCAGCATAGCCGACTAAAGCATTATTACTTGTTATTATAAGCTCCACCACTACATGTGGTGAATAGGGTATATTAACTTTTTCATTCAGTGTGTAACGCTAAGAAGGAATCATCTCAGACCCTATAACACACATTTGTGGTGGAAGGTATTTATGGTTTAATTTAACTGAATCGCATTCTGAATAGCAATAATTTGTTTTATGTGCTCTCTTGCAGGTGGAAATGTTAGTCCACTTTGTTTAATACTACATTTACTTCTTAATCATTCCGTGTGCTGCAACCCATAGAATAAAGATTACATTTGTAATTTTTAAAAAAATTCATTACTTAAAAAGAATTAACACAATCTGATAATGGCTACAAAAAATGCTTCTAGTCCCGTATGGAGAGAATCTTCTAGTTTAATAATATGTGCCAAAAGTGCCGAAATATTAAATGGATATGATTATCGGGTAAGACTTTATTACAAATAAATATAAAATATATAAAAATCTTTTCTTTTAAGGTTTTAATTTTAAAACGTTCAGATCGTACATCTCTATTCAAAAATCAAGGTGTTTTTCCCGGAGGTATATATGATCCATTCGATGAAAGCGTAGAGTGGTTGAAATATTTTGAAGAATTTGGTGTAAACCAACAGTCACTTAGAGATTTAGTAATAATCGATAATAAAACAGAGAGACCAAAAATCTTGGCACCCCAAGGAACAGGATGTTATGATCGATTTTTTAAAAATTCCAAGATATGGGCTCGGTAGGCTTTCTAATTTTTAAGTATTTAAAACATATGAATATTTACTCTTTATTTTTTAAGAGAAATTTCATTACGTATTAATGCCATACGTGAAACTTTCGAAGAAGTTGGTATATTTTTATGTCGCAATCATGAACAATTACTTGCCAGTTCCAATGAAGGTTTCTATTTATCTGTAAATGATAAATTAAAATGGCAAAAATTAGTTCACAAAGATCCTAAAGAATTTTTAAATATGTGCAAAGAATTTCAAGTAGTTCCCGATTTATGGGGTTTACATGAATGGTGTTGTTGGGCAAGTCCTGCTATTATTAAGAAAGGTCATGAGACAGTATTTTTCATAACATTCCTTAAGCAAATTCCTGAAGTAATGTGTGAGGAAACGGAAGTTAAAGAATGTTTGGTAAGTTGTTAGAAACAAGAAAATTGAATTATAAAATTTATTTAATTTTCATTTCAGTGGCTTCCTCCACCAGATTACTTACAAATGGTACATGGATCTAAACTATTATTTTTAACACCACAAATCTATGAGCTATCGCGTTTAGTACCCCACAAATCATTTGAGTATATTAAGCGATTCTCCTGGGAACGCAGAAAGAAAGGCATTACCATGTTTCGACCTATAAGTTATGTCTGTACAGATGGTTTGGTTTTTGTATTCCAAGGTTGGATTTTTTTAATTGTTTGTATGTATTGAATATTTTATAAAGTTTAGTGAGTTTAGGTGATGATTCTTGTACTGGGGATCCATCTCAGGCTACAGTTTCACGTAAATTGGATTATTCTATAGCAGAATTTAGAGCTCGCACTAAATATCTTAATCGTATTGAAAAGCCTGGAGCACCAGATGCAGCTATATTTTCAAACATAAAACCATTTAACGATCATTTGACGCCCCTGAATAGTAATGCAGATGTCATCAATAAATTATAAGAGATAAAATGGAAAAGTGTAATATATATAAAGTGTTTTAAGTAATAAGGGTTTAAAGATGTTAATATTTGATTGTTTTATTGATATAAATTAAATTGCAACTGTCATTCGTCGGGGGAGATTTAAATTGCGAGTGTTGAAATTGGGATGATTCCTCCGATGGCATCTCAAAAAGAACTGCTTACTAAGCATTTCACTGTCTTTCCTAATCGGTAGGATCTTTGTATCTTCCCGTATTAAGACTATCTTTATGCTCTGTTTTGGTCACTTTTCCCAATGCTTATTATTCAGTCAAGGAGCAGCAGGAATCGTCACAGATCTCTCAATCTTTTATATGTAACCAATAAGTTTTTTCAAACCCTTTTAAGGTTGTTAATATTGTTATCTGAGGTGACATAAGTGAAATCAGGCTGAAAGTTTGTCCTTTATTCGCATCCTTACTAGATTTCTGTTTTCAACGGCCCCCTTGCTAAGGTTCTTTAACATCAGCATTTGTATTCGATCGGCTTCGATTGCTTTAAATGGTTTGGCAGCGTTAATGAACTCTGCAACTTCCTATTGATTCAATAGTTGTGATGCGTCCATGACTGTTTCGCGAACAGTGCTTTTTTCGCATCCTACACCTTCGTAATCGTGGCAACCTGATGCAATTATATTCCTTACAGGGATCGTCATGATTAAAGACTGCCACATCCTGCACTTTCTTGTTCGTGACAGCCTAATGATTTGATTTAATGTCGTTAAGCAGCTCTGGGTGAGTAAACACCTATTGCATCCTCGTCGTTTTCTTTTAAAGGCGGTCAGGCTGTACTTCGTTTGCTCGCCTTCAAGAGTTTTGCGTTTTGCTCTTACGCATTGGTATGGCGGTATTCGTTTATCGCAGTCCGGGATTTCGCCATTAATCACATGCACTGGATTAAATCGAAAAGGATTCAAGGGCCTTGCCTTCCTATACAAAGGTATTGATTGCGATTAGGAGTAACGAGATCATTTGACATTGAGGTCACCGGAACTATCAAATTGGCGTTAGCTTTTTTTCAATAATTGGTTTATTCGTTAATGCATATTGCTTGCCATAATAAGAACTTTTTTGGAAATTTGTTCTGCTTTTGGGTCCTAACATTGAAGTTGAGAAAAATCTCCCATCTTTTATGCAGCAACATTTTTGTTTAGAAAACTTGACTTTAATTTCATTGTTCTATTTGTGGTCTCTTTATTTAAGCAGTGTTTCTGAAACGGGGCTTCCAGCCGTAAATGTTTTTAAACTGCCAAATGGCCCGAGCTCTAAGCTAACTGGGCTTCTTTCATATCGGCAAAATTGTATGAAAATCGATTCATTATTTCATATAGGTCTAATGCAACCAACCTTCCATATATCACTTTGAAACTCATGAGAATTATTTAGTTATATATGAGATACATATAAAACAAAATAGCTGTGCTGTATTAAACGAGGGTTGGACATAATTTTTTCTGATTCCCATATAAACCTACAGAAAAAATTCCCTTTAAAACGTATAACTTGTCGTAAATGTAAGTATCGTTATAATACATTGCACACATAAGCATAATTATACGAGGGTCGTTCATAAATTTTCCGTAGCAGATATTTACAATCAACAATGTGGTGTATGGTATTAAATAATCGGGATTGACCGTCAATAACATTTTTACTTGTTTTTTATTTCATTAGTTAAAACTTAGTTACGTTTATACATATTTGAATCAACCGATATTAATATATATAAAAATATAAAACCATAAATTTTTTAATTACTTTTAAGTAGTAAAATTTCAAGAATATTTTCCATACTGTATTGACTGTGAAACAATGTTAAATTAACATTTTTTATCTATGAATTAAAACCATAAGTTAAATTATTTCTATTTTCATTAATTTTACTTTGATTTTTTCTGAGTGTAGCAATTCTATTTTTTTTCTCTGTAGTTTCTTATGACAGATTTGTAATCAGAATTGAATATTGGAATAATAAATGACACTTTACATATATTTGGCAAGTGACCAAGTATAATGGATGCATTAAATAGTATTGAAAGTGGGTATGCTAAAGATGAAAAATGTATGCTAAGAATTTTTCGATCTCAGTTTTTAATTTCATAATTATTATCTGTCGTTTTGGGATATTTGTGAATTGTGTATCATGCGTTATGTTTAGAAAACTTTTTCAATAAAATTTCAATTGTTTTCTTAATGTTAAAGTGAAACATCCTAATAATTACAACATTTCCGTTTCCTCCTCAAGGAAATCAAAAATAATTGTTAAAAATTAATTTATAATCATTTAATGCATGACAATATCATGTAATTTAAATGTTGTGGTCTACGAATTAAAACTGAACGTGCGTGTGTGTGTGAAAAAATTTATTATGTGTTAAAAAACTCCATAACTGAACAATCTCTGCTTCTTATCTTATGCCTCTTTTTTTATATTTATAAAGTGATGTTCATTTAATTTGCATTTTCTTTAAAACAGGAAAGGGAAACAACTGAATTTAAAGTCTGGGTAAGGGAGCGCATTAAAGAGAACTGGATTTAAAGTCATGCTGTTAAATATTTGAAATGGACCAAAAAAAATATCATCTTTTATTTTTTAAATGGTTTACGAAAACCACAAATCAGACACAATTTTATCCCATTAAGGACGCATTAAAATCACTTTTACCACTCGCTGAAGTGAAACAAACAACAGGCAGGGAACACTGACTGTTATGGAAAAAAATTTTGGTTTTTGATGTCATCTCAAAGCCACCACCTGTTTTAACGTTTGTGTTGTGTGTGTGTTCATTTCCTTGGGTGATACATTAAACGCTTTAAACTCTTATTCAAGGGTATTTTAAATTTTGTTTGCCTAAAGTAGCAAGTACTCACTCGTTGTACACGATAGTGAGTTAGAAGTACCCGTACTGCTTGTTACCAGTACTGCTTGTCAGCCAGTCAGTCACCCCTTATTCTGAAACAAACATTTCCATGGGGGGCTTTTCTTTGTAGCAAAACAAAAGGACGAATTTGATTTTTTTTCCTTTTCAAAATGTTCAATCGTTTTTCTTTAATAACGAACGACTGTGATGTTCGTGCTATTTGTACAAATATCTCATAAATTTTATAACCATTGAAAAGTCTATATTGTGTTAAATTGTAACAGTGAGAGAGAGAGGGGGCGCCAGAGAAGGGTAAGTACGATAATAAGAGTATGATGTTCATGAAAACAATGCCAATTCAATCAGTATAACTTCCGTTTTGTTAATTTTTGAGGTTATGTTGTTAAAACTATTTAAACGAGTGCATGTGAGTGTGTATGTTGTTAGTAATTGAGTATTTTGTTAATTTTATTTATTGTATAATACAAATTATAAACAATTATGTAATTATTTATTGTACATTGATTTTTAAATATTTAAATTGCGTGATTTAATTTGGGATAAATAAGGAAAATCCCGTAATCGTAACCATAATCCAGTTAAAAGAAAATATGGACCGAACGTCCTATAATTTTGTACATCGATTTTTTCTTAAACTCATCTTAATTTGACCAATTAATTTTACATTACAAACGTAGAGCGAGATTTATTTCATTCATATTGATATTTGGAAGGGGATTGTATGGAACCTAAGAGAAGTAATGAACCGATCGTAGAATAATTTGAAACATCGGTTTAAAATATTATACGATTTTTCTTGCAAAGTTTAAAATTGCTTTATGTAGGACTTTTGTAAGCGTAGAACTCCATGTGGTCAGAGGCTTAGCCAGTGATCCACCAAAATTAGCCATCTCAGATAAGAAAAGTCTACTTATGAAATCTCTATAGAAAATACGTCTACATGTGCAGGTTATTCTTGCATCAAGTCAAAAAATGAGCTGATTTAGCTCATTTCGGACATTAATAATCCGAATTCTATAAAATTTAGAAAAATTATTTGTGTCCTAAGTAATTTTGCGGTCGTTAGGTTGTATTAACTTTGTTATTCCATTTATAACGCCGTCTGAACGTATGTCTAAGCAGTTTTCTATTTAACGCAGCTTTATCGATGAAATGGCAAACAAATTATAAACCGATATCTGGGAAAACCTCAAAAGCCCACAAAAGAATTTTTCTTAATATTTCAACAAAAACTGAATTATATAGGTTGTCGACTTAGTTACAATTTTCTGAATTTTACACAAATTTTGTTATGATTATTCCTTCCCCGGTTTGAGCTTAAAAAAAAATATCGCAAAATTTTATTGAAAATCATGATTAAAATTTTAATAGTTGTTAATATATTTTTATAATTTTATGAATATCGGTCCATAACTTTTATTTAGGGTCCCTTTTTGGAAAAATATTTTCAATTTATAAGATAATTTGAACAAATTTTATTGTAGTTTTGTAAAATTAATTTATTTAATTGTCTTTAATATACGTCCATATCTAATTCGGTCTATATGGTTAAATCGATTCAGATAGTGATTCTGATACCACCATGGCTATTTTTTGGTAATTAATTTTATTTAAACCTGCATCTGATAACCTCAACATAATTGACAATTGAAGTAATTTGTTGAACATGAGTTGAAACTGTTTTTAACTAAAAAATATCGATATATAATATAAAAATCTTTGAACATATAATAAATTGAATGCTGTTAAAAGATGGTAAGAAAAAGAATGAAAAGTGTATAAGAAATCAAATAATGTTGGTAAAATAAGGTGACCAGGTTTAATATTATATCCTAATGCGCCAAGTAATGTGTTCAATTAGAGATGGGAAAACTTGTATGAAAAAACTTGATGTATGATTATGTCGATTATTAACGCAATATTTTTATATTATATTTTTCTGAACATTACTATGAAGTGTTACGTCACAGAAAGGGTTAAATATGTATGCTACAACATTTCATCTCCTATCTTTTTTCCACCTCCATGTTTAACACTATTTATTCCAGTTATGAAATTTAATATATCATTTTTATTTTCGGAGAGTCAGCATAATTCTATAGTTTTCAAACTGGGGAATATGAACATGGTCGACTTCCTCCCCACATGAACACAGAAGAAAACTATCAAAATTGGATCAATAGAAAAAAGTTACAGGCTTAAATATTCCAAATGTTGAATTAATTTGGAATAATTTTGAACATACATTTCTGAACTTTTTGATGATATATGCCTTAAATATATGATTAATTTTGCCGATGTCGGTTCTTGTTTTGATATAGCTCCCACATAAGGCTCTTCCCTAAAAAACGATTTTTATATATGATCTATCCATACGATTAAATTTCAAACAGTCTTTAATACATATGATTGTATTATTCATCACAAACGTAAACACGTTTAATTTAAACCTAATGAAAAATGTATTCAATATCAAATCAACTATGTTCAATGTTGATTTTGCTTTATGTTTATACCCTACACCACCGTAGAAGGTTGAGGTATCATGCTGAAAAAATCGTGTTACATTCAGCTTTAAGTGGGTTCGACTCAAAATCATTTTCTTAGTCGATTTAACGATGTCTGAATGTCCGGCTGGCAGTCCATGTAAACGTTTTGAACAGTCTACAGGTACAATTTTTGAAATATTTTTGGTAAAAATCATTATTTTGTTCTAAGCCCGAAGCCTATTGAATTTGACCATATTTGGTCTAATATTTTAGATATCTTCCAAACAAATGTTGGAAGGTACCTGAGGTTTTAAAGTCAGAAGAAATTTGACACAAGTCACAAGTCCTATGACATTTGCGTATATTTATATTGATTATTATCAAGATTTTAGCTCTATTTCCCAACATCTTCTCATATGATCAATACGTGTTTCCGTTATGTTTTGCATTTGAATAGAGCATTTTCATTTATTCCCCAAGTATAATTGGAATAAGGTCTCTGACTTTTAAAGGGTGATATGACTATCCTATAGATGCGTTATGCGTCTTTTTGGATCAGTAATTGGTGATGTATTTAACTACTTACTTCCTATTGAGGACATATTAGTGGTGTAGAAGTAGAAGTAAACAACAGACTCAATAAAGACAAAGCGACATTGGCGACGACAACAATGAATAAGGAGACGTTCATAAATATCCGGACAAACAAAGCTCAGGAAGTGTGGTTAGTATTGGACATCATCACGCAAAAATTACAATAACATTACTAACGAGGATCCCATAATAATATATTATAATTTTATAATCAAAAAACACCTGGAAAGTATTCCTAGAATGACGCTTTAGTGGAATCCTCAATGTTCAAGGAACAGTAGCCCAAACTCTAGAACAACTCAATCTAACACTAATGAACCAAAAAACAACTGCAGCAAAACATACAAGATGGACAAGCTTTGTGGAAGCAGGGGTAATGGAAACAATGAACCTCTCCCCTGGGACCTATTTGTTCGTAATTTTTTCTAATAAAACAGTTCATGAAAGATAATATTTAAATATTTATCGTCAAAGTTGATATTGATATATGGAGGAGTGCATCCCCCATAGATGATACAGTGAAAATGTCAATAAATGTCTTATAGGTTAATCGTTACATCTGGTCACTCTTAATGTGAATTGACCAAGAAAAAAATAAACTACAAGTGTTGAAGGAATGAATTGCGGAAATTTTTTGTGGTAATTTCGCATTAACAGCAATTTAAGACATTTGGTCTTAAGTTAAGCATGTTTAACTTTTGCACCAATAGAAGAGTAAAAAAAGATACACACACATTCACAAATGATGCCCCAGGGATATAGATGGATCACAAAAATTAAACTAACAAACACCTACACATGTCAAATCGTTAAACTACATACACAGTGGTTCCAAAATGATTTTTTGGAAATTATACTGTGATGTTGGAATTTCGGAATTGCAGTCTTTCCAAGTCTTCTAATTTTGATTCCATGATGGATATTTTGTACGAGAGTGTACAAATTTTAATCGTATAATCCAAATCCCCTAGTTGACGTGAAGGACTCCATACCCCCATTCACAAATGATACTCCAGGGATATAGAAGGATCACAAAAATGAAACTAACAAACACCTACACGTCAAATCGTTAAACTACACGCAGTGGTTCCAAAACTATAAAAATGGATTTTATATATCATCTTACGACTGGCTGACGAATTTTGTGAATTGTCTCATTTTTGACAAGAAGCTTTATCCAAATTTGCTACTTCCCAAAGAGGATTGGGTTCTTTTAGATCTTGGTTCTAACGTTTTTTTGTCCGGTCACGTCTTCTTGAACTTTGAAGATTCCACTCAAGCTCCTTTCAGGTTATACTTCATGGTGATTTCTAATAATACGTTTGATCCATCTACATTTCCTACATTCAAGGGGGTTCCACGTTTGCAATGTTCCAGAGATCTTTGAGCAAGAATATTCTACATATAATTTTGAGGCATTTGTTGAAGAAAACTTGTTTAGTGTTTTTGCGTGATGACATTCGATATTAACAAGGTTTCACTTATGTTCCATAGAGTTGGTTTTACACAACCTTTGAATTATCTGAAATTTGTTTGTCTGGATATTGTAGTCATCGAAATGATGGTCTCATTTTATTGAGTCTGTTGTTTATGTAGTCACTATAATACTCAGGTAGCGGAAGCTTTCTGGATATTCGACTTTTTTTTGGTTCTCATTGGGCGCCAGTCTTTCCAAGTCTTCTAGTTTTGCCTTCATGATGGATAACTTGTGCGAGTATGGACAAATATCATGCGCATAATTCAAATCTTCTAGTTGACGTCAGAGGTTCCTTATCTCTTACCAGCACGGTGATCAATGGCATTCTTGAGAGTTTTGCGATCTCGTAAATACCTTTGATAATTCGTATTATCATCTGGGTTTCTCCTTACTTCTCAATGCTTTTCATATTTCAGTTACTGTGATGTTGTGGAAGGCTTTCCTGAAACCTTTGAACAGTAAGTACAGGGAAATACGGTAGTCAGTTCTACGTAGGTGTTAATTAGACTTAAGCAGCTCTTGTTTGGCCCGAAACCTGTTATATTAAACATGAACTCTTCCGGAAAACTTTTTAACATTTTCCACAGAATAATTTTTCAAAAGTTGTAAAACATTTATAAATAATTTTATATAACTTCTGATCCGATAAATATATTTTAATGAAATTTAACACGAAAGTTCTTAAGGTATTTTGAGACTGATTTGGGGAAGTAAAAGTTTCCAGTTAGTTTCTGGACAGTGACTGGACTTCTCAAATATAGAGCTAATTAACTATTAATATAGATTTCTAAAATAGTATATATAACCGAGGTGAACAATTTCGGAGATCCACACTACAACTCCTAGAACTTCTTGGATCTTTTACAGCTGCATATCAATTGGAAAACAACCCAAGAATACTCCTATGAAATTTTATTAAAACATTTTCGGTACTTCAATAGTGACAGAATTATATACCAAAATAAGCGATTTGGTATCACTGTGCTTCATAATATAGTTGAGATAAACGGGCGCACTCCACATGAAATTGTTTTGGGTGATGTGATGAGAAGTGCCTGAAGTTATTAATAATATACTTTGTACTACTACCAATAACAACAACTACAACAATAATATTATTGTTGATTTTATTAACAATATTTTTATTGACAGTTTTATATTTTCTATGGAATTTATTCTTATTATTAAAGTTAATCAATACAAACAATTTTATTGTTGACAGAAATAAAGAATATCGCAAGTTATATTAACAATTTCCATTGGATTTTTTATTATTTTTTATTATGCGTGTCACTTACTTAATACACTTGAGGAGGAACGAGAGGAAGATAAATTTCACAACTACTTACTGTATAAAGTTTTGTCCTTTAGCTAAATGATTATATGATGGGAATGAAATTTATTCCTTTTTCTTTTCCTTTCTGTCATTGACAATAATCACTATAATTGGTTGTCATTGTTATGAAGTCAACGTGTGTTTGCTGTTGGTGCTACTGCTACTGCCTCTGTTGTTGTTGCTGCTGTTCAGTAATGATACACAGGTACGTGCTAAGAATTCTGTTCGAAACGTGTGTATTTTGTGAAAGACTAATAGGATTTCCAGATTTTTTCCTTTGTGCGGTAAGGAAGGGTGCGAGAGGATGGAAAGACATTTAAAGAATAATTATTATAGCAATTAATTATACTCATCTTCATTTTGGTTATCTAAAGACAAATTGGAGTTCCTGCTGTTTTCTTGCATTCAAATAAAGAAACATTAAATCATATTTTAGTTTATTTTAATTTTCTCTAAAGTTAAATGTCAACAGTGTTTCCCAATTTATCATAAATTATAATGTCTTTCAGGGTACAAGTGGTTCAAAGATAAGTTTTTGAAAATATACTTAAATAAAATTTAACATGGTAACAGCGATATACTTTCGATTGGATTTGAAGGAATATAATCCTCAACTGGTCACGGGGTTGGCCATATAGGAAAACTTTCCAAAATTCATTTATGACCATCTACAAAAAACATGGTTCAATTTTTTCTGTTTTTAATTAAACGGATTTAATAAGACTCTTGACATACTTTAAGAATAAAGTGTTGTTCGAAACCTAAGCAACTTTTCCGAAGTAAGTGCACATAAACTTATATGTTTTCTTTAAAATCTACATTCTAATAAAAACCAATAAACATGGTATAGTCGAATATTTAATACCCTACATCATATTGTTGATTGTAAATGTCTGCTACGAAAAATTTATGAAGGACCCTGGTATAATTTGCTTTCTTTTATTATGCTTATGTATGCAATACATTATTATGATACTAACATTTATGTAAAATGAGAATTAGAAAATATGATATACCGATCTTAGTTTAATTTCGCACATGACAAATATTTTTACTATACCCACGTATATGTGCGATTGATTGTATGGAACCTATAAAAAGTAATGGACCTATCCTCTTATAATTTGGCACATCGCTTTAGAATATAATAAGACTTAGTTCTGTAAATTTTGGTCAAAATCGTTTTACATTTAGAAATTTTATGGACTAAAAACCCCATTTTGGGGGGACAATTGTATGGGACCTATATGAAATAATGGACCGATTATAACAAATTTCAATAGACATCGTCCTTGGGCCAAAATAATAGTACGTGCCAAAATTCAATAATATATTTTTTAAACTCCAACCTGTACTTTGCGAACAAGCTTTACATACACTGCAAACTGGACGAACATGCTTAAATCGACTCAGGAAGTGATTGTGAGTCGAACGGTATACTTGAAAGTGTCCCGTTACAAACAGTTTAATTTTTTCCCAAAAGATAAACAAACTCATTCTAGTTGTTTTTGCCCATTTAAGTAGTATCAATTGTTACCAGTTTATCAAATCATTTGAACATCAATAAATTGAAAAATCAAGAATAACAGAAGAAGTAAATACTGGTAGGCGTTCTTGGACTCTGAGAACCTAACGAGGACAGCTCTATGTGGCCCCAAAGTTGGTTATCTCTGTTAATAAAAATAATTAATAATAATGCAGATTCTTTATACCAGAACCGATCCTGTGAAGTGACCAAAGTTCGAACTTAAATCGGGTTAGTCGTCCGGATGTTACACATTTTTGTTTCAAATGAATTTTACTTTTCTGTAAATCAGTAAATTTTTATCGCTTCCTTTAAAATATTGATTGTTTGCTTTAGCAGGGGATTGTAGAAATGTAACTTTGGTTGTTTATTGGGTCCTTGGATGCATCGACGTGGTCCAGCCAATACATTTCATTTAGTTATTTGCTAGTTATCTTTTACAGTTTTCGAGTTCTTGATTTTGCAAGATATTGAGTAAATTTTTTTCTATAGATCTTCAGATATTCAAGCGATCCTGTTCCGATTTCCTCACTTAATTTTAGAAACCCAAATTTGTTGTCAATCTTCTGGCAATGGATCTTTCTTGACCAAAATCCTATTGTGTTTGGTACAAAATCTGCTGTTTTCGTTTGATCCGATTTTCAAAGTACAAACGTCGTTCTGGCTTTATGGGTATGAGGTTTAAGGGTTGATTTGCCTGCTAAGCAGGCATGTATCCATTTTTTCACCTGTAAAAAATAATTAGCCATAGACGAATATAACATTCTTACTACTAGAGATGGTGGTAAGAATACACTTGTATTTCCTATTTTTTTTTTTTTTTTGAAATTTGTCCTTATTTGGAAAAAAGGTGTATAAGCTTTAATTTGGACCTTTTTTCTGCACCCAGTATACCCGAAAATAACATATGCTATGAAAAATTCTGATAGGACCAGGGCGATGGGTACCCCCCATACAAACCAAGTACTGAGTATCGAATATTTTAAGAACTGTAACAGCAAGAGTTCTCATATTTGATCCCAACTGTTTTTTCAAGGAACTGTTTTACAGGACAAAACGTTGGACGAATTGGACCAGGACCAGAGGGCACCCTGCATTCAAAGCATATATTGATTATCAAATATTGAAAGAACCATAACAGCGAGAATTCTAAATTTTGGCTCTAATCACTTTCTCAACAATCTGTTTTATCGGACAAAACGTAGGACGGATGGAACTAGCGGGTGGGGTATCCCCCATACAAATATTGAGTACTTAATTTCTTTAAGGACTGTTTCACTGGACGGAATGTAGGACGGATAGGATAGGGGGGAGGTACCCCCACCAATCCAATATAAATTAATGATTATCTAACTATGAGACACCAACACTAGAAAATATATAGATCGGATCAGGGGGAGAGGTAACACCAATAAAAAGCAAATTTGAATTACTTATAATCTATTTAAATCGTATGAAAATACAACACTTATATTTGCTTAGGGCCAGTAACTCCTTAAATTTTGTTTACCATAAAGAAATTAGTCTAATTTTAAAATACATTGAAAGAAATAAATTGGAGTTGGCGAAAATGTTCAAAAATTAAAAATCATTAAACCAAATTGGATAAAATATATTAATTTGCTACATTTAGTCATTTAAATTGATTACAAAATATATATTTTAGGAAGGTGGTTAATAAATTAAAAATAGTACTAAATTTGAGTAATAATGTGGTACTTTTTTAGAGAACATGTTTATGAGAATTTGAAGAATATTTGAATTTGTTTGGATGATATTTGCAACAATGACATTTTAAAAATCAAGTAAGGAATTCTTATTGGACAAAAGTAAAATTTGGTAATTTTTGATGTGTTGTAATAAATAATTTGTTGTAATAATAAGTACTATTATGGTACTTTTTAAATCTTCCATACGAAATCATGTATGTGCTTTTTTAAATATTTTGTCAGCAGTAAAATAAATTATATTTACCACTAAATGGATATTGATTTGAGGGTATTATGAGGTACTTTTTGAATCTTCTTAAAGTACTATTTGTAGAAGTGGAATGTCAAATGCCAGTTTCTTATAAAATATAAATAAATCATAATTTATTTATTTATTTATTTAACAAAATATAATTAAGATAAAATTCATAATTACCGTTTTCTTTTGTCACAACATTTTAATCTTCTTAAACATTCGTAAATCATCCTCCTCCCCCTTTTATCATTCTGGAATACATTTAATAAAATTAAATTGTATTTAAATCATAAAGAGAAAATTATTTTCTGAAGCATCCTGCCTACGTTGGCACCTTTTTTTCTCACACAAATTATAAAATGCAAATTTTTGGTTTCTTATGTAATTTTTCGTATTTGAAACTCGTTTTTTTTGGTTCGTCTGTCCTGTTCGGTGATTTAAGGTTGTTTCCTTTTTTCTCAATGTCTTTGCCACTTTAAGAGGATTTTCTTTATGGCAAATGATAACATCATCATTAGCTTCGTAGTCACCATCATCATAATTTATATCTTTGCTTTTTGGTTCCATCCTTTTCGCCTTCTGTTATCTCATAAATTGTTCAGCAATTGTTGTTCCCAAAATTCTTTTTAATTTATATTTTTTTACTTTTTCTTTTATTCTTAAATTTATTGTTATACCCTACACCATCGAAGATGGTTTGGGTATTATATGTTTATGCTGATGTTTGTAACGTGCGGAAAAAATCTAAACGGATTTAATAATGTCCGTCCAACTGTCTGCCATGTTAAAGATGTGAACAGTCTAGAGTGTTTCAGGTACTTCCCATTCAAATTTTCTTTCCGGAATCGGGTTATAAGATACAAAGCGATTAAAACGAAATTCGGCAAAAGTAAGTCTATTAATATTTAAAAATGATGTGGTCGTTGTAATTGGTCAAACATTGGATAAACATAAGCAAAAATTGATGTGCAAAATTATACAAGGATCGGTTCATAATTTCTTGTAGCCCCCATGTAACCTCCTCAGAAAAATTATTTTAAAACGCAGGTCTAAAATCCTAGGTGCCTAAGATGGATCTTTGTTGCTGTTGTGAAACCCATATTACTGTATAGAGCTCTTGTGTGGTGGGAGGCGATGAATAGGAATGTCCATCGGATGATCTTCGCAAAAGTCCTTAGGTTGTTGGCAATCCTGATGACGGGAGCCTTGAGGTCGACTCTAACTATGTGATTTTATGCCTCCTCCTGAACTATTGTGTTAGCAGGCTGCCTTCAACACTGCTGTTAGGCTCTTTGCGGGAAATCCGTCGAACATATGGCACCACGGACATTCTCATAAACTGGATCACTCCCCATTTGAGTTGGAACTAATCGACTATTGTATCTCGGAACTATACTTTGAGGTGGAACTTTCCTTGATTGTTTCTGATGGGGCAGGAGGGGTCTTGGTATCTTACTCCAACGCAGGATTTACACTGACTTTTCCAAGCGTCAAGGAAGGGAAGGAGGTGGTTTCTTCATTGAGATCTTTGATGTTAGGGTATCCTTTAGATTAAAGGAGAATTCCACCATCAATAGGATGACCAGGTATAATTTGATACCGGGAGATATTAAGATTTTTACTTATCTTATAACAAGATAGCGAGACATTCCGTTGTTAGGCTGATTCGGATTCCTAGACACAACAACTGTTGGTGTTATGACATTGCAGATGGTCTAGCCAGGCATGGTACATCGCTCGGTGATGACTGCATCGATCGTCTGGTTCAACTTCATTTGATATGTTAGAGGAGGTGCTTTGAAAATAAGCTATTGGGGATAGCGAAGACGAGTTGACAGGTACGACATAAAGAGGTGCAGGCGATTGCTGGAATTATAGTTTACATATTTCGACCTATTTTTTATAACAGTCCAACTTTGGTCGTAGCCGGTATTTTTAAAACGTTATGTCTTTTGCATATCTTGATACGTTCTAAAATCCTTGGTAATAGATTTTTGTGCTCTTCAATTCATTTTTAACAATAACAATATCTTTCCACTGGTCTTAGCTATGGGCAATTTGGAGGATATGCCTTTTTTGGTACAAATACCATATTATTGTTTTTTTACCAGTCAAGGGCTTGTGTAATATAATGACAGAATGACGAAAAGTTAAAACTAATACTTTTCGTACCAAATTGTCCAAGCACGAATTGATGTCATCATTCTAAATTTGTTCATCGAATATAAATTAATCAATAAATATAATTTTCTTATGATTTTTAAAATAAATTTAAATACAGATTGAATTTTAAAGTTTGTATTTGAAATAACCCAACAAACCAAAAGGCTTTAAAATAAGTTTGTAATAAACTTACTAGCATAAATGAAAGATTTGCAAAAGTGTTATGATAATTGTTGTTGTGAAACACTTGTTACCAATTTGATTATTAAGAAAATTGAGCTCTTGTGGTAATATTTTAGTTAAAGAATACAAAAAGCTAAGAAGTGCAATTATAAAATAAAACTTCGTGGAAAATAGTTTTATTAACATGATAAAAGCGAGCTTAATATTGTAATATTTTTATAAGCTTGATTGTTTTTAAATTCAAATTTAAATGCTTATAATTTTTAATAGAGTTAAAAATATTAAAAACAAAACCGTATAAAATTTGGATCCGCTAAATACTTCACCAAGATCGGTTAAAGGTAAAATTTTTAATTTTTGCAACTAAATACCTCTTAAACTATAAGAGATAACCTATCAATGTTTGGCTACACTTTGTGAAATTGAAATCTCACTTGCTGTTCGAAAGCTATAAATTTATTTCGATTTAATTTTTCATTTGAAGTACTGTGGGACATAACATGAATCCTAAGTTTTTTATGCGTGCCGAATTCTATATAAATTATAAATACTATTGCTGTGAAAACCACATAATATATGAGTCCGTTAAAAAAGTAATATTAATCTGAATATGAAACTTTGAAAAAATCAGGATTTTTTCTGGATTTTTGTTCTGAACTTTATAACTTTATTGATGACAAAATGCCATTCCTGACTTCAACAAAAAAATACTAAAAATATGGCCTGAAAATTCTTGACAATCAAAATATCGACTTAGGCCGTAAATAGAGCCTATATTGAAGCATGGGGTTCTTATCATTTGCGAAGCTTCATACTTCTAAGAGTCAATGAGTTGTTGGATTATGGAAATATACTAAAGGATTTTTCAGAACTTAAATCTCAATTTCATTTGTATACAAATTTTTATCACTAATTTAAAACTAATCTGACTGGGACTGGTTGCAATTTCACTCGAATTACTTATTTTGGATCTTTTATTATTTAAGAACAAATCAGCAATTTCTTTTGATTCCTTACGGACTTTGTATTTTTTTTATATGACATTTTTTTACAATTTAATTTTATTTTTTACACAAATTTTATATCTTTTTTTTTGTATGGAAACACTTACAAAACTCTTGCGAGCATAAGTCTTTTACAATCACATTTGTAAATATTGTTATTCCATCAAGTGTATAGAAAGTATTATTATAAATACTTTTGCTATAGCAAATTATTTTAAAAGTATTTGTAATTTTGATTAAAATAAACGTATAATAAGTATGCTTATGAAATGTTATCGAAGATTCTTGATGATAAGTTTTTTTTACTATATAGTTACATTTTGTTTATGACTTAGTTTGTTGGGAAATATTTTTTGTATACATAAGTAAACAAAACTGTTTTTATGTATATAAAAAGTATATACTAATTCTTTTTTTTGGAACAGGTGTTATGCCATCAGAGAGTTGATTTATATTGAAATATAGTTTTTAATACTCTACACCACCGTAGATGCTTGGGATAATTTGTGTTTGTGCAGATGTTTGTAACATCATAACCTTTAAGTATACCATTTGACTCAGAATCACTATCTGTATGTCAGGTTGATTGTTCATGTTAACGTTGTGAACAGTGTACAGGTCACAAATAATATATCGATGAAATTTAGTACATATTATTATTTTGGCCTAATTGCCGATTTTCGGTCCAACATTTCAGGTAGCTCCCATGTAAATGTTCCTTCCGGAATGAGGTTTAATATAAATAAAAAGTGATTTAAACGAAATTTGGCACAAATAAGTGTTATGATAATCTAAAAAAATGTGCCAGCATATGCGAGGGTCGGTCCATTATTTCTCATAGGTCCCACACACATCCCCTTCGAAATATCACTTTTAAGGCATAAATCTCACTGTACATTTTAAAATTAATCGGAAAATCAGATTACACGAGGGTAATAATGTTGTGTAGGATATTAGAAAGTTGGGCTTGACCGACTACACATTCTTACTTGTTATTTTTTTAAATTTTAATATTTTCTCTCTAAAAGTTTGAAATATTTGAAAAAAAATATTAAAATTTTTAAATAAAATTTAATTTGCTAAAGAAACAAAATCACTAAACTTTAAATAATGAAATTATTTTTCCAAAAAGGGAGAGATAAAGAGTATAAAATTTATTAAAAATGAGCAAAATAGAGAGCAAGAGTTTATCATACTGTCCCCCTCCCAGTTGGACTTCATTAAGTCATTGTTGTAAAAGGAGGAGCACCAGAAGTGTTAAACTGAAGGGGCGTGTTATCTTTATGATTTTATGAATTATGTGTGCGCGCCATAATAACCGTCATATCTGTATGTTTGTCACATTGTCTTGTTCCCCTTCTTCATGCTTTTATCCATTCTTTTATGAAAATGAGCACAAAAGAATTTATGTTATTCTGCTAAGCAAAGGTTTAGTTGTTACAATTAATTCTTTTTATTTTATTTTTATTTTTTTTTGTTTAAAATTGCTGGAGAATTGTTGCCGCCGTTTCATTGTTATTAAGTTTCCCTGAATGTTGTTGTAACTTTACACCTTAACTTTATTTTTGTTTTTCTTTTTTTGTTATCATTCTATATATGTATATCGGTCTATATGTATAAACATATATTTTCATACGTACATACATATTTCCCATAAGACTTGCGCAAATTGTAATCCGAGTTTAATTCCACAAAATAATGTTTTATATAAATATTGTTTGTGTGTGTGTGTAAGTTTATAAAAATGTCTGTGTAAAATATTATTGCTGGAAACATTTTTGTCCTAAAAATTTCATTTGTTATGATGATTTGACTAGAAGAATTTTTTTGAAATGATAATTTTTTTATTTGTTTCAAAATTATAAAAATAAAAATGACCTTGGACTAGATTGGTATTCTTTAGGTTTATTTTTTAGTTTTTCCAAAAAAAAATTAATTATTACATAACACTATTTCTTAATAAGTAAATAACTGGATATTTTATAGTTCACTAATGATCAGGAGATAAGAAAATTTAATACAACCAATTGATACCAAAATGATTTTTTCGCAAAACTTCAGGATTCATGATTAAATTTGATATATTTTCAAGTTTATTTAAAAGACTACCACCGGTCACTTGCAGATCAGGCAGAGGGAGACTATTCAAAATTGACCATATTATATTATAAGAATTTTTTAATTTCACAAGTTTTTGTTTTCATAAATTTAACCGGGCATAACATGACCCGTTAAGTCCGTTTTTATACATGCCGGATTCCTTGTAAAATTCTAAAAAACAAATATTGCTTAACATTACCAAGGAATTTGATGTAGTTTGTCACAATGGTATGATTTATAAGATAATCAGCAAAGGATTCTGACCGGACTTCTGTAGTCTGCGAACAGTTTCCTCAGGGTCCTGATTTATGCGTTCAACATACTAATTGCCTCATTTGGAAGACTGCAGCCTCTGCGTATAGGGGGTGAGGAAGATGTAAATTCAGACATATTCAAATAATTAGTTGTGATTACACACGAGGATTTTGAGCACTACCGATATATTGACCCAATTTTGTACACGGTGTAGAGAGTGTACACTATGTCTCGACGCATACTTTAGAGCACAGACAGCTTAGTTTTGTATCATCAGGTGTTTAGCTTATCATTACCCATGCATTTCTATCATGGTTTGAAATTTCATTTTCCCAGATGAAAAGACTAGGAACATGAGAGTGTGAAGCTGTCTGAGTATAAGACCTCGAATGGATCCAGACTGTATATTTCGCAGGTCAATCTATCGTTGTATAGATTTTTTGAAGGATAAATATTTTCATGGTTTTTAAATTTGGTAAACAAATTTGATTGTCCACTAAATTGTCCAGCTTCAAGTCAGTCGAGAACATCTCAAACATGTCTGTAAGGATATTTTTATTTAAAAAAATAATTCTTAAGTTATAAAATTATTTCCAAAAAAAATCTGTGAATCGTGAATCCCAAAGGAACTTTTAAGTTTTATTTTAAAAATTGATTAAAACCAAAATTATTTTAAAATAATTAAATGTCCTTTATCAAATAATACACAGCAAAAAAATCATCAAAGAAAGTATTAAAAATTCTCATTTAGATTAAAAAAATATATAATAACAGTTGTATTTTATTATTATCTTTATAAACGAAAAAAGATCTTAATAAAATATAAAAATATAATAAATTCAATACAAAAGAAAAATTATTTTTATTTTAATCCGCAAAATACTTCAAAAAAAAAAAAACATTTCAAAATGAGAAAAATATCTTATTCTTTCTCTTGGATTTCACTAAAATGACTTGTCAATTTTTCTACTTTTTTTTTAATTTTTTCTTAATTTTTCGACATGCTTGAACATGAACATAAACTTTCTTCTTTCCTCTAAGTCCTTTTTCTCAGTTTTTTTTGTATATAAAACACGTATCAATAAAATGTTCTTTATTATAACAATATTTTACTATTTCCTTATCCTTGAAGTTTGGAATACAGAGAGAAGGAGAGAGTGAAAGGAAGAGAGAGAGGGAGGGAAAATATACAAACAAGCTATGCCGAATCTTCTATACCCTTCACCGCAAATGTCTAAGAAATAAATTAATTATGTTTTATACATGTACATTATACGCACATATAAAAACACATATACACTCACAAACGTGAATTTTATTTTTTATATATAAAAAAGAAATCTTTATGAGTCATAAAATTAGTTATATTTTTGGCTATAACTTTTTTCAACTGAACCGATTTTAATGATTGGATTGGAATAGGAATAAGGTACATATTTCTTGATATTATGATCATTTAATTTAATTAATTTTATTCTAATTTCTCGATTTATATTTGATAATTTCACTAAAGTTCTTTGCTTTTATTTGGAGGTTGTCTCAAATATCGGTCTATATCTCTTAACATATTGAACCGATTTTGCTGGTTTTAAACAAGAAACTTCTCAGGACTATAATAAATACACAAGTCAAATTTCATTGAACTCTGTCAATTATTGCGGATGTAAACGTGCCAATAACAGACAGACGGACAAACAGACAGATGGAGGGACAGTCAGAAGGACATAGTTAAATCAACTCAGATTTTGATGTGATGCAAGAATATATACATTAAAAAAGTCTTAACTGATTCCATCTTAGCATTTCACACGAAATGACAAAGTTAATATACCCTCTGCACCACTTGTGCTGGTGGAGGGTATAAAAATGATATGATGTTTTGGATAAAAGGATGTTCTTCGAATACTTGTACATCTCATCCATATGTTTGTTAGATATTTATCTAAATCTATTAAGATTCATATTCCACGCACAAAAGACACGTTTTCTTTGTACAAAATTATGCTTCTTTTGTTGTTGCTTTTTATACTCAATAAGTCCTTTGACTTTTTTTACAAAGAGGATAAAAAATTCTATGTAACATTATTATGCCTATAAAATGTTTACATGTGTATCTGTTTAAAGGATAGAAATTTTTTATACATGTGTGTGTGTATGTGTGTACCAAAATGTTAAATCAAGTGTTAAAGACAAAATGCCCTTATATTTGTATCTTGTTTTTTTTTCTTTTTTGATACGAATTTTATAAACGTCTTTTTCATAATATAACCATAATCATAAACCATATTTTCAAATTATGTAAAGTTACAATGGTAAGAAAATGCATGGTGCGATTGAAAAGGGCTCTGAATTGCAAAAAGTTATTCTTGAAGACATCCAACACAACTATGTACAGTACTGTTCAAAACCTAAGCAACTTTTCCCAGTAAATGCTCAAAAGCTGATTATAATCTTGGAGAGTTACCTGATCAAATAAAGGCTTGTAGTCCTTCAAATCAGCTCGAAAAACCATGTAAAATTTAATTTAATTTTCTCTTTAAAAGTTAAAGTTACAAAAAATCCATTTGGACGTACTTTATAACAATTCAGAAGAAATAATTCTTTGTCTTATATCCCTTTTTATAATTATTATATTTAACCAATTAAAAATTATAATAGCGACGTATATATTCATTCACTTTAAGTTATTATTATGAAGTGGATCTAGTCCAAGGTTTCGAAAACATGTGTATCAAAAAAAATCTGTTCTAAAATATTATTTAATATTTGCATTGCATGGGTGCTACCTCTTCCCTTGATTCTAACCGTCCTACATTTTGTCCAGTAAAACTGTTTGGAATCAAATTTTAGAACTTTCGCTGAAATAGTTGTTTAGATATTTGTTGATCATGATTTCCTTTATATAGGGAGTATTCCTTCCCCTGGTAATATCGGTTTAACATTTTGTTCACTTAAATAATTCCTTAAGAAAGTGATTGGAATCAAATATGACAACACTTGCTGTTATAGTTCTTTAGATATTCGATAATCATTATTTGCTTTGTATGGGGGGATCATCTCCCTATGATCCTATCCGTACTACATTTTGGCCGGTAAAGAAGATCCTTGGGAAAGTAATTGAAATCAATTTGAATACTCCCGCTTTTAAGTATTATATTTTGATCAGTTAAATAAATTCTTGAGGAATTTAAGAACATTTGCTATTATAGTTCTTTAGATATTCGATAATCAACATTTTCTTTGTATGGGGGACACCTCTCTCAATGATCCTATCTACCCTTCATTTTGTCTAGCAAAACAGTTCTTTGATTAAATGGTTGGGACAAAATTTTAAAATTCTTACCATAATTCTTTAGATATTCGATAATCAAAATATGCTTTTTATGAGGTATACCCCTTCCCCTGATTCTATCCGCCCCACATTTTGTCTTGTAAAATAATTTCTTGAAAAAGTTATTGGCACCAAATTTACAAATTCTCGATTAATTGGTTCTTTAGATATTAAATAATCAGTATTTGCTTGTATGGGGTAGCTCTTCCCCTGGTCCTATCGAAATTTTTTTTACCGTATGTTAGTTTTGGGTATATGGGGATCATTTTATATATAGGTAGTCTTATTTGTGTATATGTGAGTGCATATGTATGTGTGTGAATTTACTTCACATGCATTTGTGGTGGAATATCATTCTTTCTTGTTATTATTTAGAATTTAGTCTAAAGTGATTAAATAGTATAATAACCGATCCAATAGAAGCCGATTCCTCAACCTTTCCCCAGCCAATACTTACTCATTCACCTCCCATATAAGTCACCTTTTCGGAAATAATAAATCTCTCTAATTCGGGCAATTTTTTTTTTAAATGTTTAGTTGTATTAGAAATTGCATACACTTTCCCATTAACCCTCGTTGAATTACTTTATTATGTAACGCAATTGTAAGTCAATTTAACCCCTTTTTTATTTATAACTCGTAAATATACTCAGTTTATTCCTTTTGAGTTGGAAAATATGTTTTCCCTCTGTTTGAAGGTCTTAGTGTTTTTATTGCCATTGAATTTCTAACTAATAGACATTTTTCCTTTTTAGCGATTTTTATAGACTTCTTAAAAACCGTTAAGATTTTTATTTTATTTTATTTCTTATAATAGAGTTATAAACAAAATATGACGATAAATTTTTATAAGGCAGCGTTTTAAATAGAAATTAATAGAAAATATAAATATTTCATGTACTCGTAAATAGATGGAAATCTTTTAAACTGATTTACCATTCTATAGATATATGTATATGTATGTGTGTGTATTTGAATTAATTTCTTATCTTTTTTATGTGTATGTGTATGGTTTGAATTATGTTCAAAGAGGGTTTGAAGTTTATTAAAATCAAGTAAAAATGTTATAGTCGGTCAAGACCGATTATTTTATAACTTACACCAGATTGTTGATAGTAAATATCTGCTACGAAAAACTTATGAACGACCCTCGTATAATTTGCTTACCTTATTATGTTTATATGTGCAATGTATTATCATGATACTTACATTTACATCAAATTTATACGTTTTAAAGGGAATTTTTTCTGTAGGTTTATATGGGAATCAGAAAAATTATGTCCGACCCTCGTTCAACTTTGGCTATTTTGGCTTATATTTATCTCATATATGACTAAATTTTTCAATACGCACGTATATGCGCGAATGAGTGAAGGTTGGTTGTATGGGACCTATAAGAATAAATGAACCGACTCGCATAATTTGACACATCGTTTAAGAATATAATATGGACCTATACGAATTAATAAACCGATAATAACCAATTTCAAAACTGCGATCTGTACTTTGCGAACAAGTTTTACATGGACAGTCAGCCGGATGGACGGACCGACATGTTTAAATCGATTCAGGAAGTGATTCAGATTCGAACGATATTTTAAAAGTGGTGGTAGGACTATTTTTTCCTACCCGTTTCAAACATCTGGACAAACGCATTGCTAGCCCCACTACCTATGGTGGTGTAGGGTATAAAAATCCTTTTGCTAAAATACAAGTTAATAAAAATATATATTTTGTGTGAAAAGCGTGAAATCAATATGACAAATTGTTTAAAATATTTAGTGGGTTAAGGGAACATAGATTCGTTGCGTATATATTTCGATAATTTTATATATTTGTATTATATGATAGAGAAATGATTTCCTTATTGAAAAATGAGAAGTTTGAATTCGGTAAAATCGTAAACCCTGTAGATGGACATTATTGTTTGAATTAGTTTTAGTTTTAGCGGACATAGCATGTTATCACTATAGTACAGTGTACAATAGGGCAGAATCGATTCTTTTAAATAATCTGTAACTATTGACAGTGCACAGTGGGGCAGAATCGATTTTTGGAAATGAATCAGTAACTATTCATCGGCTGAATGAATTTGCGCGAAATTTAACCTAATGAAAGCAGAAGAGTGTGAGCGGTTTTATCGGGGCCTGAACTTTGAGTATCAAGGACATTAAATTTATTTAAACGCTTGCAAAAATTTTGTTTTTTTTATTCAATTTAAATTTTTGTCAGTAACTTATAGTCCCTGACGAGGCCTTTAAAACATTCTTATGTAGTGTTTTTATTCCTTATAGTTTTCGAGTTATTTGCACATGAATTTTCAACTTTCAAATTTTTGCAGGATTTTCAAGTTTTTAATATTTATGCGAAAGTATTGTTCCTTTTCACCTCAAAAATCTAAAGAAATATATTTAGAACTTTTTTGGGAGGAATGAAAGCGGAATAAACAAGCAGACGAACGGACATCATTAAATTGATTCAGAGGTTTTAAGTCGAACGGTATACTTAGAGGTGTATGCGACACCAATTGTTTAGAGCAAAAGCGCATAAACTCCAACCACCTACGGTCTTGTGGGTTCTTCAATTTTCTTTGGACAAGAGCCCAATATCTCTCCTGGCCATAGCACTTGGAGGTTTTGAATACTGTTTTAAAAACTTAATTTCGTGCTCTGCTTTTTTTGGCCTCTAAACTTTAAGCAGCGTTTACGTCAGGAACTTTTTGATCCTTTTACGTTTTTACTCTCTCTTTTGCTTCTTTATTTTGTTATTGTGATTGCTCTTTTGGTATATACACTCCATTGTATCACTCTCTGTTGCTAGTCTTCATGCACATGCACTGCTATGTTATTCTCTCTTTTGCTGCTCTTCTTACGCATAAAATCCTGCTGCTACTTTCTCTGCCTGACCTGCTGCTGCTTCTCTGATAAGCCACCTCTGTTACTCGTCTGCCCTGCTTTGACGACGTAGGCATTGGCTTCCAAATTTTGCTATATTCATCTTTGTGGGTTTATTTAACTCTTAAATGGCTATCAGAGCCATTTTAGGTCTGACCCTCCACCTGCCCCTAAACCTAATAACTGACACGTTTTGCAAAGGTAACTTGACAAAAAAATCAATTAATACATAAAAGTTTCAATGAAAAACGTATGTTATAAATTTTTCGATCTCACTCCTTACTTTATGGGGTCATCTTAGATGATTCCTTGGTGTTACACTTGTCATGGTGAAGGGTATAAGATGATGACGTTATAAAATTTAATAAAAGCTTAATTTAGTGTTAATAATAAAAACAAAAATGCAGATCTCCAAAACTACTTGTAAAACAATATATAATTAATGATATTGACAACGTCATCGAGAAAAGTTTCTGAAAGATACTTAAACTTTTTCTCAAGTGTGTTATCCTTAAGAAAAAACAAACTACTCCCATGATATAAGAGACTCATTAAGTTAATTAATGATTATTTCCTTTTTTATTTTGATTTTCAAATAATCTGTGTTAATCACGGCAAATATTGTATAACAAACAACTTTCATTGGCTTTCAAACTGTATATCAGAAGTGAGATTGAAAATTTCTTAACACACGTTTTAAAATTACGTACTAAAATTATAAACTTTTTTCAACGAAGTCCAATTTAGTTCCACAAAAAGTAGGCCAAACTTACAAAGGTCTGCCATCGATTTGTTTTTAATGTTATGAAAGAGTATCGGAAGAACTTGCCCGTTATAAAAAAAACCTGGTTCTAGCTCCAAGAACGTAGTTAAAGCTAATGCAGTTAAACATACGAGTCTCAAACATTCCTGACATAAATGCTGCTTAAAAGAAAGAGTCCAAAAACAGAGCACGGAAATTGAAGTCAAGTGTTTCGAAAACAAATATTCTGGATGACGAAACGTATGTTTTTCGCAACTTTATGGTAAAAATTTATGTTGCTGATGCTTGAGGGAATGTTGAAGAAAACTTTAGAACCGAAAAGCAGTCAAAATTTCCTAAAAAGTTCTTGGTATTACAAACAATATGCAGTTGATTCATACAATGTGTCCACTTAGGTTTGGCCCAATTTGGCATCCTGTCGCTCTTAAGTGGTACAATAACAATAAAATGGTATTTGTACCAAAAAAGGCAAATGCTCCAAATAGTCAGGAGCTTAGAATAGATATTGGGATCTTGTTAAAAGGAAACTGAAGGGCACAAAAACAATGTCCAAAATTGTGGTAGATTTTAAAAGGAGCAAAGTTATAGAAAGCACTACGAAAACGTAAATGGAAGAGTTTCCGAAAAATAAAAATATTTCTTTTATAATAAAATTTACAATAATCAAGTTGAGTGGTTTCGTTTTTATTAAGGTATATGTATGTTAAGAATATTCCGATCTCATTCCTTATTAACTATAGTTCTTTGTTTCAAAAGATTTTTGCTCATTCATATGTGGACTCTAAAATTCATAATTCTTTTTTCTAAATGACTAAGAATTTTTTAAAAAATCTAAAAAACTTCAAAAATAGAAGATTAAATGTGTTTTAGTTTAGGTCATTTGTATTTTTTATCTCGTTCCAAAGATCTTTTGTTTGGGTTTTTTATGGTTCTAATAATAAATTGACTTTAGTTTATGTTTTTTTCTTCTCATTCAAATGTATGTCTGTATGTAAATGTTGTATAACAGATTTTTTTGTTGGAGATAATTTAAATTCTCTAAAAATGGTTTGTTAAACATCCCTCATAAAATACTTCCTCTTTTTTTCTGGTCCACATACCACACATGCACATGTATGAAAGTGTGTATGTGTGTACGTATGTTTTGTTGTATGTAAATATATTTTATTATTTAGATACTGGTAACACCCTTTTAATATTTGTTAACACGTACGTGTTATCCATCTATGACTATCGTTGTTATACATAATTTGTTACCAGATACTTTTATTACGTTTAGTACTTGTTTTTCGTTCCTTCTTCACTTGTTTGAACATCCAGTACTTACTTGTCTTGTTGACCTCTGGTTACGTATTATTATTTATAAAAAAAAGTGGTCAGTGAAAGTTCAGAGACGTCTTAAAACATAGGTTGGACGAATTGATGAGTTTCCCTTCGGAGATTTGTGGTCACTTTGATATAATTCCGTAAATTACTGGACTCGGATGTTCTATAGGAGATTTTTGTCCTTATTTATGTGTTTTTCGAAAAGAATAAGAATATGACAATTTCGAAATAAAAGAAAAAGATCAGTTGTCAATGAAATAAATTGCAAGATCTGAACTGGGATGAACTAGAACTGAACTAGAACTGATCTAGAACTGAACTAAACTTGAAGTAGAATTGAACTAGAACCGAAAAAGGACATTACAATCCCTTTAGTAAAACTGAAATATAACTTTTTGTAAGTTATTTAGCTTATTAATTTCACCAACAGCTCATCTTCCGCGAAATCCAGCCAGTAGTATCTCGTATAAATTAGGTGTTATACTTTTATATATTCCTAGTATAATTACGTGCACTATTACCTTATATGAATCTGTAAGATTGCACTTTTTGAGTTACAACATCAGTTAGATCAGAAAAGTTTACTGAGATGACGTTAACACCTGGATTTTTATTATGTCTTTATCACCTTCATTATCAACGGTGATAGAGAACTGCAACGTTTGTCCATTGAGTTCTCTATCTCCTGCAATGTGTGCAAACTACACTTACTTTGGTCCACTTGTGACTTCTATGTGAATATGATAGCATTAGGCTAATGTAATTTGCCCATATCTCAAATTATAACATATGTTGTTCTGTGAGCCTCCTATGCGATCTGTTGTTGGTGAGATTATTGTTCTGCGTTTCCCTGCCGATTTTCATAAGCTCCCTTCATCGGTGATCCATTCTCTATGCATACGTTCCTTGTGGCTGAGAATTGGAGTTTCAGGTTCTGTTAATAGGGCATTATCTTCATCTTTAAGATCTAACAGCATCCACGAAGACCTCGGAATAAGCACTCGCAATCAATTTGATGTTCTTGTCTCAGGTATTCTGAAGAGCTGTTAGTTTTTATACTCCTCTTCTATTAACATATGTAGTTCATCACGATACTTGGCGCTTATCACTACATGACCGATTTGTTTAACCGTTTGCTGATCAGGAATAGCAAGTGGCCTGGTAAGAGAATAATAGCTCATCCACTCCAAATTATTCACAGCGTTTTGCTCAAGAAAATCTCACTATTTTCCTTTGACTTCAGATCCAATTTGTACGTGGTTAAAGTAGTGCTATAAATTCAGCTTGAGAATATTGGGAGCTTGGGAGAGACTTTCATAAAGTGATTCGGAGTCGATTAGAAAAATCTGTCTCTGCCATTTTAGCTTAGGTTAAGGTACATTAAAAATTACTATTTCCATTAAAATAAAAAAACTAATGTTTACGCCACTGACATTTCCTTAGACTGTTATGATAAGTGTGTGTGTGAAAAATACACATAAAATTTGAAAATATAAATTGTATAAATGAGCAAACATAACCACACATTTATTATTGTTAATAATATTTAAACTAAATCAAGCAAAATGATAAGACAGCAGCTTATGATGGGTGGTGGTCAGTCAAACAGATAGACCGACAGACACTCAATGAATGAACACGTTTATCTTGTATATGATTCAAAATTGTCACCACCCTCTCGTAAATATTTATGTGTCTTTCTATATGATTCGGAAACATAAAAAAAATCATGTATAAATTTTGACCCCTTTTTTTAAATGGACATCATCCCCATTTTAGTAGAATTTTGATGTAATAAATTTTTATCTTGCAACACTTTTGTTAACGGCAATTTGTTTAACAATGTGTGTGTGTATGTGTTTGGGTCAACATCACACACACATTCATAATATTTAATTTAATATTTTTCTTGTTTCCTTTTCCAGTTTAGTTTTTCTTGTGGTTGACCATTGAAAAGAGTCTTCGCTTTCATAATTTGGAATTATTACAAAATGTATCTCAAGTTTATGTGAGAGGGGAGGTTATGGAGATCACAGTATTCCTTAAATATTTGATTAACCATCCTTAAACTGTTTATATGGTCAGTAAATTGCATAAATGTTTGATAAAAATCTTTATTAAATTTTTTGAAGAAAAATATCAAAATTTATTTCAAAGATTAAAAGATGGAAAACGGAACATGAAAGTATCGTTCCTTTATGTTTTGTTGTAAAAAATTTATAAAATAAAAACTATAAAGTTTGTAATTCAGAGGTGTTTGAAGTTGCTGGAAACTGTCAAAAGACTTCTGTTCTTGAGTCAGTTAAATTTTGTTAGTTTCTAAGTTAAAAATTTTGTTTCCAATCCGCATCAAAAATGTTCCAGTTGGAACCGTCAGTGTAAGGTGTTTCATAAACTGTGTTTTCATATTTCATACGGTTTTCTAAAATTTGCTCTATATTTTCTCAATTGTGGACGCAGGTGCAAAATAAGGCATTATTTAAATTATTCTATTAGGGTCAGTGAGTCTGAATTTAAAACAAGTGGATCTTTCACAGGCAAGGTCTATACGTGATCACGCATACATTTCTACGTAACCTTTTGTTGCTCCGATCCTCTGTGATATGTCATTGGAAGAATATTATAAAAAGTCAAAGCGTTTGGTTGTGTCCTTAAACAGGGGTTTCTCCTAATAGGTTACTTTCCCTGAAGGAGTTCTTACCTCATATAACAAGCGTTGAACTCCAAAAGGTAGCTTTTTAACGAAAACCACAAGCGAGAAATGTGGTATGTAAAGTCCAAAACATGATATTTTTTCAAACCGATGCCAATCGGGAATAATTTTCAAATTAGAACTAGTTTTATATAAGGGATGTTGATTTCCCCACAAAAGAATTTCTAACAACTGAGAAGTTTTTACAATAACACCGCAGCCATGATATCAAGGTAATGTTTAGTTTTTGATGGCAACAGAAAAATGTTTCGGATTATTTGAAAATTTGTGTCGCAGACAATTATTTCGTTTAAAGAAATCATTTTAGCGAAAACGAACAAATATTCCACCATCCAAAATTTTTCATCTTAGCCAAAAAGACTTTAGAGGGCTGTGTGCACCTTATAGCAAGGGCCTTGCTTCTTCGGACTATTTGAGAGGTTAAGCTAAAACTATAGTAAGACCCTTTCTCCTTCGGACTATTCTTAGTTTCGGTACGTACACTGTGTGCCCAAATAAATTAGATGTATTAGAATTGATTTGGAGGATCAAATTTGGCTTTTGAAAAATTCTTCATCTGTATCTTCACCTTACAGATGAAGACAGGGCATCAGTCTTTAATTCGTCCTAATTATCCCCGTGCACCCAGATCAGCTGCAGTTACGCCCCCTGTTAGAGGCCTTAATTGCAGCCTTGCTGTCAGTAAGAATATTGATATCTAGAGCCAATTTATAGTTCTCGAAATTGTTGCAATCTTAGACTGAAATATACTGCATTCATTCGGAAGTCTGAAAGACATTAGTGTACGCAGTACACTTCCATGTAGCTGCATTCCAGTTATGTGGTTGGTAATTGATGGAATGCAATAGTCAATGAATTCTAGAATAGCCCAAGTTACTTCCAAGACACTCTTATACCACCAGTTTCCGCTGGCGATATTCGCCGTCTGAAGAGCGAATTTCCTTAGACGATGTGGACCTAAGTGCTTCGGTGAGAGACTTCAGGATTTAATCAAATTAAATTACGAATAAATTTGAGGGGATTTTAATTGATTTACAGAATGCCGCATCATAGAATAGAATTGGTCTTACAACAGATCCATAATTCAGTTTCACAGTTCTGAGTCTAAATCCCCATCAGCCCCGTGTAGCCTTACTACAGATAAAGATAGCCGTCACAGCATTAGATACTCTGGCATGTGTGTTCGTTGCCAGATTATACCAGGGTTAGCGCCAAAGTTGTCCCATTCAATACAATACATTATTCCAATTTATTTTATTTATTTCTGCGCGAGTAAAGATAATTCAACCTTTTTATATAGATTTTTCAAACGATTCCTATTAATACCTAAAATTTACTCGGAATAATTCTTGTAAACATTTTCACTTCAGAATACAAAGAAGCAAAATCTGGAAAAGACGTAATAATTCTCTTGCAAACATAAATGTTTAAATTAATGTTCATTTTTCCCAAATAAAATGTAACAAAATTCTCTAGAGAGAATTTATTGTTGTTGTGGTAAATGAATTAATTGTTAATTTCCTCATTTTATTACATTTTGGTTCTTTTGATCAAAAAACAATAGTGGACATAACAATTCATTTAATAACTACAAACATTTATACAATACATATGAATGTTTATATGTATATGTATGGTTGGGTGTATATGATAAATACAAAAACATGTGCATGTTAATTTATAAAAGTCTATAAAGAAGATTGTTATTGTATTACTGTTGTTGTTGTTGTTGGGTTGTTACTAAACGCATTAAAAGATTAACACACTGAGATACATCGACATGTGGGGTAAATACTTTTATTAGTAAAACATGGCAAAAGACGACATCAACAATAAGAATAACAAGAAAGAGTATTATATTCGGCAAAGCCGAATCTTTCAATACCCTCCAACACAAATGTATGTGATGTAAATACGTTATGTTTCGTCTATATACGCTAACACGTACATTTACAAACGAATACAAATATATAAAAGTTTTTTGTTAATTATTACACACGAACATTAAATCTATATAAAAATGAATCTGTGTTTGTTTGTTTGGGACTTATAGACAGCTAAACTACTGGACCGAAAATAAAATAGGTTATAAAAAATTTCGATAGAACCTGGGGGTGATGTATCCCTCCATACAAAACAAATATTCATTATAGAAAGTCTAAAGAACTATAACAGCGACAATTTTCAAATTTGGACCCAATAACTTTCTCAAGTTACTATTTTAGAAGACATAATATGGGGCGGATAGACTAATGGGGAGTGGTAGCCTCCATACAAAACAAAATTTTGACCATCGAATATCTAAAGAATCATAACAGCGAGAATTGTCAAATTTGGTCTCAACCACTTTTCCAAGGAACCTTTTTACAGGACCAAATGTGATGCGAATAGAATCAGGGAGGAGAGGTAGCACTCATACAAAGCAAATTTTGATCGACGAATATAAAAATTAATTATAACAGCGAGACAGACAGTATTCAAATTGGTTCCAATTACTTTCCCAAGGATCCTTTTTATAAACCAAAATGTAAGATCGATAGGACTAGGGAGGGGGTGGAAATAATGATTATCGAATATCTAAACAACTACAATATCGTAAATTTTAAAATTTGGTTCCAAACAGTTTAACTGAACCAATGTAGGACAGAGAATGTTGTAACTTTTTTTCTACTGAACCGATTTCATTCTAATTTGTCGATTTATAATTGACAAATTCACGAGAGCTCTTCGCTTAAATTTAGACTGCCTCATATATCGGTCGATATCTATTAATATACTGAACCAGTTTTGCTGGTTTTAAATAGAAAAATAGACTACAATAAATACTCAGAACAAATTTAATTAGGCTCTGTCAATTATTGTGGATGTGAGTGTGCCAACAATAGACAAACAACCAGACAGGAATATATACATTATAGGTCTCAGATGATTCCTTCTTTACGTTACAAACAGAATGATAAAGTTAATGTACCCTCTTCACCAGATGGTATATTAAAACAGACATTAACTACGATATGAAAACAATGAATAGTAAATTATTATGACCAAGTTAACGGTAAAGCAACAAAATGACTTAATGACCCTCATTATTGGTAACAATGAAAACAACAAATTTAATGAGTAATGAAACACATGGATAAATGAACTGATACAAACGGAATAAAAGAAGAAATGTGATAAAGAATTTGGTCAAACAGAAAAGGGGAGAGATTTGTAGCGAATTTTGTTTAAATGCAATTGACTCAAACTGCTGTTGTGCAGGTAACGTAAAATTTATGTTTATTAATAATCATATAATTGAAAGTCTAACTAAATCTATATTTAAGGAAGATAAATATTTAGTATTTAATTTTACTTCTTACATAATGGTTATATTAACTTTGACATTTCGTGTGAAACGCTAAAAGAGAATCATTTAAGACCTCATAAAGTATATGTATAAGTAAAGAAGAATCAAAGTCTATTCTCTTCATCTGTGTGTCTGTTATTCGTACGCTTACGTCCACAATAATAATAATAATAATAATAATAATAATAATAATAATAATAATAATAATAATAATAATAACAATAATAATAATTAATAATTATTTTTAATTATAATTTTTAATTATTATTGTTATTATTATTAAAAATTAATAATAATAATAATTGACAGAGCTCAATGAAATTTAGTCTGAGTATTGGCTATAGTCCTGAGAAGTTTCTTATTTAAAACCAGCAAAATCGATTCGGTATATCAGGAAATATACCCGATATCTGAGGCAACCTCTAAGTTGAAACTTTTGTTAAATTTTCAATTATAAATCAGCAAATCAGAATTAAATTTTGCCATTAAATTAAGTTATATATACTTCATTATCATCGCAAAAATTATCTAAATCGGTTCAGTAGAAACTTAATTCATTTTATGACTCATTGAGGGTTCCAGTGTAACATTTGTAAATGTATTGAAGATTCGGCATAGTCGAATATAGCATTCTTTACTTTCCAGAATATGGTTTTATTCTTACAAAACTCTTAAATATCAAGCAATTTTATAGACATTCGAACAATTGTTTTTCTACCTGCCTTGAATAAATCTCCGTCCATATTTTGTATTAGCTCCCATATAAGGCCGCTTCCTGGAAAAAATTTGCTTTGACTTCCATATAAGATCTCTTCCCGTAAAACAATCCTATTCATAGTACAATTCTATTGAAAGTCGGAAGAATTGTTAATCTAAGTCCATATAAAGCCACTTTCTGGAAAACCGTTTTGTGCCATTAAAGCTCTTAAATTAAACTCGGCACAATTATTGTTCAAACTTTGAACTACAGTGAAATTCGTTACCATATTTCACTGTAGTTTTAATAGATGCCTTTTTCCGGAATCTGTGTTTTTTAAGCTGATGAAGGAATAATTAATTTTCAGGTTTTGCTTTAACTTTGGACTAAAAAACTGTATCATTCATACGGTAACTTGAAACCACGAAATTTGAATGTCGTTCACAGCTGTTATACATGAATATCGATCAAAAAGATCTTGCACATGCCTTCGTTCGTATATTCGAAGATATTTTTTAACATGTCTAATATCTTCGGATGATTAACAGTCGGAATTTGGAGAGTTGTTGTAAACTTCGCATAGTCTATGCTGGTTCAAACCAAATACGATTAATGCTGTTGTTGTACTATGTATTTTGCGGAATCCATGCTCGTGACGAAGATTACAGTTAAGCTGGGGCAGGAGAATAGCCTCAAGAACCTTAGCGAAGGAAGAGGAAGATCGGTCTGTAGGGTTATCCCTCATTCGCGTCTTTCCAGGTTTTTTTTATTGGGATGAATCTATCCATTTTTCAGGCACTGAGTATTATTAGGCTCCTTATTGAAAATTATTCAAGTATTAAAAATTCCCGCTTGTTAAGGTTTATCGACATCAACTTGAATATTCCGTTGTGGCTTATCGCTTTAGATGATTTGACAATTTTGACGGCTTCTACAACAATTGTGGTGTGTCAGTAACTGGAAGATTGTGAAATTTAAGAGCAACACTTCGTTGCTCGTGAGTTATCCTTAGGATTGAATATTTGATATCGCAACTATGTCGCGATCCCATCATCATTCTTCTTAAGGTTGGATGTTGATCGTATGGTCGACTAAATTTTATTTACTCCACTGTTTAGATTGAAGTTGTTTAAATGATCTAGCAATTTTTTCTGCTTGTGCTCATTTACCAACCTGCTGAATTCACAGTTAAGCACAGCGATGCTTGGGACGCAATGGTTGGTAATTCGGATTTCATCACATTGGTCTGCGAATGAATGTTTACACTGTTAATGTTGTAGTGATGGCTATATGGAAAGAAAATAAATCATGACTGATGCTGATCCCGATATAAGGATTATTACTCATTTCGCTCATTTGCTGGAAGGTCGTCATAACTCAAAATTCGCAAGTGTCGACTTAACATCAGAAGTGTATTTTATTATCTGGCAAATTTCATTCATAAATCAGACAGGATTTCAATAAAAATATATTATGCGAATTATATAGTTTATTGATTATTGCCATATATAAAGCGTTGTTCCGGTTGCGCATCGCTAGTTGTTAAGTTAACATTACAGATCTTTTGTATGGGTTTTGAAAAATGCATCAAATTCAAAGTTTTCATTCATGAATTCTAAGAAATTGTTTCGTCAAAAATTAAAAATACATCTACTGAAAAAATCATTTTTTGAGTTATGACAACCTTGCAGCAAATGAGCGATTGGTGATATTTCAAATAGATAGATTAGATAAGTCAAAATGTTCTATTTCATATATCATTCTGCTAGAAGATGGAAAATTTAATATTTGCCAAAATGTTATATTAAAAGAGAAGCTGCACTGAAACAAAAACAAGGCAGTAAAAATAACGAAAAATTGTTTAGAAATGAAGAAAGTTATCAGTCAACGTAATCTTTATTAATCATAATGAAAATTTTAGTTAATTTTTTGAATATTCTTAAAATTGACGAAAAATCGTCAATATGAATAATAAATGCTAATTTGAATAAATATCATCAATTTGAATAATATTTTATTAAAATTGACAAAAATAAATTCTTTATATTGATGAAAATTATTCAATTTTACTATCATTTTTAAGTTAAATTTACGAAATTTTAGTTGAATGGAAAAAAGAATACATTAAATATTAAGGATCAAGGGAAGGAGTACTCCCCATACAAAGCAAATATTAATTAGAGAATGTCTTAAGAACTGTAACAGCGAGAATTTTAAAATTTGATCCTAATGATTTCCTCAAGGAACTGTTTTACAGGATAAAGTATAAGACGGATAGGATCAGGCAAAACAAATATTTTTTATCGAATATCTATGGATCTACTACAGTGAGAATTTGGTCCCAATTACTTTTTTTAATACACGTCGATTTCTGAAATTTCGAGATCTCGATCTGAGAAATATTTTTTGTGCAGCAAAGAGTACCGAGTAAAAGCTAATTTTCGATAATAATTAAATAGTGTATAAAAAAGTGTATTAATAGACAATTGAAAATAGAGAAATGTCAAAGGTCGAAGAAAATATACAAAATTATTTGACGAAAATAATAAATATAACAAAAATTTTAATCAAATTAACCTCATTTTAATACGTAGAATTGACAAAAATTTATGTGTTATTTTACTTACGATGTGTTACTGCCGTTTTTACTAAATATCGGTGGATATAACATATTTCTCGTTAATTTTTTAACGATATTTTATTCAATTTAACATCTTTTGATAACATTTTTTTTTATTAAATTTTTAGTACATTTGAAGAAAATTCTTTAATTCGAAGAAAAATTCTGTTAATTAGAATAAAAATTTGTTAATTTAACACATATTTTTTCGTTAAAGTTCTACATATATTTTTCCTTAATATTAACAACGACATTTGGTTCAGTGTACGAATATCAAAATCCCCTTTTTTGTTTGGTTCTTCCAATATTTAAGCCTTTTCCGATCATAATAAATCAATAACTTTTTATTTTATATCATTTTCTAACCTTTTTCTATATTTATTAGTTTAATAAATCATAAGAAACAATTTAAATCTTAAAAAACTTTGAAATACTACAACAACAAGAAAAAGGAAAAAGACGTTAAATTCCCGTAATCATTTCAAATCGTGTGTATTATTTGAAATCTTAACAAGTGTGTATGAGTGTGTGTGTGTGGGTATTTTAAAATTTTCTACTCATACATGTGTAAAATTGTATTTTTACTCCTTTAATTTGATTTGATTTCTTTATAGATTTTTTTTATATTTCAAATAATAATAATTTTTCTTATTTCCGCACGAATTAAGATTTTGTCACTTTGGTCCCGTGTACCAGTAACAGTAAAAGCACAAGCACCAGTAACAATTTTGCCTCAAATAATAAAGTTTCCTTAAGTAACAATATTAGAAAGAATTTTTGAAAAAGTTGTTGAGAAAATAACACAATTTTTCACACTTTTCATATCTGAACTCAATCACCGACACGTGCCATTGAGGGCACGTTATTTTATTTTTTAAACCATCCACTGGCACAAGTGGTGAGGGGTATATTAACGTTGTCATTTCGTGTGTAACGCTAAAATGTTTATATACTTTTGCATCAAATCAAAATCTGAGTCCATATAGCTATGTCTGTCTGTCTCACCGTCTGAGTGTTTGTTGTTGGCACAGAGCTCTATGAAATTTGGCCTGAGTATTTGAAAAGTTTCTTATTTGAAACCAGAAAAATCGATTCAATACGTTAAGAGATATAGACCGATATCTGAGACAACCCCAAAATTAAAGCGAATAACTTTTGTAAAATTATTAATAAAATAATTCGACAAATTAGAATTAAAATTTTCTATAATATCAAAAATATAGACCTCATTACTGTTCCAATCAAAATCGGTTCAGTTGGAAAAAAGTTATAGCCAAAAATATTACTCATTTAAGGACTCATAAAGGTTTCTTTGTTATGTAAACGAAATACTTTCATAAAATGTATAAGTTTGTGCGTGTATATGTGAGTGTGTATGTGCGTAAATTGTACATGTATGAAACATAATGTATTTGCTTCTTAGGCTTTTGTGTGATGGAGGGTATTGAAGATTCGGCATAGCCGAATATAACATTTTTACTTGTTTTCGTTTCTCATTTTTTTGTTTTTGTCGAAAAAAATTTCTGCGTAAAATTCATATAAAAATTTTGTCACAATTTTTTACGCTCAATATGTTTTTTTTTTTGTTAAAGATTTCATCTTGTTATTTATGACAGGAAAAACTTTAAAATTGTTTTTAAATGCAATTTTAAAGGACAATCAAATGTTAAAGTTTTGTTTTATAACAAACAGATGGAGAAGGATGGGAAAGTTGTTTCCAATAAAGTATTTTACAAGAGTTGAAATGGATGATATTTTTTTAAATAAAATATTTAAGTTCCATATCGTATTGAGTAAGTACAAGAGCATTAAAAAAACTAACATTGACAGAAAACCGGTTTTCGAGTTATTCGAAAAGCACTAATGACCTTTATATGGAATGAAGTTAAAATAATGGTTCCATCATATTTGTATTTGTTCTTACATCAAAATAACCATTTGTAATAGATTTCATTAAATTATACTTGCACTATAAAATGTTCTAAATAGGTGGGGTAAAACGTCTAGGTCGATATCTGAACAAAAAATCTTGTAGTATATCATTTAATTGATATTATTGACGTGACGTCTAAAGCAGACAGACATAACAAAATCGATTCGGAATATGATGTCAAATATGTATACTGAAGGAAGCTTTAAAAACCGATTAACCGACTGAAAAAAAACAACATGTCGAATAATTTGAAAATAAAAAATATTCGAAACCGGTCGGTTTTTTATAATGCAGCTTTAAAACCGATTAACCGACTGAAAAAAACAACATGTCGAATAATTTGAAAATAGAAATTATTCGAAACCGGTCGGTTTTTTATAATGCAGCTTTAAAACCGATTAACCGACTGAAAAAAACAACATGTAGAATAATTTGAAAATAGAAATTATTCGAAACCGGTCGGTTTTTTATAATGCAGCTTTAAAACCGATTAACCGACTGAAAAAAACAACATGTCGAATAATTTGAAAATAAAAATTATTCGAAACCGGTCGGTTTTCTAAAATGCCAAAAACGTTTAACCGATTTCCGGTTTCGTACTTAATTATACTTATAAGTATTTTGTACCCCCTTTGATTATAAAAATTTTACGGAGAAAACACTTTTTTGTAAATAATACCTGAAATAGTAACAGACCTGCTAAACATTGTTGAAGTACGTTATTTATATCTTGGACATACAGCTCCAAATATGGGCGAATATTCACCAAATCAGTAATGTATATTAAAAAGTGGGTATTTGCTTTTATTTATCTTAGTTTGTCCAAATTAAGTGATATTTGGAATGGTGATGTATGGAACATATGGCGAATGATGTATAATTTGCACCTATAAGGAATGATGTATAATATTAAAAGACTTATTTTTTTTCAATATTTCCTTCAAATCGTTAAATATTTAGGAATTTTATGTGCTAAAAACTCCCATTAATGGGAGACATTTGTATGAGATCTTTATGAAATAATTAAAATAATTTACCGATCATAAGCAATTTACGCAAAGGTTATGTCAAAATAATATTTATTTGAAATTTCCATGTTATGTTTATGAAGTGCTCCATGGATCAGGGAATTGAAGAGATTTTAAAAATTTTAAATTTTTTCTTTAAAATTTAACAATTTTGGATAGGATTTATGACAAGACCTCATCCAAAATTTGCAATGTTTAGAAAAATAGAATGGTTTTATCAGTTACAATGTTATGTTATGATACTATAAGATATATCCTACACATATAAGTATACTTTTAATTAGAAATTTATAATGACAATCTATATACAAAACTGTTTCATCTCAATTCATAAATTAACATACCCTAAGTGGCCAATTTTGGTTGGTTACTCAAACTACAAAATATCTCTCCTCTAACTATGTGAAATTTTATTGAGATATTTATAACGGTTCAAAATTTACAGATTCATTTCCAAAACAACGATTTGGGCACACTGTACATCACCACAAGTGGTAAAGTGTGTACATTTACATTGTCACTGTTCTTGTAATGCAAAAAGGGATCATCTAGACACCATAAAGTATACTGTCTTGTATCTTATTGAAATCTGAGTCGATTTAGCTATGTAAATTCGGTTCAGCAGAACGATATATGAGTTGAGAACCTAGAAAAAAATGAGAAATTTTTAATATGGATTATGAAATTTTGCAACATAAAACTTAATTGTTATTCCCCTTATAAATGTCATACATTTTCGAAAATTTTAAAGAAAATTTCATGGAATTTAGCAAAATATTTGGAGGACTTTTTCTCTTTGGTGTTACCTCAAAGTTTCAAAGCAAAGTGATTGAGACCATTCTTTAGAAACTATAGTCAAGAGGTTAGTGTACAATGGTAATATTGTTTCTTAAATCTACGATTACTTACTTGTGGTTATTTCTTCCCTTGATTCTACCAAATTTTATTTTTACATATATTCCTACACAACATCAAAATGCTCAATCGATGTAAATGTGTTCGTTCATCTGCCTTTTGGTATATTACCAATCCAATGAAACTTGGCAAGATTGTAAAAAGGTTACATCTGGGACCACTTCAAAATTAATAAAATTTTATAAATTTTATAAAAAATATTAATTAAATTTAAATGTTGAAAAGAATGTATATGTCAAAATAAGCAACATTTTGATACAGCCCAAATTTAGTGAGTCATAAGGGTTGCAATTTTAACGATAATTTTCCGAAAATTGTTGCAAACATTCATTTTGAAATAAAACAATTGTATCATGCAGAGACCATTTTATTTTTCTAATTAAACGTAAATGTAGATCCTAATTTCAATATGGCTTTTCTATAAAGTCTTTTTCTGGAATGGGGTTTAATGCTTGAAAAATAATTGCATTTGTCCTGAATATATGGTCCATATTCAATATAAATTATTTCCAAGAAAGGGGTGTCTAAGGTTGATAAAACTCTTAAGTCATAACTAGTGTATTCAAAAAAACCGAAAGCGGAAATCGGTTAATCGTTTCATAAAACCGTCCGGTTTCGAATAATTTCTATTTTCGATTTATTAGATATACCGGCTTTTCAGTCGGTTAACCGTTTTTAATAAAAGGCACTTTTAAACTTTTCACTGATATATTTAGCTTTATTTTTGTATATTCCGCCATAACTGCATCATTAGACATCATATTCTGCATCGATTTTGCTGTGTCCGTCTCTTTTAGACATAATCACATCAATAAAAATTATTTAAATAAGATTCTGCAAATAAATAAGTTAAGTTTAAATAAGTTTTTTTAATTAAATAAACATGGTTATTTTAACATGGAACCATTATTTTTGCTTCATTTCATATAAAGGTCATTACACGATATTCGATTTTATTGATTAAACTCTAGATTTTTATTAAAAAATAACTATTTTCCTATAAATTTATAATAATCAAACAAAACCAAACCGGTTTTATTGAAAAGCCTAATTTTCAAATAAATTGAAAACCGGTTTTCTGAAGATGTCGGTTTTTTAAATACACTAATCATAACGATTTCCGGTAAATTTTGGCAAATGAATATGTAAACAGTTTAAAGAACATCTGACAATATTTACTTGAGATGCATTATGAGGCCCCCCTCATAATGCATCCGGTTTAGGAAATGTGGAATATTTTATAGAAGACAAATAAATTGAGAGATAATCAGATATATGCATCAATATCGGGCTTAGAAATCAATGTCGAGCTGTGTTATTTTAAATTCATATTTAAACTTAAAAACTGATTAAAAGAAAATAAAAATATAAAGAAAAATAAATAATGTCAACACCAGCAGTAATAAGTCCATTCACCTTTTTATTTTTTCAATAAATTAAAAAAATAATAATAAAAAATAAAGAAATTTATAAAAAATATATATTGAAATTCAATCTTTATAAAAAATTTTTAAAATTTTGGTTCAAATTTTGCAAACGTTGCTTTAATTAAACAAAAAAAATAGTGTTTTTATACTAACAAATACCAATAAAAGATTTAGTATAACCTGATTAAGAATTTATAAATGTAGTGGTGATTAATAATGAAAATATAAAAAAAACATTATTAAAAAATAAAAATTATTAAAAAACAAAATCTTTATATTAAAAAATGAATCTGTGTTTGTTTGGGACTTATACACAGCTCAACTCTACTAGACCGATTTTGCTGAAATTTTCACAAAGTGATCACCATATACCCGAAAGTAAAATAGGCTATAAAAAATTTCGATAGGACCAGGGGCAAAGGTACCCCTCATACATAGCAAATATTGATTATCGAATATCGAATTCTTCAAGCAACAGTTTTACTTGACAAAATGTTAAACGGATAGAATCGGGGGGAGAGATGTCTCTTATACAAAGAAAATGTTAATTATCGAATATCTAAAGAACTATAAAAGCGAAAGTTCTCAAATTCGACCTCAACCAGTTTTTCTAGAATTTGTTTTACTGATCAAAATATAGAACGGGTAGGATCAAGGGAAGAGATACTCTCACACAAAGCAAATATTAATTATCGAATATTTACAGAACTGCAAAAGCGGGAGTATTCAATTTCTTTCCAATTACTTTCCCAAGGTTCTTTTACTACTGGCCAAAATATAGGACGGACAAGACCAGGGAGAGAGGTCCCCCATACAAAGCAAATAATGATTATCAAATATCTTAAGAACTATAACAGAGAGAGTTCTCAAATTTGGTCCCCATCACTTTCTCAAGGAACTAGTTTTGTGAACAAAATGTACAATCGATAGGACCAGGGGAGAAATACCTCCCATACAAAGGAAATAATGATGATAGAATATCTAAACAACTATAACAGCGAAAGTTCTATAATTTGGTTAGAAACAGTTTTACTATATACTAAATGTAGGACGGTTAGGATCAAGGGAAGTGGTAGCTCCCATGCAATGCAAATATTAAATAAAATTTTAGAACGGATAGAGCCAGGGGCATTTGAAAAAATATCCATTGCATAAAATTTTTTAATACACGTGAAAGAAATTTCACAAATCACAAGGAGAGGAGAGATGTTTGAGCAGCAAAGCGCAACGGGTAAAAGCTATTAATTAAATAAATATTAATGTTAAAATAATAAAATCATATAAAATTTGCTGATTAATGAAAAAAATAGAATCATATATACATAAATACATACATACATACATACATACATACATACATACATACATACATATATATTTCTTCTTCTTCACTATAATTTTCATTTAGTAACCAGTTTTTCTTTTTTTTCTTTTTTGTTTGTTAAAAATATTTGATTTATTTTTTGGTTTAAATAAAAAAAACAAAAACAAAAATAATATTTTATTTTTTTATGAATAAATTAAAACAATTATTTTAATTAAATTATCATATTTGAATAAAAAAATATAATTATAATGAATTGTTAATTAAATTGTTTTTATGCTCGAAATAGTGAAACATTTTAATTGAAAATGCGTACACAATATACACACACAATCACACAGGCACACAAACAATATTGTTTAATGTGCATAAGTTTGTGTAAGTCTTCATGGTATATGGGTTTATGGTTGCGTGTGTGTGAGTATATGTGCATTGTATGCGTTATGGTCCTTAAAACGTATACGCTGTGGTAAATATTGATTTGCGATGGATGGGCAACCTTTGATGCCAATGGAATCAGAAAATTCAATGCCGAATGATGATTTGTTCAGTTCTAGTTCAGTTTCAGTTTAGTTCTAGTTCAGTTCTATTTCATTTTTAGTTCAGTTTAAGTTCAGTTGAAGTTCAAGTTTAGTTCTAATTGACTTCTAGTTCAGTTCTAGTTAAATTCTAGTTTAGTTCTAATTCAGTTACAGTTCAGTTCTACTTAAGTTCTAGTTCAGTTTAAATCTGCATAACAAAATTCAAAACAACTAGTCCACAAATGGCCGTAGCTTTCATAAAGACTCACTTCATATTCCATCTTTTTTAGGATTAGACAATCAGAATCTGTTCCACATCGGAAAATCCTCCAAGAAAAGTTAAATGTGGATTGATATCAATGAAAGTAGTTCCATATATTAATGAGATTTAAAAAAATAGTTGTGCTAAATTTTAGTGCATTTGACAAAAAAAAAAAAAAAAAAAAAAAAACTTTTTTATCAGCTTAAAATTCTATTCCAGGAAATGGACCTTATGTGGGAATTTATCTGTGGAACTACTTACATATATTAAAAATAATTAGAATTATAATTGAGACGATTTTCGTAAAAAATTCTTCCTATTTATGATTTTTATTGGTTTAATTCCGGGAATGGGCCTTATTTGAGAACTATAACTTAATATAAACTTGGTATTCGTCGAAGTAGTTACTAGTTACATGTATATAAAATTGTGACTGTCTGAGCTACCATCTTCATCTATCTAAACGGCTGCAGTTAGAAACATAAAATTTATATCGCTAAGATAGATTTGTTGGGGGTAACAACGGGTTAAGTCGGTAACATTATTTATCTTAAAGAGAAAAAGGTATTAAAAAATTCAATATTTATCGCTTTCCTATTTAAAATTAAACTGACAGATGTTTGCTAACTTTTTATTATGAAATCTCATCATAATTTCAACAGAAATAGAATGTTTAGGTTGTGGGGTCCCAATTGTATAAAAAAGCGACAATATGGGATATTGTGGTACCTTTTTGAAGCTGAAAGTTATATTTAACTGAAAATCTTAAATGAATTTATTTTTCCGAATCCAGGTAGCCAACTTTGGGATTCCTCTCATTGTTTCCTGGATCCTCTAGGAACTTGTGCTCTTTGAAGTTAATTGGAAAACAACTTAAAAAAGGTTTACTAAGATTTAATAATAAAAACATTCCGAATTATTACAGAATTATTTCCAAAAAAGTATTTTGGACCACTGTACACACGCATTTTGACAAATTTGATATATCTCGCCCTTTGGTGAAGATATGATAACAAGAATTCCTATATATTTTATCCAAAAGGTTGCCCATTTCTGTTTTAATTAATACATTACAAAAATTGTTCTTTTCCAATACTCATGCATATCAAACAGTATTTTTAGTTCCTCTTTCTTATTTCCTTAAACAAATGGCAAACAAACATTCAGCCATTTTCTGTGGAAAGCAAAAATATAGACAAAACTTATTAATTATTGCAAAAATATTCCTCCTCCAAAACAAAAAAAAATATTATACATGAGGTCATATCCATGAAATGGAGTTGATTTCTTGGTACTAAATGTAATAGAATTTAAAAAAAGTACTTTGTCAATTATTGAGTTATATTTGATGGGGGATATTTCACAAGACGGAAAATATCTTTATTTTGTGGAAGTAACCATTTAGCATCCCTGAGGTAACCAATTACCAGGCCACATAAGTGATCAATTCTGTCTGTTTTCGCAATTTAACAGTCTTGTTAAGTTAAAGTGGAGGCATTGGGATTTTCTAGAGATAGAACTTAAAGAATAATAGTGACAGGACTACACCCTATGGAGCTCCTCATTTAAGGTTTAGTTCTATGTTCTCAAAACTTAATGAATGACTGACGACCGTTCAAACTGTTGGGCAATGCTGACTGCAGCAATTGTTCTGAAACTAAGAGTGTCAAAGGTTTTTGAATTATCAAGTGTCACAAGGGTCGTACGTACGTTTATCTTTGCTGGTTCAGGCCATATAAACTTTTAATAGTGACGGCTGATAATGCTGTTGTTGTACTATACATTTTATGGATAAAAGCTGGTGATCAGTTACTATTAAAAGACAGTATAGTTTTAGAAGGTGAATGGGGTCTTTGATAATTTTCACCATAGTTAATAGGAGGGAATTCGGGCTTTAATCGTCTTCATTCGCGTCCTTTCGGTTCTGCTCTGGGATGATTCTACCCCTTTTTCAGGCATATTCCGTCGGAGGCTTACTCAAATAAATATTTGGCTGCGTAGATGGCTTTTGCATCTACATTTGGGGTGCACAAGTGTGGTGTGTCCATGACAAGCATGTTGTGAACAATTTTATCTCATTAGGCAACTTGTACGGTTTCTGCTCTGGGATGATTATATCATTTTTTCAGGCATTGAAGGAGTTTAAAAACCATGATCAAGTATTAAAATCCCCTCTTGTCATGATTCTTAAATATCAGCTTAGATATTCCGTCGGGCTGCATTGGTTTGGGGTGAATAAGTGTAGTCTGTTCATGACTGGCAATTTATAAAGTTTGCGAACAATTTCTTCTTTTCGCTTTATATCTCTCAAATATGGTAATCTTAAGGTTCGATTAATGTGATATTCCAAATTTTATCGCCACCTTATCATTCTTTATCTGAGATTAGCATTTCGAATTTCATCATGTTCGTCTGCAAGTCTTGCGGCTTCGGCAAAGAAAATGTTGATGGTTTCGTGCAATTTTCTCTCGGCGATGTGAACATTAAGGGAGTGCATATTTTAAACGGCATTGGAAAAAATTTGTGCCGTGTTCAGAGACGATGTAATCGGTTGATCGCTCAAGAAAATGATTACTAGTAGGTTGTCTAGAGCGGAGACATTATCATTTAAAGTGCAGAGGGTGTTTTAGTCTATTTGTTCCGCAAACCAGACCTTTTTTTGTCTGCCCAGAGTCAGGGTCAAATGTCTTGATTGTTTTTCGTTAATTTTTCATTTTAAACGAAATAATGTTATTGTTGGAACCGTTTTTTATAATTCAAAACATCTTTTTGATCCAAACAAGTATAATGGCATCATAGATATTTGGTTTTAGCGTTGATTTGGCTGATAACCTCAATTTATATGGAATCGAATTTTTTTGAAATAATTTATTGCGTGATATTGTTTTCAAATTCTTCTATGTTCTATTTCATGTGTGTGTACATTTCATGGTCTCTTCTTTTAATCTGCATCGAAATCATATTTGAGTGGTTCCACCTATAGTTCTCAAATGAACATACGACAACTTCAAATAAGCTGATTCTTCTTAGTAAATGTTATCTTTTTTCAGGTAACATAGTGGTCAACTATGACTCGAATGTTAATTGCCCTAAGTCAGCCTTTAATAAGCTAACATCTAATATAATTGATGTCATATCTTCAGATATTTGAAATAAGGTCTCTATTTCGCATTTAAAAAATTGAAAAAAAATCCGAATAACTTGGGATACATTGAGATGTTTGCAGAAATTTCTGCTTTTAATGAATCTATTTCATTAGATTTCTGTAGCAAAATTCTAGAAAGACTATTCTATCGCTTGCTATACATATTATATATTTCAATGGATGCTTCAATCAAGATCATTTTTATATCAATCCAGTCGTGATTTCACAAACCAGGTCGTTTAAGATAACTTGCTTGAAACTTTCGCCAGACTCTTTACTGTATCTTCCAGATAATATTTTCGAAAGATATTTACAACCCATTTGCTAAGATTTGCGTTCCTTATCTCTTCAAACAAACCCTCTAACGATACTATTTTTTTTTCCATTTCCCAATTACTTTCCCTTTTACAGCAAAAAGTACTTAATTTCTAGAAGAACTAAAATAGTTCCTAGGCCTTACCCTCATCTCTTTTTTGAGCATTCTCATCTACATAATTGTTACATTTTTGTAAACAATTCATTCTTTCATTCATTTAAAGCTTTCACTTTAATATACATGGTTCTCTCTTCCTCTCTTCGTTTTGAAAAATCAAAAGCGTAAAATCGAAATCGAAAAATTGTTGTTGGTAGTTGATTCTTGTTTTGTTGTCTTAACGGAGAAAATTGCTTAATTTCCTTATAACTTTCATTATCCTTGTATTGTTGTTGCTGTTTGTTACTCCTGCTAACATGAGCTGAAACATCACATCTACTTGTGATATCTTTTGTGTGTGAGTGTGTGTTTGTGGCAATTACCACGCATATCAGTTTATTTATGTATATGATGTGTGTGAGTATGTATGTATTTGAGTGTGTCTATTTTAAAAGGAAGTTTTCATAATTTATGCGTATCCAATGAAATGCGTATCGTTAAATGTTCAAAATTTATACATCATACGGGTATAATTGTTAATGGGAATGTCGGTATGTCTTTTGTACTCGTGTCTTATGTCTTTATTGTCATTAAATTAACTCCCTGTTTGCTCTTCTGTTTGTTGGTGTTGGAGTGTAGAAAATTTCTTGTATCCCGTTCTAGTTTGGAATGAGTTGTTATTGTGGTAATTTTTGGATTCATAATTCATTTCAATATTTTTTTCATTTCCTTCTCTGAGAAGAGGTTTTCGTGAAATTTTAGTCAATTAGTTTAAAAGGTCAAAAAGGTTTTGAATTAAAGTTCATATTTTTGGATGTGTGGCAAATCAAAAAAAAAGTTGGTATTTTTGACGGTAAACATCTGCCATTATAATTCTGAATTCTTTCGACACCAAATTCAAAAAAGTTGTGAATTTTAAATTGTGCAATTCAATTTTGATGATCTCGAAACAGAACACAAGAAGATATTGGAAGGCATACTCGACGAAAATAGTTGTGAAAGGCAGATAGAACTTACATTGTCATTGGAAGTAACACAAGAAGATATTTCACACGTTTAAAAGCACTGGGAATCTTCAGAGGCGAGATAATTGGATTCTATATGAATTAAAGTCGAGATATGTTGTATGGGGATTTTGCATGCCAAAGACATTGCTTGAACGTTACAAACAAGCGGAAGTTTTGGATCTTCCGCTTGTTAACCAAGATTTATACTGACAACTATTTGTCTATATCGATGAAAAATGGTTTTACTGGAATGTCCTGGTCTTTATAAAAGGTTCATTGTTTATTTCAAAACCGGACCAATTCTTTAGGTGCAGAATCCATATGATACTAGATGCAAGAAAAATGGTTCTTTTAAATGAACTGATGCCAAAAGACTTGGATGTATAACTTTGCATGTCAAGAATACAAAAAGAAGTAATGTTTATATCGATGCTGATAGAAAATGAATACAGTACCTAAGTCGGTTCAATCAGTCTAATTTACCCCTAAATCAAATATCCATGACGCCAAGGAAATGCACTGCTTAGGAAATCGAGTCAAAAAATCAGAAAGAACCTCTACAGACGATAATTAATTCCTTTGAAGAGAGCTATATAATGAAAAACTAACAGATTCGAGGCTTAAATCTATCATCATGACAACCTTCGACCGTATTTTGCAAAACTGAACAAAAACTAGTTGGAAAATAATGGATGATAAGTTATTTATCTCATGCGTTCGTAAATAATTCGCTTCAATTAAAAATAAACTTTTTGAAATTGGTTTGATTAGATCTTTTAATCAAAACCGGAATAGTAGATTCAATTGTAGGGAGCAGTCAACGAAAAGCGACCAGACCTATAATCTTCCATTATAACAACTATTGTATACATGTAGCATGACTGGTAATGCTATTAAGGAAACCAGTAGAGAGGCTTTGGCTCTCTACTGGAGCAAGAATGATATATATAAAGTGAACCAATACTTAGACTATCTGGTGTCGAAACTGGGAGATAACAACCTTCGAAATTTTACTGAAGACTTAAGTCTGTTAGCTCTTGATAAATTGAACATAGTATATCATTTTGGAATGGTTGGCTGAGGCCCTTTTGGTAGTTTGGTGCTGGCTATTGTTTAAACTAAAATCACTGGGAGGAGGTTACACTTCCAACATGCTCTTGCATTGCAACAGAAGTCGCCAATAGCTCCAAATCCATTGTATAGGAATTGCTAACTGTATCCATAAATAAGGATGTGGAGGCGTTCTTTTCCATACCTGTAGTCGGACAACCGGGAGTTTAGAAGGATATGGAAGATCCCCACGTAAATCTTGAACACGACTGTCATTCATTATCTGCTCGGTTTCCTTGCATTCAGATAATTTAAGAAACCAGATCCAGTACAGTAAGATCTAGACCTTATGGGTGTTGAAAAAATGCAGGTATTTCATCATCATGGTTTTCTCTTCCCATTTGCAACCTTAAATGTAACAGGGGAATTTCACTTTAAACACCTTTTCCTATAAAAGAAACTTAAGTAAATAAAACTCTATGAATGAAAACACCCATCAACCCACAGTTCCATAAAATAGATTACGACGTGTTTGGCATTCATAGTAATTGTCACAATTAAATGTGACAACGACACATACACGCTCACATAAGTGAGTGAATGAAAGAATGAATAAAGGTGTATGTATAAAGAATAAACAACAATAAAAACGACAAAGAGAATAAAAAGAAGCCCAATCAAAATAATAAAAAAAACATATATTGAAATGGGGACAATGGACGTGAACTACAAATAAAATACATTTAACTGGACTGGTCTAGTATTTTATCTATCTAAGAATGTGGGTGATGTGTATTGATTAGATGGATACGATTCCAAAAGAAAGTCAATCTACAACTTACAACTCAATTCGTATTTGTACAAAAACAATTGAATGCACTTTCGGTATGAAAAATGGGTGCTTACAAAATTTGGAATAATGGGGGAGAGAATTTGGAATAATAAAGTTGAAAGGACAAATGAAGTGCTAAATTCAACGAAAATGTGGAAGGAAGTTTCGTTGTTGTAAATGTCAAGGAAAGCTTTCCCCTTATAGTAGAGTTCTGATCAAACTGTACTCTGGAGGGAGTTCAGTTAGCCCTTCAAATAACTGTAGGAGTAAATTGTGTAAGAATAATTTTCTAGGAGTTCTGATATAAATTATATTAAGGGATCAGATGGCTCTTTGTTGGAATTCTCCACTGTGAGTGTGGATATTCAGTGTACTTATTAACAATTCCAGATTTTCATTGGACCCTTTTTATATTTTCAAATAATCGAAGTTTATTTTTTGTGGTTAAAACGCCAATCGAATTTGTTACGTATTTAATGAAACGTAACAAAATGTGATGACGACAAGTGACCTGGACACACAAGACACTGCATACATAAATAACTAAAAGATGTAAGTGTAATTGTATGTATATTTACAATACTTGAGGCATTTGGAAAAAAAATAAATAAATCGAAACAAATAAAAAAATCACACCACCACCAACATCTCTATCTTCTAGTGGATTTCATACGCATTCCAACAACAAACATACGTATTTACACGTATAAAATAAACTTATCCATTGTACCCTTCCATAAAATATGTGATGGACTGAATGAAATCCTTAAAGTCAAATATGTTTAAGTATAAAAAACAAATAAGGAAGAAGAATGAATAAATGACTTCAAGAGATAATAAAGACGCTGCCACGTAGAGCAAGTTGATTGTGATTACCATTGTCCACATACATGTAACAATGTTGCAACATTTACACATATACACATATATATGTACATATGTACTAGAATCAGTGATATTGACGATGATGATGATGATGGTGACAGTGATGATGAGTGGAAGGGAAGGGGGAGGTTTTTTACTGTCTTCATCTCATTTCAACACAATTGTCCTCATTCTCATCATCATCATTGTCATTATTATCGACATCTAATTTTTTTATACATTTTCAACTACATATTGTTTCTCTGTCATTGTCACTGTTTCTACTTGTTTCACCATTGTTTCATCATTGTATGGAGTGGAGTGTGGAGTGAGGTGTGTTAAATATTTCGTGCCTTTTAGCATTGTTTCCTTTAATTTAATTGCACATAAATACATTTTATGAGTCGCTGTGAGCTACTTTAGTCAATCTGTTGTAAAGTACTTTTTCTATTCTATTCGAATACTCAAGGGGAAATAATATTTAAGTACTCGTCGTTATAGCAGTTACTTCTGTTTGTGAGTGACCTGACTATTTTCTCTTCAAGGGAAATTGGGTTTTGTCAATAGTTATGGTTTTATGCTTATTTATTGAAGCTATTTGGAATCGAAATTTTACGACATTTGTACAGGTAAATTTGTTAAGAAGAGAATTCCATCCGAACACAATTTTTGTCTCTTCATTATCTTCGAAAGAAATATGTAATACCAGCAAATACAGATTTCATTACAAATGGACCTCTGCTGCAGAATAACCTGACTACTGATTGGTCAATGATTGTGAACTCAGTTTCTTTCCTGATTTTTTTCGCAGGAAAGAAACTAAAACATGTTAAACATATTCGGCTGTTATGAATAATTAATACTCTCTACCATTAACATTGTGGACAGGACCTTATATAGGAGGTATAACCTAATATTTACCGATATTTGTCAAATTTGTTATATAATAAGTTTTAAATGATATCAATAAAATTGGTCCATATTTAAGAGTTTTAGAAACCTGAAATCCTAATCCAAGATGGGATATTATATGACAGCTAGGTCGTACAATGGTCCTAAGCATTAATTATGGGTCCTTAGGTGCTTCCTTCTTGATTTTGCACACGGGATGGAAGGTATAACAACGGAGAAACTGTTAGATATGCGACAAATCAAATCTGCTTTGTTAGGGTTTTATAGGTAATCGATATTTAATATTTGACATGTACATTCAGGAATGTGGTGACATCGTATCCAAATATGAAGATCTCATTAAGGATGAGGCACTCTTTAATAAGACTGGTGCAACTATTCAGTTTAAACGCTAAGGCTACAGTTTTAACAGATGCTCGAGTAAGTTTTTTAAGGACTTTCCAAGGAGAACTCATGCAAAAATATATTTCTAAGTACTCCAGCATGTTCAAGGATTATTAGACATTTATATAAGCAGGGCAAAGGAAAGAGCACTGAGTCCATTTGATATGAATTGGGAAAGGTATGATATCACCACGTATCTTCGAGAAAAAAGACATGAAGGTTAAAGTGAATGTGGTGACATCGATTCCAAATTAGAAAAACTCGTTAAGGATTAGGCTCTTTAACAAATCTGAAACGACTACTACATTCTGATTCTGATCAGATGTTGTTAAGATTAGCAACACATCTGAAATTTTAAGCTGATGTAAGTAGAAGAACTTCCCATGTGAATACATGTAAGATTTTGATTAGAATAATAATGATGGGAAGGGGCGATATTCTTCCTTATTCACATTTATATAAATAGAGTAATAGGAAGAGTGCATCTTCTTAAACCAGGTCATCGCTGAACTGATCTTAGGCATGCAAAATAGTTAATGTGTTCCGATCCATAATGCTGCAACATTGTTACATCAATGCGAATAATTAAACTTATAGAAGAAGTTATACAACAAATGAACTTTCTAGCATCACAAATAAGATTCCGGTCTGAATCCTCAGGTGAGACCCTGGAAGTAATAATGAAAATTTTGTACTGTTCACCGTCATTTATTGGAAACTGCAAAAAAACACTCCCTGAGTCGATTAAACGTCCGTCTATACGATTAGCTGCCAATATAAACATGAACACTCTATAGTTTACAAGTTTTGAAATATCTCGATAATATTGGTTCACAAATGACCGTAGCAACCACAGAAACGTACTAACTGAAATCCCTTTAAATTCTGAAAAATTACTTTGTTATTATATTTCGAATCCTTAAGATTTTATGGCTCTTAAAATACTGTACCAAATTTGACCAATATTGATCTATAATTTCCTATAGTTCACATATAACTGCTTCCACCGAAAGTCACTTTAATTTCGTAAATCTTACATAAATGTCAAACTCGTGATATTTTCAATAAGCATTTTTACTGAAAGCAACATTCCGACTTTTGATTTCAAACATTTTGATCATTTTTATTTTTCATCCCCCTCCAACACTCCAATTGTTTATATTTCTCAAATTCCTAGAAGAAATTCTAATTTGCATCAGAATATTGTGAGAACCAAAAAAATAAATAAAATAAAATTTTATTTAAAAGCTGTGAATTTCTGAAATTAATTTCTTTAAATTTTATGACAAAATTGTTATTGAAGTAATCAACTCATTTGGAAAAAAAAGACCCACAAAAAAGACACTTGAAAAATACTTTGTATTGAAATATTCCAAAGAGCAGGAAGTGTAGAATTTCTGAATTGTAATTAAATTTTTATATGAACCAAAAGACGATAAATAATATTGAGAATAATATTTATTTGAATAATTTTGAAATGAATTTATGATATGTGATCAACGAGGATCACACTTAAAGAACAGCAATGATGGTTATGAATGTATTTTATAGTTTGTGAGAGAGCTATAATCGGTCAATCTCGACGTAAATAATGGTAGCAACAAAAAGTTATGAAACGAACGTCGTTTAATTAAGTATTCCGATATCTGTTTAAGAGTAAAATGCTTTATTATGAGATTAACATTTATCTGATATTTATACTTATTAAAATAATTTTTTGTATGGGAGCTAGGGAATATTATGGACCGACTCTAGCTGATTACAATATTACGAACATTTAAGATTTGTGGAATATAATTCGGAAGACTTACGGGCATGAGTCTGTCTGTTGGAAATATTCTCACGGTTACAATAATAATCTGAATTCAATAAATTGGTCAACAAAATCCGTCGACTAAACAAAAAATATATAGACCGATATCTGAGATAACCTCAAATTTCAGAAAAAAACAACTAATTAAAAGATTAAAATAAATTTTAACTATAATTCATAGTTAAATACATCCGATTTCTATTCTAAGAGTCATCAAAATGGGGTAAGAGAAAAAACAACACATGTGATATTGAGGGTATACTAAGGTATATTAAGTGTATCAAAAAGGAATCCTTTAAAAACCATATAATATATAAATCCTTCCATATAATCAAAACATTAGTCGATTAATAAATGTCCGTTTGTTGGAAAGATTCTCACGACTTAACTAATTGTCCGACTTTAATGAAATAATGTCAGATTGTTTGGTATTGTCCCAAAACGTTTGGTTCAATAGCACAGAAGTTTGGGATAGATACCTTAGATAACCTCAAAATTCTAATGAAAAAGTTTTTTTTCAATTGTTTGCTATAAAAAGCAATAAAACTTAACTACAGTCACCTGATCATCTAACTACTAATCAATGCTCCATATAAGTCATATTGAATAATTATAATCCTAAAAATTCATTTCACTAGGTTCATTATTTGTCCTAGCTCCAATACAAGGTCCCATGGTTAAATGCTAATAAAACTCTTAAATAACCACAAATTTCCTAGAAAAGATTATGGGTATATCGTTTTTTTAACGGACTAATATATATCTTACTAATTTTACAAATATTCATATTATGCCAAAGCTCTCATATAAGGCCCTTTACCGGAAAATTGGTTTGAGCTTATAAAACTCTTACATTTGAAACAATTCCATAGAAATTCGGAAAAAAAATAATATTTTTTTAACTGAATTCAATAATAAAAAATTTGATTAATATCGGTCAATATATATCTCCCTCAAAAAGCCCTTTCAAAGAAATCAAATTTATTGAAAATCCTCATGATTATTTTCCTTACAACTTTTAATATACGCAACTGGTTTGTCTAATACCTGTCCACATTTAGTTATAGCTTCCATGTCAGGTCATATTCCGAAATACAGATTTTATCTTATAAAACTCTTTAATATAAATCAAATTTATTGAAAATCCTGACAATTCTTTTTATCATATATATTTTGTTATTTCACGAATATATGTCCATATTTTGTTATAGCTCCTCTGTAAGGCCATTTTCGGGAAAAGGGTTTAAAGCTCATAAAATTCTTAAATATATTGTTTTAGTATCTACTTTGACATTTATCGAGCCATATTCGTTTATAAGTCATATTTAATCTTGCCAAGACACCACATAAGCAGATTAGCAAGATCACTTTCTAAGTCAATTTAACGATTTCCGTCCGTCTGTCTGTCCATGTAAATGTTGTGAGATTTTTTTGAAATTTGGTACGAAGCTTATTAAAATTGGTCATATTCGGTCCAATATTTCCGGTACCTCCCATACAAATATAAAGCGATTTTAACTAAATTTGATAGAAATAAGTTTAATGATATTCTTAATAGGTCACATACAAGCCCCCTTCCCAATATCACTTTAAAAGGCATAAATCTCACATTTGCATTGGTGTTGTAATAATAATTGGTCAAATTAAAATAAATATGAGGGTCGGTCCACAATTTCTTGTAGCTCCCATTTAACCACCCCCACAAAAATGTCATTTTAAAACGTATAAACTTCACATCAATGTAAATGTCGTTCATTACTGTTTCGTAAATACCAATTTATAATCAACATTGTGGTGTAGGGTATTTCATATTTGGACTTGTCCGACTGTAACATTCTTACTTATATTTAAGTAAAATCGGACATTAAAAACTTTGTTTCGGTACCAACATTTATAGGGAAACTAGCTATAACCCGTGCGCTTTGCAGCCCTTATAAAGTAAAATAAAAATTTTTTGGGACCAACCTTCCAATGGACTTAGCCTCTCCCCATGATGCTTTCTGCCATCATTCTGTCCAATAAAATAGTTCCTTGGGCTAGTCATTGGAAGCAAATTCGAAAATTCTCGCTGTTATAGTTCTTTAAATATTCGGTAATCAATATTTGCCTTGTATGAGGGCTACCTCTTCTCCTGAATCTATCCACCACACATTTTGTCTTGCAAAAAGTTCCTTGAAAAAGTTTTTGGGCTTTGCAGCCCTTAAGAAAAATAAAAATTATTTTGGGACCAAGCGCTCCCTATGATCCTATCTGCTTTTCATTCCGTCCAGTAAACAAGTTACTTGTTAAAGTTCTTTAGATATTCGATAATCAATATTTGCTTTCAATGGGAGGTACTGTCAAATATAGATAATATAGGATAAGTCAGAAATCATTACTGAAAATTTAATTGTTAATTAACTTGACCTACAGTGATAGATTACGGGTCACTATGGAACAATAAGTATAACATTTCTGGTTGATTTGCCATTCATATCCCTACAGTTTTCCTGAATGCTACGAATCCTAATAATGTATTTAATCACTTTATAGCGAAAAGGTGTATTTTGGGGAGACAGTAAGTGCTCTCAAGTATGCCTATTGTGGATCTTAAAGATTCGCAATAGGCTCCTAGACAAGCCCTTGTTAAAACGACTACTTGCGAGAATAATTAAGTGAATACTGGTGTTACTTTTGAACTGACGGATGATTATATCAACACAGTTACCAAATTCAGTTGGAATGATTTTGATGATGCATTTCGGGAGACTAATTTTTAAATATTATTTCATTTCCTTTAAATTATACACTTTTTTATTTCATTCCTAATTTTATCGATTGATAATATTTTTAAATCAATAAAGAATGAAAAGAAAATAATTTTATTACATTTTCCATATCCATTAAATTATAAACACACATACATTCACATAAAGGAAAAAGGAAGTAAAGAGTGATTTAATTTATTATGACAATCGTTAAAATGCCAACCGAAAAGAAACTCAATGTTCCCAACAAAGTCATAAAAGAGAAATGAACAAAATTTATGGATTTTTTTTCTGTCTTTTGTTCCAAATGCAGTCAAGACTAAACGGATTCAAATAAATTTAAGATGGTCAAATTTTCTTCCGTATATGATGACTTACAGGCTTACACATATACATACATATTAAAACAAGTAAGAATGTATAGTCGATCAAGCCCGACTATCTTATACCCTACATCACATCATCTGTTAAAAATGGTGGTTAGGAAAAATTAATGAATGACCATCGTATAATTTGATTTTCAGAGGGGGTTCATATGGGGGCTACAAGAAATTATGAACCGATCCGCGTATAATTTTGCACATCGATTTTCAACCAATTATTTCAACACAAACGTTAATTTGAGATTTTTGTCCTCTAAAGTGATATTTGGATCCTCGATCCTCGCATATTATAGCACTTCGTTTTATAATATTATAGGACTTACTTGTGCCAAATTTTAAATCGCTTTGTATTTAGGACTTTTATGACCTTAAAACTCAATTCCGGAAAGAACATTTGTGTGGGAGGTACCTGAGATGTACCGAATTTCATCGCGATATTTAAAAAATTGCGATCTGTAGACTGTTCACAACGTTCTCATAGACAGCCAGCAGAACAGAAAGACGGACGGACATCATTTAATTCACTCAGAAAGTGATTCTGTGCAGAACGGTATACATGGTGTAACACCATTTGTTTAGCATGTTACAAACTTAAGCACAAACGCTATGGTGATGGTGGTGTAGGGTTATAAAGGGAATTTTTTATTAAGTGTATTGGTCATTACGGAAATTATGTTAAGCGTCAACGTCTTTTTCCTTATTTTTTTTAACCGAATAAGAAAAGATATTGTGCAATAAAAAAAGAAGAAGAAGAAACATATCAAACCATCAATAAATGGCTCATAAGATACATTATTCCAAACGGATGTAACTATAAAATATAAAATATAAAATACAAAAAAAACAAAATACGGAAGCAATCGCCTTTGGGATGATTTGAATTGTTGTGCACGGGAGTGTAAGAGAAACAAATGAATATATCTAAAAGATTTTTTTTAACACACATACACATGTGTATAAGTCTATATAAATTTGTATCTGTGATGGACATTTATTTCTTGTTCTGTTTTTCATTATTGTCCATCAATAAACTACACACATTCCAAAGATAAAGAACTTAAGATATGATTATTTTTTTTTAGTTTTTCACCACCCCTCCCCTCTCTTATCCTTATGTTGTGTTTTTTTACCAATAAGTCCTTGGGGTATTAAAACTTGTTTGTTGTTGCTTTTTTATACAGGGTGTTTAAATAGATAATGTTTCCTTTATAAATTTTTTCATTTCCCAAATTGTCTCCTGTTAAGCACAATTAATAACACTTCTTTTTGCTACCCTCTTTTGGTTCGAAATACCCAAAATGCTCAAAGTCCATAAACCGTATAATGATTTTGTTCTAATCTACTTATCACTGGTCAAATAGTTGTTTAGGTTTTTTTTAGTTTATGCTAAAATACCATGAACAATTTTTTTATTTGTTTCCTTAATTTAGTGTTCTTTTTTATATCCTACACCATCGTAGGTGGTTCGGGTATAATGCGTTTGTGCTAATGTTTGTAACATACAGAAATTCGGCTCTGAATTACTACTGAATCGATGTCGTACTTTCGTCTGCATGTCTTTCTGTCGGGCGGGCTGTCAATGTAAACGTTAATTTTGAACACTCTATAGGTCGCATTGTTTGTGATATCTTGATGAAAGTTCAGTAAGACGCAGCCTATTGAAGAGGTTGTAAGTCTATAAAAGTCTTAAATATAAAACGATATTTACGAAATTTGGTAAAAATAAGTCTTATATTTTCTAAAATGATGCGCGATGGTGAGTTTATTGCTTCTTATTGGTCCCATACAAGCACCCTTCCAAAGGGGTCTCACATAAATCCCACATATACATTGGTTCTGTAATAATATTTGATGAAATTAAGATAAATATAAGCGAAATCGATGTGCAAAATTATACGAGGGTCCTCCATAATTTCTTGTAATAATTTAAATAATTTAACAAAGTTTTCTTTTAAAAACGCATAAGTTTTATATAAATGTTAGTGCACACTTAAGAATAAATCCGAAAATTACATTATACGATGGTCGCTCATTACTTTTCTCGTAAGTAACATTTATAACCCACATTGTGCTGAAGGATATTACATAGTCGGGCTTGACCGGTCATAACATTCTTACTTGTTTGTTTTCTTTTTAGTTTTTGCCATAAACATTAAATTGAATTGGAAGTTAAACTGTTATTGTACCGTTAATAATTTTGCGGTTTTTGTCCTTGAATTAAACCTCAAATGGGCAATCGAAATTTTCAATATTTAAATTTCAAAAAAGTTTGAAAATCATTAAAGGAATTTTCTTTGGGAATCTAATTAATTTAAAGGATTTCAATTAAAATTTACAGTGGCTTCTGATAGTCTGGACCTGAAAGGATCCAGTCAAAATTTATTATTTTTGGAAATAGTTCTGTATTATTTGAACCGTTAGAGGTATCTGAAAAAATAGAAAGCATTTTTAAAAATTTCCCAACACAACTTATTAGAAATATTTGGAAATTAAACGAAAAATTGTGATTTACCAAAATAGTCGAATTCGAGAAATTTGACATCAATTCCCGTGCTCTGTTTTTTTTTTTTGACCTTTAAGTTTTTCGCAGTGTTCTTGTCAGAAAATATTGCAGTCTTGTATGTTTTTAACCAACGTTATCTTTAACTTTTAGTACCAGATATTCCGAGCACTGTGCCAAACGGACAGCTTTCCATCCGGGTGTGTTTAGAGCGCTTGCAAAATGCTTTCTACTTTTCCTATTCTTTGGCTTTAAAAACATTCTTCTACCTGAACCAGGTCTTCCATCAACGATCCTTCTCAATGAACAAGTTTTTCCGGTACTGTTTAATAACATTGGAAACAGTTTGATACCAGATATTTGAACGCTTGGCCAACTTTGGGTTTTGTTGAAAATATTTAATAATTTCCAAAAAACCGTTTTATGTAAAAAATCCGGTTTTTGTTTGATTACTAGAATTTTTAGAAAAATACTTATTTGATAGAAATCACAAACCGTGCAGTGGCCTTTATATGGAATGAAGTTGAAATAATGGTTTGTTCCATCATAATAGAAAAATGTTAATTTTTCATTTTTTCATCAAATTATCCATGTACTGTATAACGCCCTTAATGGGTGGGGGTATATACTTTTTTGTTAGTTTTTTTCAGTGTCGTATATTAAATATCATGATTTTATTTCAATTTATTTTATTTCCTTAGGAGAAACTCTATCCTTAATTGCTGAACATGTCCAAATTATAGGTCTATATTCCATTACCTAAAAACTATATATTGCTGAATAAAAAATCTTGCAGAATCTCATTTAATTTTTTTATTGACGTGAAAATGTTTGAAACAGGCGGACACAGCAAAATCGATTCCGAATATGATGTCTAAAGATACATTTAGTACTTGTTCCTGTAGCACACGGAATGAGAAATGTGTGTGAAAAGTGTATATTCTCAGTTTTGGCGGAGTATACACAAATGAAGCTGAATATTTTTGTAAAAATCTTAAAATTACCTTCCATAAAAAAGCGACCGGTTAACCGACTGAAAAAAGCCGGCATGTCGAATAACTCGAAAATTGAAATTATTCGAAACCGGTTGAATTTCTAGTTTAAATTTTAAAAAAATTTCTTTCTCTTAATTCATAATAACAGAATAATTTCTAAAAAATGTATATCGACTCACTGTGAATCGGAAACAATAATTAAACTCTTTTTTAATTTCAGAATTAAATCATTATTTTCTAAATATTTCTATTGTATCGAATAATTGTTTTTGAAAAAAAGCCACTTAAATTTTATCAATAAATCATTCTATAAAATCGTTTTATTATAAACAAATTTTAGAAACGACAAATATTGAGTTTAGTTTCCTCTTTTTTTATAAAACAAATCATTTTTGCCGCAAAATTCTTAATAAAAATTCACTGTTTTTAAGTTGAAGAATAAAATGAATTTTGTTTGTTTGTTTGTAAACAAAAAATAAAACTAAATTTTGAAATATTATGAGACATTAAGACATCAAGCTCCATTGATAGTGGTCAATTCATTAATATAAACATTGTATATATTATGAACCGATTAAAATAACAAAAACAAAAAACGATAACAGTCCCCCGCATGTGACAAAACAAAGTTGCCATATTAACAATAACCCAACAGTGGGAGGAAGATAATTTTAGGAGTTAAAAGCAAAAAGGTTTTTCGCATATTTTTAACCGAATTCGACATCCGATAACACTTGCATTAGGAGAGATTAAGCTACAAAGTTGCTGGAAGCTGTAATCATTGAGAGAGATTAAAGCTCTAGAAAAAAATTCATCTGAAATGTTCAACAGGGCATAAGAATATAAACATCCATTATGACATCGCTCGGCCACTATTTTCAAAACAGTGAATGTGAAGTTTTGGAGTGAACGGGCTTCTGACTACCATTGTTTGATTCATTTTAATTATACAATTACAGAATTATAATCGGTCAAGCCCAACTATTAAATACCCAACATCATATTGTTGGTTATATGTGGTAGCTACCAAAAATTTAGTAATCCCACTTCCATGTGGGATTACTACGTTCTAAAAGTTTTTTTTCTGTGGTCGTTACATAAGAGCTAGAAGATTATGGACCGACCCTAGTAAAGTTTGGCACATTAATTTAAGCTTGATTTGACTAATTATTATAATACTAACGTATTTGTATGATTTAAGCCCTTCAAAGTGGTATTTGTGTGATAATGATGAACTTTGTCCAAGAGACATCTGGAAATTTTCGATACTCTAAGTAATATGACAAAGCAATTTTATTAGAGAAAACACAAGAACAAATTTAAAACCATATGCTCCCAAGAGAGGTAAAGGGGAAAATCGAAGTGGTTTTTCTATCGATTCCCTACTTTACTTCGAATATATCAGTCGCCGAACAATTCCCTTCTGTTTTTATTAATAAGTTTAAAATCATCCCTTTAAATTTTGATGTTATATCTCTTTGTGAGCTTGCTCTGATCCAAAACACTTTATCATGAATAATAAAAGACTAATTCATATTTAATGCAGGCAGATCTCTTGGCGATTTTGTATAAAAAATGATTTATGATTAATACAAATGGACTTACCTCCAATTCCTCAATTCACTTCAGATATGTTAGTCGGCGAACCATAAATTTAGCTTGAGATTTAGTAATTCGATTGATACAAAAGTTCATGTAGGGATCACCCGCATAGATCCTAGTGGCAAAGTCTTTTGTACTTTCAAGTATTTCTATTCTCTATTCTCTTCCATTTCTTCGGAATATGATCAAGAGGAACGAATACTCCAAAAATTATTTCCGATTTATTTCACCTTCTTTTGGCGGTTATTTTCTAATCAAATGTAATTCATCATGTCAACGTCCGTAATATTCAAACAGATAGAAAAGTGTTTTCAGAGACATACTGGATGCAGGTTGAGGTGAATATTGCTGAAGAGAAGCTTTTGTTATGGATAGAAATTCGTGAAAGTTTTCAACAGAGCACCAGCTGTTTTGAAACCACAAAAAGTACTATCGAATTTGGGGAAGTGTCCTTGAAATTAAACCAATCAATTGTCGGTGGGCTCCTATACATCATGGTCATACGATACTTAAAATAATGAAGATATCGGTCATGTAAATGTTTAAGCAAAGAACTAAAATAGAGTGACTTAAAATGCTTAATCTTTTTGCACGAAAGAAGTCTATTAAAGACTTTTATCTATTATATACAATTGCTGGGAAACTGTTGAAATCAGTTTTCATTTCATATACAGTTCACCCTGTTTACTAGTGGATTTCTTTTAATCTTACTGAGAAATGAATTTCATTTCATAAGATGCATTAAACCCTGATTACCACTCCACTACATAGAGACAAAAATACCAACCGGAAAACGTAAAGTTTTATGCCAGAGAAATAATAGAATACAAGAGATGACTGATGGTACCGGACCCCAGAATTAGGTTTCATTCTTCAAACATGACCCACATAGTCCACATTATAAAATATTAAAATTACCTCCTTTTTGCGAAAATCCCAAAAGCATACTCATTTTCCACAAACTGTCAATTTAAACATGTGGCATCTTTAACTTACACAACAAAGTACAGTGGCTGCAAATAGTATGTAAAATTATAAAACGACATTTATAACATCCACACAAATAAATATTATATTTTTCAATTGACTGTTACACGATACTTGCTGTTGAATGTTGGATATAAACAATTAAATGTTTGGGAAGAATAAATAAACACTTAAACCAATTCAATGCATTCGTTCATCCATTAATCTCTTTGGTGGTCAGATTTTGTAATTGTTTGTTTTATTCTTCTTCTTCTTCTAGATCGTTGGGTGGTCAAATCAATATTTTGTTCAGAATTTTGAATTATAAAAAGTCAAAAAAAAAAAAAACACCAGTAGTCGTATATTTGCTTGTTTTTAATTTCGATTTTTTTTCGAACGATATTTGTTGTTTTAAAATAATCTTAAAATTGCAACTGTTTCGATCAATGATTTTATCTTATTTTAAATAAAAATAATGATTATTTAAGATCAAATTTTAAAGATCATAACAAACACAAAGAAGACGCATATATACACCGATAAACTGTAAGATTACTTCAATAGTTGAGGCCTTTTTATATAATTTCAAGTGCTTTTCAAGGACCTTTCAAATTTTCTTTACGGACACACAGTGGTCCAAAAACGCTTTTATTTTGGAATTCTAAAATATTAATTATTTTTTAATAAAATTATTTTTAACAAAATATGGACATTCTTGAAGTGGTTTTCAATTGATTTGAAGAAATACATATTTCTAGTGAGTCCTGAGGTCATGTAGAGGATCTCCAAAGTTGGTTACCTCAGGTACGAAAATAAAAAACTCAAAAATTATATATATTTTTTAACACATTATGATTTGTGAAATTTCTTTTGAGATCTTGGACTAAGGAGAATGTTTGTGCTGCAAAGCACAGCGGGTAAAAGCTTACATGTGTAGGATATCTCTAATAATTTAAGAAATTTTTTATTTTTTTATTTATTTTTTGAACCTGGTGGGATCTATTCTGGTCCAAAAATTCTAAAATATTGTTTGGATTATGTACAAAATAATATTTGAGCAAGAATCATGTACTTATGCAAATTTAATAAAACGTTATATTTTTTTGAAACTGAGTTTTTAAAAATTTTATATCCAATATTTCCTTCTGGACTAACAAATTCTAATTCTGAAAGATTTTCTACTGTAAATGCATATGAAACAAATCCGAGTACATTAGGAGAAATCATTTCTCCGCTAGCCCTATCAGAATTTTGTTAATTTTCAAATAATTTTCTTTAGTTGTTTTAGAAGAAAAAAACTTTCAAAAAGTGCTAGATTTATTTCCAACCTTCTGAGCCGAACCTCTATAAAGACATGGCGAGCAATTTACTGAAAAATTTGAATTTTTTAAACAAATTTCCACACGAACGAATTCTTCCGTCCGTTCCGAAATTCTTGCGTAATACGGTAATTGTGGGAAGTGACCATTTGTTAAGTTAAACGCTATGAATATCTACGATTGTTAATTGTCAAAAATCCAACGCTAAAACGCAGATCTATGCTTAGGAGTTCACATCAAGAACTGTAGTTCATTTTGTATTGTTCCTGTATGTCATCGACTACTATTGGTCTTCACAGTTGAGTATTTTTGAGTCACATTAAGAGGCTTTAAAACTATTTCTGCGTTTGTCGAATGTTGTGTGTTGGAAACAACACTAAATTTTGGAAGTAAATATTTAACTTAGGAACTATCACATTTTTAAAAATCAACATACCTGAGATTGCGAATTTTGGAGAGTCGACAACTACGCCTGTCAAAATACGACCTTTTACTTCAACAAATCAACTCTATCGACTATAATTAACCATAAAGTTATAAAATAACACAGTACACTGTGAATTAAAAATTATAAAAATATAAATTTCAAATATCAGAACCGATTTTTTTAAATATCAAAACAATAAAACGAACAAGCGCAAATTATTTTCATTTACAAATTCAATTAAAAAAAAAGAAATATTCACAATGAACAAACTGGAAACGTATTTGATATTATTGGGCGTGTATTTGGGATCCATTGCTTTGATGCTGTTCGATTTACATTTCACTGTAAGACGTACTCTAGCTAAACGTATATTTTATTTGATGTCCAATGGCGTTCTTATCCTACGAGTGTTGGGTAACTTTTGGAGCAGCATAGTTATACACGCCACAATGCCATTTATTTTACTATTCCTATTAGCATATAACAGAGATAATTTGGTATACAGTCTTGATTTACCCTTGATATTTTTTTGGCTTCCATTAACAGTTCAGATCGTGTTAACGATCTTATTGTTTCTTCTGGGTTTTTTTGGTACACAATCAAGTCATAAAGCATTTTATACGGGCATACATGCTCAAATGGGTTTGGTGACTGTTATATATTACTTCTGGGTTATAGAACAAGTTATGAAAGAAAGTAGCTGGTGTGGAATTGCTTCAATGGGTCATATGCTAACCTTTTTCATTATTGTATTGACACCCGGTTTTCAGGGTGTGGCCAAATCTGTCCTGAAAAGAGAACTTACTGAAGATGAGACAGTAGAAACAATAACAACTATAAATACTGAATATGGACCAATTGCATTGGGACATCGTCGAGAGTTTGAAATTGAAGAAGAAGAAGGTGAAAGAGTTTAAAATGGTTACTTAATATTTTATTATTTTGAATTGGTTTTCAACTTGAATTGTTAAATAAAATTGTTAATTGTTTTTAATTAAAAAATATATATAAAAAATACACAAAAAATAGGTCTGATATTCGATTTATGGATCGAATTAATATCCTTATTTAAAATTTACTGTGTTTAAAATTTTCTTCTTGAGAGGACAAGGGAGAATGTACCTCTCCCCCTTGTCCTACCTAAAATTATATTGTCCACAATATTTGCCATTATCACTTCATCCAAGCGCTTAATTTCATAAAATTTCTTTTAATAATAGTTTCAGATAGTTATGCGATATAAAAAATATCGTTGGCAAGGGGATATCACTTCACCATGCCCTATGTGACAATTGTTGTACGCATTAAAAGTTATTTTATTATAAAGGCTTCATCCCTGGACAAAATTTCCTAATGGTTTCAGAGATATACTGTTTGCGAAATTCCCTTTGTAAGGGGGATACTATTTCCCCCGAACTCTATCCAAAACTTTATATGCATTTTATATTTTGTTATAAGTTTCATGAAATTTGATGTAAAAGTTTCAGAGATATGCGTTATTAAAAGTTTCGATTGTTAGGTGGATACCGCTCCCTCATGTCCAATGATAAGGTCTATGACTTTTGAAAGATTTTTTTATGAGCGGTCAACTATAGATCGATCTTGGTAACTGATTTACTCGAGCAAAAATATAAAGTTTAGAAACAAATAAAAATTTTATTACATTAAATAATTCAACCCAAAAACAACAACAACAATAACGACAACAACAACAATAATAATATAAATATTTATTAACGACTTTAAACCCTTTCAGCTTCTTCTTCTTCTACAATTTCAAACTCTCGACGATGTCCTAATGTAATTGGTCCATATTCAGTATTTATAGTTGTTATTGTTTCTATTGGCTCATCTTCAGTAAGTTCTCTTTTCAGCACAGATTTGGCCACACCCTGAAAACCGGGTGTCAATACAATAATAAAAAAGGTTAGCATATGACCCATTGAAGCAATTCCACACCAGCTGCTAGACTTTATAACATGATTTATAGTCCAAAAGTAATATATTGCAATCACCAGACCCATTTGAGCATGTATGCCTGTATAAAATGCTCTATGCCTCGATTGTGAACTACTCAAGCCCAGAAGAAACAATAGGATCGTTAAGGCAATTTGAACTATCAATGGCAGCCAATAAAATATCAAGGGTAAATCAAGTCTTTTTGCCAAATCCTCTTTATTATATTGAAATAAGAATAGTACAATAAATGGCGTTGTGGCGTGAATAATTATGCTGCTCCAAAAGTTGCCCAACACTCGTAGGACAAGAACACCATTCGTCATCAAATAATATATACGTTTAGCTACTTTACGCTCTTTAGTGAAATGTAAATCGAACAGCATCAAAACAATGGAACCAAAATACACGCCCAACAATATTAAATAGGTCTCCAGTTTGTTCATTGTGAATCTTTAGTTTTTGGAGTTTCTTGATTTATTTTTAACGAAAATTATAATATTGAAAATGTTTGCGATTGTTCCTTTTAATATTTTGATATATAAAAATTCAATTCTGGTATTTGAAATTTACATTTAAATTCATAGTGTTCTATGTTATTTTATAACGACATTAACGTTTTTGTTCGTTAATAACGATTTCTAAAATGTCGATATTAATGTTAATTGAGAAGGAATTTGTTATTCAAAACAAGTAAAAAGTGTTTGTACGGTCAAGTCCTTCCATTTTTTATAGTATAAAGTATGACCATCGCATAAGTGGGTTTCTGATTTTATCTTATGGACGCAGCACATTATTATGATAGAGGTTTTATGTACGATTTAGAAGTTTTATAAATGATTTTTTCTTGCGGGTTATATGAGAGTAATGGGAGATTATGTTCCGAATCTCGTAAATATTCGAACATCTAATTCTGGTAACATTTATTAAATAATGCTACAATACCAATGTACAACCCATTTTTTTTAAATTTGAATTTGAGGTATTTCTAAATTGATTACTTTAGAGTTGTAGTCGGAAATTCTCCAAAGTTGGCCACCTCGAATATTTAAAATTTTTAAAATTCGTCAAAAATGAATTTATTAATTTGGACAAAAAAAAATACTTAAAAGTTTAAGTATAAATTTTATATATAAATTATTTTCTTATGAAAGCTTTTTCTATGACCCAAATTTAATGAAGTTTACCCCAACAGTTTCAGAGAATTACTATATGGAAAATATTGTAGACTTAGACAACCCTCTTCAAACTGAAAATTTTGAACATGACAAACAATTAAAAAAATGCAAGTAAAATTTAAAGTCGCTCAAGCCCGACTATTAAATACCCTACACCAAAATTTTATTTATAAATAGCAGTTGCGAAACATTAATGAACGACCCTCGTATAATTTTATTCTTGTATTTATTCCTAAATGTGCAGTGTATTATGGTAAAACAAACATTTATGTGGAAATTAGGAGTTTTAAAATTAATTTTTTTGGGGGGTTAAATGGTACCTAGAAAAAATTATTAACCGACCCTCTTTTAATTTAGCACATTCATTTCTGTTTTAATTTATTTAAATTTGAGCAGTTATTATTGCAATACCAAAGTATATGAGAGATTTGTGTCCTTCAAAGTGATATTTGGAACTTATAAAAAGTAATAGACCGACCCTCGTATAATTTGGCACATCCTTTAAGAATATCATAACTCTTACTTTTGCCAAATTTTGTTTATGTAGTTTTACATTTAGAACTATTATGAGCTAGAAACCTCATTCCAGGAGGATATTTTTATGGGAGGTACCCGAAATATTGGATCGAACATGGCCAATTATAATTGGTTTCCTCTTTGGTTTCCTATAGTCTATGTTACTCTAGGATATATGGGGATCATTCTGAGAAAATTTCATTAGATATACATACATACATACATACATACATACATACATACATACATACATACATACATAAAAACATACATGCGTACATATAAAAAGATTCCAATATCCAAAATATTAATTCACCACAAATATAAAAACTTTTAATTTTAACTGAATGATTTTTTAACATTGATTTTGCTTCATGTTTTCTTTTTCTGTTTGCATGAAAGCACAACTTCGACTAAGACCGGTTCATCCGTGTTTATAACTTAGACATGGTGAACGCAATTATATAGTCGGTATAAACCGACTGTTTCTTTTATATGTTTTTAATAATTAAACCAATTTTTTAATTAAATTTTTCGTTGGTTTTATTTATTAATTTTCTTTTTAAATTAGACTTAAATTCTATTTAAACACACACACACATACATATAAGTATTACGTGAGTGTTTTAAAACTAAATTTTAATTAATTTATATACATAATTACAATTACATAAATACATAAAATTTTAATAATAAATATTGTTAATATTAATTAAATGTGTTGTTATATTAATTAAACAATATAGGATTGATTATATTGACGATTGTAATTCGTTTTTCTTATTTTAAATTTTATATAAATTAAGCTCATAGATATTTTTATTTAAAAAGTTTAAGATAAAGAATCCTTTTTAAATTTAAAATAAAAAAGTTAATAAATTATTAAATAAGTATTTAATAAATTAATTGTTAACATAATTTTAAGTTTAACTTAATACAACCATTTAATTTCATAAAGAAATTTATAAAGAAAAAGAATCTGAAAATTATAACAACAAAAATAAAGAAAAAATTCTTTTAAATTTTAGTTTTCTTTTTAGTATGACACGTCATTTGTTATTTAACTTAAATTTAATCATTTAAATTTATTGTTTTATGTTAATAAATTTACAGTTGTGTGATTTTTTTATGATTATGAATAAATATTATTTTCACCCTACACCATCGTAGTTGGTTGGGGTATTTTGTGTTTGTACAGATGTTTGTAACGGACAGAAAATAATAGTGCTATCACCACTTTTAGGTATACCATTCGATTCAGAATCACTTTCTGAGTCGATTTAGTAATGTCATTCCGACCGTCCGGTTGGCTGTCCATGTAAAGCTTGTTCGCAACGTAGTATTATTTTGGCTCTAAGTTGATGCCAATTGAAATTTGTTATGTTTGGTCCATTATATTTAAGGTGCCATACAAATGTCCTCCCGGAATGGAGAATTTAGCCAAGAATTTTTTTTTTAAAAAGATGAACCAAATTTAGCAAAAATAAGTCCTATAATATTCTATTTATTTATAGGTCCCATAAAGGCCCCCTTCCAAATATCACTTTAAAACCCATAAATCTCACATATACGTGCGTGTTATTTGGTCAAATTTAGAAAATATTACTAAAAGCCGGTGTGCGTAACCATACAAGGGTCGATCCATAATTTTTTCTAACTTCCCCATAATCCTCCAGAAAAACATCATTTAAAAACGCTTTAATTCCATATAAATGTTAGTGGCATAATAATATTTACACACTTAAGCATAAATAAAAAAACAGATTATACGAGGGCCGTTCACAAATTTTTCGTTGCACTCATTTCAGCCAACAATGTGGTGTAGGGTATCACATAGTCGGATTTGACCGCCTATAATGTTTTTACTTGTTTTTATTTTTTAATGTTAATAATTTTTTCCATTTCATTTGTTTAAATATTTAATTCAATTATGCATTTTATGTCTCTAAAACTAATCAACAATTAAGCGTGTTTTATTTTGTTTTTGTTTTTAAATATATTTTATTTATTATTTATAGATTTTCTATTAATTTTAATTAAATACATTGTATACCGATCAATATGATTTTAATTTTAATTATTTTTGTTAAAAAAAAGATTTTGAAATTTAATAAAAAATAAAAAATTTGAAATTCAGTTTTTAAATTGAATAAATATTCATGGAATTCAAGTGTAAATTCAAGTGTTGAAGTACACTTGAATTAGTGTAATTAAAGTGTTGAAATACACTTGAATTAGACCATGATTCAACTAAACACAGTGCATTCAAATTCATTTTTGGAAATAACAAATTAAAGTCTATCGTAATAAAATTTAATACAGCTGTACCTGAGGTATGTCTTTACATGATTTCAGATCCGCAGCTTGACAGAAAGCTAATGGATAATCTATTAAAGTTGACTATCTCGGCATTTTGCATAGAGATATTCTCGATAAATTTCTACAAAATAGACTCTTGGGAATGCAGTTTATCTGATACAGATAGTGAGATCGAAGAATTCTTAACATACATATAAACCTGCTAATAAAAACGAAAATACTAAATTTACAGAACAATTCTACCACACTTTTGGACACCTTTTTTGTGAACTTAAATTTTCTCTAAACAAGAGTCCAATGCCTCTCAGAAGCTTGTTTACCATAGTGAGAGGATGTCAAAACAGGTTAAAAATAGATGGACACTAGTGTATTCAAGAACCGAAAGCGGAAACAGGTTAACCAGTCTTTTGCATTTCAGAAAACCGACCGGTTTCGAATAATTTCTATTTTCGAATTATTCGACACGCCGGTTTTTTAATGGAAAGCACTTTTAAGCATTTTACTAAAAAATTCAGCTTCATTTTTGTATATTCGGCTATAACTGAGAATAAATATAATTTTTCAATCCTTGTGTTACATGAATAAAGTATAGTATGCATATTAGTCATCATATTCTAAATGGATTTTGCTATGTCCGTCTGTTTTAGATATAATCAAAAAACGTTTATACCACAACCATTAAGGGCGTTATATAGTACGTAGATAAACTATAGATTTTAATAATCAAACAAGAACGGTTAACTAGTTTTTTGACTTATTCGAAACCGGTTTCTATCAATATCCCATTTTCGAATAATTCGAAAACCGGTTTTCTGAAAATGTCGGTTTTTTGAATACACTATTGGACACATTATAAAGTCTTTTGAATGAATGCAAACTTTTTGTTAAACATTACTTGATGTGAATTTCTATATTTATAGAGGCCGTAGTAACAAATAAATATATATGTATTGCTTACCATATCAGGAGTAGATTTAAGGGTCTTAACTTTTCTTTCTTTTCTTTCATTCGTTCTACCTGTACAAAGTTTTCTATCAACGGACACGTTGTCCCGGTACTATTTAAATACATTAGAAAAAGTTTGACGGCAGAGCTTAGAATGTATAGGGAACCTTTTGTAGGACCAAGTTGGGTTTTGTTAAGAATTTTTCTGTCACACTTCTTATAAGGTAACCAAAAATTATTTACTTCCGAAGGATCCCTTATTGGGATCAGGACGATCATATCAGTTAAGATAACTAAAATTTTGTATAACTTTGTCTGTAATTCTGATTTTATTTTAATTCATACATTTTTAAAGATTCAGAAGTTACAATATTTCAAAAAAGTTTTGGAATCAGTGTGCAGTATAGTCCGGTGATAAAGAAACCTCAAAACAGATCTAAAAATGCGTAGTTAGAATAGTTTAATACAATCTGTACTGTTTTCAAATCAAAATAATTGAAATCAATTTTGAATAAACAACATAATTAAACTCTTTAAACACAGTATTATTCAAGTAATTCAAATCGATTAAAACACTTTTAGGGCAGTTTATTTCAAGTCTTGTTTAAAAGTTTATTTTCAATGATTGAAATCAATTTGAAATATTTACTTAAATTCAAACTTTAATTTAGATATATATTAGAGCCCAGACTTGCGTCGCTTTTTACGTAAGAGGTCGTTTTGATCCCGATTTGCTTCGTTTTCATTTCGATTTTCTCCGCTAAAAATTTTTAAATTTTTTACTGCAGAATTGTGGACTAACATTTCTTGTACATTAAGTTTCTTTGTTACATAAGTGGCGCTAAGACCAAGAGTCTGTTTATGGTAAAAATATATTATGAGATTCGTCAAAGTTTATTTAGGACGTAAAAAATAAGTCAAAGTCAAGAAAATTAATAAGTTTAGAATTAAAATAAGGCGTAGTAAAGCGTTTAAAATCGGGAGAAAAGTCAGTTAATATATAAAGAGCTCTTGAGATAGCGGCTGCAACAGTAATAGCAAATTTCCGATAGAGACAGGGATAAAATAAATCAATTAGCTGAAATTGTTACAACACTCCAATCTAATCAAGAAACTAGTACGAATTTGGAGACATAACCAAAATAGACGAAGAATGACACTGGGGCAAGGTCGTAATAAAGAATAAAGTTTCTTCTATTTACTCCGACCTTAAGAAAATACACACAGAAAAAACATGAAGCAAAATCAACATTGAACAGTTAGTTGATTTAAGATTGAATATTTTTTTCATTTAGTGAAATGATGAAATAATATTAAACGAATTAGAATCTTTCGATATTAAAATATAAAATTATACATCGATAAATTTTTAAAATTACTTTTTAGTAGTAAAAACTCAAGAATATTCTCCAGAAACAGTATTTACTGTGAAACGATGTAAAATTAACATTTTTTATCTATGAAGCAAAATCATAATTGAAAAAAGTTTAATTATTAATATTTTAGTAAAATTTACATTGATTTCTTTTCGATGATTTGAAGCCGGCAACGGTTGGGTTTTTTTATAAAAAATATTTGAATATTTTTTCCAATAAATTAAATTTGAGTGCATTTATATAGAAAAAGTTGAATCGATTGTGGTAGCGTTATTCCGGTCCCCATTAACATCGCAAGTCGGGGCTCTAGTGTATTAAAAAGTGTTTCGAAATTATATTTATATTTATTTAAAGAAAAAAATATTTAAAGTTAAGAAAAAGCATGAATTTAAGTTGAATTCAAGTAAATTTTCAATAATTTTAATTTAAAATTGTATAAAAAGGATTCCTTCACATCCAAAATTATTTCATATGACGTTTTATAGATAACAAATTGGATTTAATTAAATCTTAATATTCGTAACTTAAATTATTTAATTTATCTATATAAATCTTAAATCTATTAGTATACTTCAGTTTTTTTATTATTTATACTATATTCAGGAGTAAAATCTGAATATTTCCCTACAGAAATGCTATAAAGTGAACCCATCACTTAGATCTTAATGTGAATTATAACTTGGCACTGTTATTTGAGCAAATCCGTTCAAAAGTATCAGTTCAGTGTCTATTTCTAGAATAAAAAGAACGCACAGATGTAAAAACAAGTAGGAGTGTATAGTCGGCCAAGCCCGACTATCTAATACTCTACACCACATCTTCGGTTAAAAATGATGGTTGCGAAAAATTAATGAACGACCCTCGTATAATTTGATTTCTGATTTTTTCTTAAGTGTGTAGTACAATAATGTGAAACTTAGATTTATGTTAAATTTATGCGTTTAAAAATTAATTTGTCCTGGGGGCCGTTATATAGGGCCGACCCTCGTATAATTTTGCACATCGATTTTTTCTTATGTTTATCTTAATTTGACCAATTCTTATCACAAAACTTGCGTATATGTGAGATTTTTGCCCTTAATAGTGATATTTGGAAAGGGGTTTGAATGGGACCTATGAGAAATAATGAACCGATCCTTGTCACATCGTTTTAAAATATTATAAGACTTATTTGTGCCAAATTTAAAACGCGTTTTATTTAAGACTTTTATGACCCATTCCTGGAAGAATATTTGTATGGGCAGTAACTGAAATATTGGAACGAACAATTTCGTTAGGCTTCTTCCTTAGGCCAAAGTAAAAACCTGTATCAAATTTCATGGCGATATTTTAAAAATTGCGACCTGTTAACTGTTCACAACATTTACATGGACAGCCAGCCGGACAGACAGACGGACGAACGTCATTAAATCGACTCAGAAAGTAATTCTGAGTCGAATGGTATACTTTAAGGTGGGTGTAACACTATTTTTCTGCATGTTAAAAATATCAAGTTTTATATCTAAAATTTTTGAAAATAATTGTGCAATTTCGGTTCTTTTGATGCAAATTTATATTAAGACTTGTGCACACATCTGATATTTGTACTTGTAAGTTCAAACGCCTATCGAACCTAATCATGTTAATACATTTGATAACGGACAAAACTCTGATTAATAACTTAAGCTTTGTTTTTTTTTTTATTCTATAAATAGACCTGCACCAAAACTGAAACTTTTGTACGGTTTGGGGGTCAGTTTACAACAGCATATGACAAAGCCAGATGATCAAAAGTGTAGGGATAATTTCTTTTGAAAAATACTTTTAGTTTGATAATATTCGAAAACCCGCTTCGGTACCTTTCCTATTTATCGTAAAGATTGAAAAAAATTAATCGAATATTTGTTAGATAAATTTTAAAATAGTTTGCTAAAGTAATGACAACTGATTTGAATTATCTCGAATTTAAGACATAATTTCATTTTAAGTTACTTCAATATAATTAAATCTTAATTTAAGCAGATTAAAAATCTAATTAAGTTAATATTTTTTCAGCAATTGTCTTTTATTTCAGAATTATATTACTTAACTTATGAATTAACTATAATTTGTATTAACTTAATTATTATAATTAACTTAATTTATTGTCAATAGTTTAAGCTTTAAATTAAATTAAAACCCAGAAATAACCAAAAATTAAAGAAAAAATCATAAATTGAAAAAATATATATATTTTGAGCAACTGAAAATCTCAAGTCTGATAAAGTTGGAAACAAATTTGTAAAAGGACTTTATCTTTACGTTTTATTCTGGAGGATTCAAACAATTAAATTAATTAATAAATAATTAGTTAATAGATTTTTATCTATTGTTTGATTTCCATATTGTAATTATTATTTAGAGTTTATGGAAGAAAAAAATAAAATCGGAACCGATATGGGAAAAATTAGAAAAACCGTTTTACTCAGTGTAGTCACACTTACGATTTGTTAATTTCCAGTTTTTTTAATGATACGTTATCTTTAAAACTAGATACTTTTACGAAAGTTCTTTACTTTAATTTAGAGGTTGTCTCAGATATCGGTCTATATCTCTTAGACTATAATAAATACTCAGGCCAAATTTCATTGAGTTCTGTCAGACAATAGACAAACGGACAGACAGACGGACAAAGCAAAATCGACTCAGATATTGATGTAAAGCAAGATAATAAATTATTATATTCCTTCTTAGCGTTACATACGGAATGACAAATTTTATATACCCTCTTCACCACTTGTAGTGGTGGAGGTCATAATGTTTGAGTAGAGCTTGTGGGTAGATCTTTGCCCCAAGATTTAGCCGGATTTAGTTTTTATTTGTTCCCGTTTAGAATTCTTTATAAAACGATAAAAAAAACTTGTAAAGTTTACGAAAAAATGGTTTTGTCAATGAATAAATGTTGCCAACTTTTATAAAAAATCATATTTTTTTGTAAAGTTCCAATTTCAGATTAATATAACTGTTTTATGGTTTTATAGAATCATATGGTAATTTATAAAATATTTTTTAAAATTTTATAAGGAATCTGACACATAATAATGTAATAAAAATTTCGGACTGTTATTAAACCCGATAACCTAAAAAAAGATTGATAAATAATGGGCAAAACATGGTAGAAAATTATTTCGTTGCAAATATCTCAGAAACTGTACGAGAATACCTACAAATGTAATAGCATTTTTAAGGAACTTTTCAAGGACTATATATCACATTTTTTGTCTCAATTCTTAAATAAATTTTTGACGAATTTTTAAATAATTAAAATAGCCGAAGTGACCTGATTTGGAGGATCAAAGTTACAGAATCTTTTCCATAAACATGATGACACGAGAAGATATCATGTTTAAGCACCTTGATCAGATAGGAACCTGTGTTTTTACTGTTAACAACTTAACGGTCCAAAAGTTATAGAATTACTTAAAAAAAACATTTTGTAATACGGTGCTACCTTTGACACCTTTTTCCGTGAAATCAGATTACATTATCATTAAAAGACCACACTTAGTACCAAATGGCACTGTAAACATGAATCATGTAAACAATGTTGCTAGAAATATTATCGGCATCATAATTATTCCTACACACATACAAACATATAGAAATGTTAACACATGTTTGACATTAAAAAAATTTTGATGCCAAGATTTTCTACAACTCAGATTAGAAACAAATCTTAACCCAGACATTTAATATATTGTGGATTGATAAGTGAAAATTGGAATTCGAAATTCCTTAAACTTTTAGAAACATAAATTCAAATAATAAAAATTATACGCCTCGTTCCCTTGATTTTCTATCATCAAAACTGGAAATGGTGTAAAAGAAATTTTTGAATAAAAATAAATTTCTATTAATTTCTATAAACTATAAACAATTTTTACAAAGTTTCTTAATTACGGTCAGACAGATTCGATTATCGATAAGGTTCAATATAACCCACATGTCATTCTCCATTACAGACGTTACGTGGGTAATGTACTGATTTAATGGGTCAACAACACTTCTCAAGGTAATTGCAAATTTATATTTAAAATAAAACTAAACCGATACTAATACCATGACAATAAAGAGAAGAAAATGGCAAAAAAAGTAGAATGAAATGATTAAAGAAAAAAGTCTTGAAATAAAGAATTAAAGTGAAGAAAAAAAAATTAATTAACAATGAGAAATTGCAATGAGATCAAGGTAAATTTTTAGAGAAATAAAACAAAATGTTCCGTAAAATAACAAAACAACAACATTGATATGTAAATACAGTAAGAGATAAAAGTTTACAGACACTCTACATTAAACTTTAACTATTGAGGTGCACATTTTGTAAAGCAAGTGTAAACTATATATATCTCTAGGAATAACAGGAACATTTCCATAACATCAAATGTATATTTTCTTATAACATTTTCTAGTAACTTTTTACTTTTTATACGTACTGTAAAATTAAGCTTTTATTGTGAATTATTATAAATATTTAACAATAAGATATTGTGAATTATTACATAAGACCCTGTTTTTCACGAAGGGCCGAATATGTGAAGAGGAGATGTAAACTATACAACAAATGCAATACGTTTAGTTTAGTTAAAAGGAGTTATTGGAAAATAAGTAATAACACTATATTCGACTATAATGGACCTTCAATATACTTTAATTAATGTATGAGAAGTAAGAACATCTTCTTCTGTACATACACAATGAAATACCCACATGTTCACTTACAAACACATTTAATATATAAAAGTTTTTCTTAAACATAATACAACAACACTTATTGATGCATAAAATTAGTGATGTTTTTGACATATAACTTTTTTTTAAACTGAATCGATTTTGATTTTTGAAATAGTAATGAGGCACATGCAGCTTTATTTCACGGTTAAAGTGTTATTTTTTGAAAGTTCTTCTCTTTACGCTCTGAGCTCTGAAAACTATTGAGGATATGAACGTGCAAAAAACAGGAAAGGCAAACGAATATACCTAAATCGACTCGGGCCATCATTTGATGTCAGAATATTGGGAAAAATAAAACTTAGAGTAAAATAAATGCTATCACGTCATAAGTTGGAGATTAATTATAACTTGTAACTGAGAACCCTAATTCAGTTTCTGAAAATCTCTTTTTTGATATAATTTCAGATTAATTCTTAACAAAAAGTTCAGATTTAAAGCTGAAGACAAGGAGTGAGGTTGAATAATTATTAAAATACATATATGTTAAAAAACGAAACCACTTAATTCAGAGCTTGAATTTTTTATCTGATTGAAATTATTATTACAATTTATAATTTTTTATAATTTTAATCACTAGTCCTTTAACAAGACCCCAATTCCGCCATAGCTGGCGGATCTAAGGGGCAACCTCTCTTGGTATGAAAATTGATATTGTAAAGCAAGGATGCAAAGCCAGGCCAATATTATGAAGTCTAATTTCATCTTCCATTATGCAGCAAGAATATTTTTCTTAGAAAACTTGACTTCAATTTCTGTGCTCCGTTTTCGGCCTCTAAATTTCTAGCAAATTTAGAATTTCGAGCAAATTTCCTTCTATCTGAAGCAGGTTTTCTATCAACGGACAAATTCTTCCGATACTGTTGTATAATGACCAACTTTTTGCAGTACCAAGTTGGGTTTTAATTAAAATATTTAACAATTATATTACGCACTTTTATCTAAGAGTGTTATATATGCTACCACTTTATAAATTATTTTATTATAAATTAATTATTTACCACTTGTAAGTGAAAAGTTTCCGATCTGTATTTTGAAATAATTTAAGTTTAATTTTTAATAAGATGTATGACTACCGACTATGGAGGGTTGTTATATTGCAACGTTTTTTCTCAAAATTGTCCTCGATTTCAGATATTAGAGCTGAGGTGATTTAGGTTTGATTGGAAGGAGTACAAGTACATTAGGTGCAGGGTCAGTAAACTTTCAAAGTTGGAGAAATTAATTTTAAATTAAAGACAAGAGAAATTCAGTACTAAGACAAACCTTTGTTTCCTTTCATTTTCACTTAATCTTTAAGTTGTCGGTTTTAATATAAATCATTATTATCACATTGAAATTTCGAAAAATATCGTTATTCGGTGCAATTTCGTTAAAGTTTAAACATTAATTTTCTTAAAAAAAAATTTAAATAAAATTAATAATTTTGACCTCAAATGATATTCCACTCACTTTTTCTTTCAAAATTATGAATCTTCAAGTTCTAGCGTTTTCATAGATACCAGATAGACAAATTTGTGTAAGAAGTGTATATCTTGGCTGAAAAGTTAACCTTCCCTAGGCTTCTTTTGGAATAAGTTTTGATATTTTTCATACATCTTTGAGCAAATAATAAAATATATATTTATATATCAAAACATTGCACGATAAACCGCGTACATTTTTGTGGTCATCGCCTCATAATTCCCCAAATTAATTAATTAAAATTTAGTGTCAAAGATATCAAACATCTCAGAAATTTTGAAATATTTTAATGAAAAACAAAGAAGAATGCTGTTCTCGGCTCTGTCGATTCGTATATAACATTCACTATTTACATTTTAGAAAATTTTCATGAATTAAAATTAAATTACGAGGGAAAGTTCTATTCTGTAGTTCCGAGCAAATGCGTTTTAATTATCTAGAAGTTCGTAAAATTTTTGGTGACAAGTAAATATTGAGTCGAATTTTATGATCGTTATAATCAAATATGGATCTATATTCATCAAATTGGTTATATATATATATTAAGGGTAGTTTAAAAATAAGTATGTGACATATTTATATATAAAATTGCGACGCATAAGACACACAGATTTTTATAAAATGATTGACTTTGGCATGATGATAAAATATATATTGATCCGTCTAAATTCAACTGTATTTTATAGAAAAGATTAGAAAATATTTTCATCGGAATATTGAGATTATCTCAGATATTGGTAAATATAATTTTCAAATAGGAAACTGCTTAGAACAATAACAAATAATCTGGCCAAATTTAATGAATTCAGACAATTAGATTGGGCTTCAAAAACTTTTCCAACAGACAGACAGACGGGTATAGCTAAAACGACTCAAATCGACATAGGTGCCAGAATATATATACTTTATCTTAGATGATTTATAAACTTTATTATTCCGTTGGTAAAGTGAAGATACCAACGGAATGATGGAATGAAAGTTTATACACTCTATAACATCACTAGTGACAGAAGGGAATATTCATGAGAATATTATAATTATTTGTACCAAAACTTAAATGCCCTACACCACAAGTCATTAACTATAACTTCAACTTTGCTAATTTTAAAATCCAATTTTTTATTTTGCAAAAGTATTTTTTTCTTTTGCTTCAGATATCGGTAATATAATAAATTATTAAAGTACTAACATACATGGCTTTTAAAAAGGTCTTTAGAAAGGACTTGAAAATGTTTTCAACGACATCTGTCTGTAAAATTAGACTATATAAAGAATTAAAATTCTTTATCTTCACGGAATGAGAAAGTGAACTTAAAATGTTAATAATTGAAAATTTTAAAACGGTAAAAAAGTCAGCGATTTCCCCCAAAAAAATGTTTCCTCTCTTAGAATCTCGACGATAAACTTTCAGTAGCCCAACAATAACGAAATTTTGGATTTTTTTAATAACATAATAATATTTTTGTTTTATTATTTTAAATAAAATTATTTATAATAGAAAAATATTTAACTTAAAAAATACTAAATTACATTTGAAATAAAATTAAATGAAAAAAAAATAATAATAAAATAAAAATTTCCAAAATAATAATAATTTTGATTAAAAAATTAATTAATTAATTTATTAGTTAATTAATCATCTAATTTTCTAATCTTAAAGCTCTCAGTATACTTATGTAACTTAACTCAGTTTACCGCCGTCGCCACTGCTGCAACCGTTGGCTGGGATGTTTGAAGCTGCTGTTGTTGTTGTTGCTGCTGCTGCAATATTGCAGAATGTTGTTGATGTAATGCATGCGTTTGTTGTTGTTGTTGCGCTAAATGTTGATGATAACGTGAGGCTGCAGATGCTGAAGAAGATGATGACCACTGATGGGCAGCAGCACTATGTGCTGCATGATGATGCGAAGATGAATGATGCTGATGATGATGACTGGCAGCTGCGGCTAATTGACGTCAGAGATAAAATTCCGGTGAACTTTGATTTTCGGTATTCAATTGATGGGCAGCACCACCGCCACCACTTAGACCTCCACCAGACGCCCCACCATTCAGGGTTATTACACTTGAGGGTGTGCCGGTAACGGGTATATTTTGGGACGAGGAGCCACCAGTACCACGTAAACGTTGTCTTAATTGATCGCGCTCTTGGCAAACACGTGTATATTCCAATTTTAAGCGATTTAGATCTTGATTTAATTGACGATTTGTTTTTTCCAATTCATGACGCTGTTGCAGTCTTTTCGAGCGACAATTCTGGGCATAACCACGATTTTTTAGGGTACGTCTTTTTTGTTTCAGACGCACTACCTCTTCGCGAGGACATCCATGAAGACGTTTGTTTAATTCTCTTACCGTTAGAGTAGTTAAGAGATCGTCGTCAATACAATCGTCTAAACCCAGATTACTTGAGGTGGAATATTGTCCTGAACAAGTGCGCGGGGAATTGGTAGAAGATCTTGTAGAACAAACAGAATGGGGACGATTGTTAGCATGATTACTAACATGATTGGGATTCGAGTGTATTATCGAGGAGGTATTATTGACCTGGCCATTACTGATGATGCCATTGTGATACGTAGAGGTGTGCATATTTATGGGTGTTAGATGTTCTATTGTCTGGAAATGATGATGATGGTGTGTTTGTATTAAGTGATTATGATGATTAGCTGCCGCCACAGATTGCATATATTCACGATGTCTTTCCCATTCCTCGTCTTGTGAGGGACCTGCCAAGGGCCTTAAGTCCAATGGTTGGGGATCTGATCTCATTGAGTTTGGCAACCACATCATTTCTTGTGTCAAACCTGTAGTAGGAGGTGGTGGTCTATGATGAGTGGCATAATGAGAACTAGGAACTCCAGAATAGACTTGAGCACAAGTACTGCCAGTAGGAGAGCCTATTACCGGAGGAGTTTCAGGGGGTGTTGAGGGCACACCACCGGGTACTGAAGTATTAACAAGTATCGCCTGGCCCGCCATGGGTCCATGGGTGTAAATTTCTGGTGGCGGTGATAAAGGTTGCAGTCTTCTTTCGTCCATGTGTGACCAATTGGGCGGAAAAGCCCTCATTTTTATTAAAGGCTCTACGGCAGTTTCATCCTCTTCAGCTGGCACCGCTGAAGGTTCAGTGGTCCAGGATATTTTTGCCGCTGCTATGGGACTATGATCTTCACGTTTAACGCCCACAGCCGAAGTGCCATCTTCCAAATGTTCTAGTACAAATTCTTGTACATACTGATCAGCGAGGTTCGGATCCTCCATTTTCATTGAAGGATAATAAAGGTGGGTGATGGTAGCCAGCGAATTAAAATTTTAGTTTCTTTATTTTTTTTTATTTTTTATAAATTTCAAAACACTTTCACATTCAAAATTTGTTTTTTTTAATTAACAATAAACAGAAACACTTGTTCCAAATTTTTATTATTTAATTTGATTAATTATTTAATTGATTTTATTTCGATTTCAAAGAATTATTTAGTTTTCATAACAGAATTTTTGTTTTTTTAATTTCTCAAATTTTTTCTTATTCAAATTTAATTTTCAAACTCAAATCTTTTCAAAATTTTTATTTGATTTTACCGTTAACAGTATTTTTTGTTGTTATTTTTATTTCATTTCCGTTTGTTAGAATTTTTATTACAGTTATTTTTATCGCAACCGTCTTTTAAGAGTTGGCGGTAACGACTAACGGTGTTTTTTCAATTTAAAAATGGGTGTCCGTCTGTCTGCTTGAGAATGGCCGAGTCAAGCACTTTTTCCCAGGTATATATTGGTCATATCGCTGAGCTTCGCGTTTTTTCGTTTTTATTTCATTTTATTTTTCGTTTTTCTGTTATTTGCAACGTGTGTTGTTGTTGTTCTTGTAGTCGTCGTTTATTTTATTTTTTGCTTTTGTATGAAAATTTTCTATTTCGTTCGTTATGTTTCACAACCGTTTGCTTTTTTCGTTTGTTTGACACGCGTCGTTGTCAGTTCTTATTGGAATTGAATTCTTTGGCAGTCTGGCAGTCTGCTAATGTTGTTGGTTTTGTTATTTTGCTGAACATAAAATACATTTACACTATTACACCACCACCACTACCACCATCACAAACAAGTGTAATGTATATATTTGAGCATGTCCCAACATCCGTTTTATGAATTTCTTAGAAGCAACAGTGGGTCAGGCACTACCCTTCTGTAAGCTAAAGCCGGTGTTTTTTTTGCGTTTTTTGTTTTCATGTTCTCTCATTTTGAGAGAAGTTTGTGTTTTTGTTTTTGTTTTTGAAGCTTTTAAAAACGTTGAAATAAATTCCCTTTAGGCAATGAGAAAAAGCTTTTGAAATAAACGGCACAGTGGTTTAACATATAATTTTGTAGGTTACAGTGGTTTGTGAAAATTTTGAAAAATGCTTTGAAATTGGGAAAAAATAATAAATATTCCAATATTTTTAATGCTGTGAAAATCGGACACAATTGAACACTAAAAAAGTTGTTATATTTATCTTCCACAGTCGGAACTGTTTTGGGCGACTTTCACTTGCTCATTGAACAAGATGCTGGATCTCTGTCAGTGTGATATCTGCTCTGAATACGTGTATGACGTTTCTATTCTCATAGTGGTTCCACTCTCTTTTCATGAACTTGCTGATCAAGTATTTCGTCACTCCTCCTGTAATTGGTTAAGAATTGATGGTCAAACGAATATACAACGACATAAACAAACAGAGTAACATCAGGTCTGAAATAGAAATACACACATTTCTATACTCTTAATGGTTTCTCTCTCGGCCATGAACTTGCATCTTGCAGTTCTAGTATTTCGTCACACTTCCTGGCGTGGACAACCACGATCGAGCTTTATTCTGATGCCCTCGAGAGCATCATTGATCACTTTCACTCAGGATTTATGGGTTTATGCTTGTAACATGATATAATAGTATAATTCCCGAAATAGTACAGCAATCGAATCAAAATTATTTTTGAGTTAATTTAACGATGTCTGCTCGTTTATTCGTTAGTTTTCACTGCTATATGTACATGTAAATACCCTACTGATACTGGTCATGTTCGGTGCGATATTTCAGATTGCTTCTATATGAATGTCCAAACGCATAAGAGTTTTAAGCTTCTAAAACTCACATATATAAAGAAATCTTATTAAAGTTGACATGAATCCACAAGCTGAATTTCAACAAAATCGGTATTAGATAAGTAGATGCTATAATGGCCAACCAGTGCTTATGTCATTACGATGGTGGTATGCAGCTCTTTTTATGGGTATGTTACAGAAAAGTACCTCACAAAGGTTTTCTCACGTTAAAGGTCTTCAGGGCCGTTTGTAATGTTTAAACTACATGTAATACTTCGTGGAAAACGAGGTTGTCTAACAATTACTGTGAATGATTATCACAGATATTGACGAAATGGGTTTGGACGATGGTTTCATGGTTTTATCAGAATGGTAACACATAACAAATTAAAGGCTGAACGAGAAATTAATTGGCAGGGACGATCATACAATTTGACAACGTCCTATGCCGCTACAAGTCAGAATGAAAAATTAGTTAATTCGAAATATAAATGACTATGAATTTAAATCATGTCTCAGAGTCATTAAAATATATCGGATATAGTCGGAAAGAAGTCAATATTTTCCTCTAGCTCCCGTGTAATCTTCCCAGAAAAAATCCTCCTAAGACGCATCAATACCACTTAAATGTAAATATTATAATATACTGCACTCCTAACCATAAATTAGAAAACATATTTATACGAGGGTCGCTCATTAATGTTTGGTAGCTTCCATTAATAACTAGCAATATGGTGTAGGGTATTAAATATAACTTTTATTCGTTTTGTTTTTCTTTGGAATTAAATATCTAACTTTTGATCGGTTGGATTAACAATTGATTTCTGTTTCCTTGGAAAAAAAATATAATACAATATATTTATACTTTTGGACACATAGATGTAGGCATCGCCTCAGACTGATTTTAACTTTATTTTACTCTCAAAATACCAAACTTATTCTCTATGAGATTCAAATCCGGGAACTACGTTGGCAAACCCAAAACTTGAACCTTATTAGCTGAAAACTAATCTATGACCAACTTTAATGAATGCTTCGGGCCATAACAATGCTGAAACATGCATCAAAGTGATATTTCCCACTCGGCATAGTGTAACATATGGGGGTCAAAATGTCCTTGAAAATAAAACGGTTCGTTTTTGTTTCGATATCAATAAAAAGAATAACTATAACTAATAACAACAGGTTAACCGTTTGAAAGAATGGTTACTTACATCCGAGGCCTACTTTATTCTACTTACTTAGCATACTCAATGACATACGAATTGGTTAAATTTAAATTCACCACTAAATAAAACGCTATTTTTATTTTTTAATAGATCAATCCATATCTTTAGTAAAATCCAAGGAGGATTTTTTTTTAAGTTGTGAATCAGTATAATTTATATGGAGTATGTCATGCAACAAGACCTCATTAAGGCCTAAAAAAGTCAAGAAGGTGGGGTGTTTCGTTTTTAACCTGTTTTTCGGAGAGTGTATTTAATGCTTCTAACGAAAACCGTATTATTTTCTGGGACATTTTGGATATGTTGAGAAACAAATATATGGATGGCCCGAAAAGTTCATCAAAGTTGGTCAAAGATTAGTAATCAGCAGTCTGCCGTTGCAGTTCCCAAATTCGAATCCCATAAAGGCATATGACATTTTTAAAAGACAGATTTAGTATGGCGCTTTAGAAGTAATCTGGAGCTGATAAACTGCTTAAAATCAGAGTCTAAAGCGATTTTTTTCTATCTATCCTTAAGTTGTTTATATTGTATTATAATCTCAAAGGAAATTGAACTTAATCTATTTGGATAATAGACATACCGCTCATTTGCTGCAAGATCGTCATAACTCAAAATTCGCAAATTTCGATTTAAAGTCAATATTTATTCATTTTAGTCATTTTAAATAATGTAGTTTTTTATCTGAAAAATATTTTTGAACGATCCATTAATTTTTTGAGTTAATTGCCAATTTTTTAATTATCTATATATCCGAGGAGCTCAACTTTAAAGGGTTCTGAATACGTCCCTAACTAGATATTAATTCAAACTCGAAAATACTTCACTTCTACTTATTTGAAATTTCATTAACTGTTCTAAATTTCCAAAAATATCAATTGGGACAAACTGTGCAATGGTGTTGTAGGGCATAACAAATAAAGTTCAAAACTTTATAAAGTTTTATAATTTGAATAAACTTCATGTCACTGTGCAGAAAAAAATGTTCTCTTATTCAATTTCATTAAAAAAATTGTGAAAAAAGCTTTTTCTTCTCAAATTCCTTTTAATCTCTCTTTTTTTTTTGCACTCACACACAATAACACTTATTTTCCCCCATTTCAATTTTATTTGTTTATTTACAATAAAATTCTGAGAGAGAAGAGAGAATATTTTATTACTTGCTAAAGTGGTAGTTTAACGGTATATAAAAGTACATATACACATGCATATACAGTAATTTGTATTTGCTAACTGTTATTGTTTTTGTTGTTGCTATAATTGTGAAAGCAATTCGTTTATAGAAGAGGGCGTTTATTACGTACTGCCGATTCTAAAATAAATGTAATGAAATGTTTAGGTTTGTTTGTTTGTGTTGGTTTTTGTTTAATTTGTAGCAGCTCCGCCCATTTGTTGTTGCTGTTTGTTGTAGCTATTTTTATTACCACAACATTTACTCACACACACAAAACATAAATTTATGCTAAAACTACAACACAAAAAACTCTGACTCTTCCATTCTCCATCACAATTTTGTATCTGAAAACCAAAAAGGTCCCATTGACTTCTTTAATAAATTGTTGTTTTTATTAACAATTTATGTGTGTGTTTGTATTTGTGTATTCATATCGGTACCGACAACATCCCTCTTTATGAGTGGCAAAAAAAAAGGCTTAAAATTTCAATTGCTTTATATTCTTCTTCTAGTTCATAATAAGTATTTGGGGGACTTTTTTTCAATTCTATTTTTTGGTTGGACATTTTTATGCGCAAAATCTGTTGGAATTTGTTTTACCAAAAAAATGTTGATTTCCGTTTTAGTCAAAATTTGTCATTAATTTTGACTAAAACGGAGTTTTGTAATGGGTTCCTACTTTTTGGAAATTTTTAGTCGGATTGTTGTTGTAAATGGTCCATATACTTAATGGAAAATATCAGTCAGTTTATGTTTGACAATGATAAATTTGATGAAGTTAATATTTATAAATTATTCTCCAAATACATATGTAACTGCAGTTTTACACCTTTTTTATTGTGATTTTAAATATTGAACATATAAATTGGATATTGATTAATTTATTTGTTATTTGGAACACAAACTTAATTATTATTTAAAAATAATTATTTTTAATCAAATCAAAATTCCTAAAAACTCCGTTAGAAATGGAAATTTCTTTCTCTTTTTTAACTAAAAAAGGGTCCATTTAAACATATGTACAGTAGGTAAGCTTTTGAGATAAATAGTTAAATGTAACGGAAAAGGATTGTTTTCCGATAGTTAAGCGAATCCGTAAAATAGGACCATTTGTAAAGTGTTATAAATTTGTTATGGCTCAAATGGTCTTAAGAGCTCTTACATTATATATTTTCAATACGGTAAGGAAAATTTAAACTAAGTATTCTCAGAGGCACAACGAAATAAGTCTAAAATGGAATAAGAACCGCAACCTCAAATGGAACGGAGAATAAGAAATAATTCTCAATTATGAGTTTAAAAAAAGAATGAACAAATATCCGACTGGAAAGAAAAGAAGTTCAAATCTATAGAACTTAAATGTATTGATTGGTTATACATAGCTGTTACGAAAAATTAATGAACGACCCTCGTATAATTTATTGTTTGATTTGTTCTTAAATGTGCAGTACAATATGGTGAAACTAATATTATGTGAAATTTAGGAGTTTTAAAATGATTTTTTTGGGGTGCACCAAAAAGAAATTATGAACCGAGCCTCGTATAATTTTGCACATCAACTTTTGATTTTATTTATATTCATTTCACCAGTATTTATTGCAATACCAAAGTCTATTTGGGATAAATGCCCTTCAAAGTGATATTTAGAAAGGGATCTTGTATGGGACCTATGAAAATTAGTGGACCGACTCTCGCAAAATTTGGCATATCGTTTAAGAACATCACAACGCTTATTTTTGTTAAAATCACTTTTATGAGCTAAAAACCCCATTCCGGGTAGACATTGTTGTGTGAGAGGTACCCAAAATATTGGACCGAATATTTCAAAAGGTATCGTCCCAAAATAATAACATGAACAAAATTTCATCGAAATATTTCAAAAATTGCAAGTAAAGTGTTCACAACGTTTACATGGACAGCCAGCCGAATAGACAGACAGACAGATGACGGACAACTTTAAATCGAATTAGAAAATAATTCTAAGTCGAACGATATACTAAAAATTTTTCTGCATGTTACAAATATCAGCACAAACGTTCCATAAATAATCCTAACATAGGATTCGCAAAGAAACATAGAATGATCGTTCAATGATTCCAAATATCCACTTGGAAACCATTAAAAAACCGGCTTCGCCCGACTGAAAAACTTTCACTTCTATTTAGAAAGACGGTTTCTCTAAAAAAAGCGTCTCCATATTTTTATTTAAAATTACTACTTGGAACCAAGTATTGAAATAGAATTTAAACTTAATTTAACGAAAAAGGTGTTTGTCCATTTGAAATCACTTTACAAAAATAATAAAGTCGGTCTTTACTTCACAGCTTAGTGAGCCATCTTTCTAAATATCGTAGGGGAGAAAATATTGTAATCCAGCTAAAGGTCTGTCGCGCAGAGAAAGTTACTAAGCGAAGCCGGCCTTTTAATTAAACATTGAAGAAAGTCCCTTAGTTCCTGCCGAGAAAAAAAGTTTTCCAAGGCGAAGTAATGAAATAACTACCAATCTATTGGGTAATAATTCATAATGTAATACAAAATTGGGGAAAAATGGGAATTGTTTCATGTTCTCTGTTGGGACTTATTCCATTTGCCTGTTGGTCTGTTATGCGGTCTTACTCTATATCTTTCGTATACTAATGGAATTGAAGTAAAACATCTGTAGATGTATTAGTTTTATTCGGAATGGTTTTATAGTCAAGAGTTTATATGAATATTCTTCATTTCTTAATGAGGGTGCGATGTAAGTTGCCTATCAAAATAAATGCAAAGAGCCCTAATATAATCAATTTGGAGAATATAAACAGAATTAAAAGAAATTGATTAATTGTATTTCTACCCTCGTAGAATTTGAATTGAAATTATTATCATGATACTCACTTTTATAACAGATTTATGCCATTTGAGGTGATTCCTAGTGGAAGTTATATGGGGGTTATAGGGAAATTATGTACCGATATTTTATAAAAATTGGTTCAATATTTTTTGGAATGTACCTTGAATGGGTGGAATATTATTACAATATTAATATTTAATTCAGATTTATGCACTTTAAATTGAGTATATAAGGCAGCTCCACTCATTTATAAAAAAAACTCATACTTTTTCCCCTACTAGACATAATTGGATCGGAACATGTTAAAATTCTATTATATTGGGATATGTTCCCAATAATTATTCCCACTTAAGGTGCTTAGGGTATTATACGTTTATGTTGATGTTTGTGATAAACGGATAAAATAGTTTTGCACTTTTACACTTTTCAGTACACCACTCGACCCAGATTCACATTTTGAGTCGAATTAACGATTTAACTGTCCATATGATTGTTATTAACACCTTACAAGTCACAATTTGTGAAAAATTTTAAATTTGTATAATTTTGGTCCAATGACGAAGCCTACTGAAAACGGTCATGTTCGGTCAAATATTCAAGCTAGTACATAAAACTCACAGAAATAAAGGTCGCAATCTGTGAGATGTCTTGACTTTCTTTAATTTTGGCCCAAGGACGAATAATACTAAAAGTGGTCATGTTCGTAAAAGTCACAGAAATGAAGATAATTTAGTACAATTTACAATATTACATAAATTGCATAAGTCCAACAAAGTCAGTATTGAGATGATATATCATATTTTTATAATGTATACAAGCCAAAACCAAACGGACCGACATCATCGCATATTGATTTTTGCTTCTTTTTATCCTAATTTGACCTATTCGTAGTATAATATCAATCTATGGGGTCCAAACTCACGAAGATACACTTTTCTGCTATAATTATGTCAAATTTCATGTAAGTCAATCCATCCAAATTTAAACATATTGCTACCACCACTTTTTAGTATACCGTTCAACTCAGAATCACTTTCTGACATGATTTAACGATGTCCGTCTGGCTGGCTGTCCATGTAAACATTGAGAACAAAATGCAGGTCGAAATTTTTGAAATACCTCGATGAAACTTGGCATGTGTCATTATTTTTGCCAAAGGACGATATATATCGAAATTAGTGGTTCCATTTTTTTAACTAGCCCCATACAAATGTTTCTCCCGGAATGGAGTTTTAAGGTCATAAAAGTTCTGAATATAAAAAGATTTGAAAATTTAACCCAAACAGATCTAATAATATTATACGAAGATCATTATTATATCCATTACTTCTTATAGGTCCCATATAACTCCACTTAAAAATAACACTTTGAAGTGTTTAAATCTCATATATACGCAAGTATTTTGATAAGAATTGGTCAAATTAAGATAAATATAAGCAAAAGTCGTTTTACGAAATTTTACGAGGGTCATCTAGCTCCCGTATTATCACCCTAGACGAAATCCTTTAATAGCGCACACATCATAGATATATATTAGTACCATAACATACTGTATTCTTAAACACAAATTAGAAAATATATTTATACGAGGGTCGACCATTAATTTTTGATAGCGACCATTAATAACCTACAATGTGTTTTAGGGTATTAAATAGTCGGGCTTGACCGACTATAACTTTTACTTGTTTTCATTTAAGATTTATTTCTCTTCTATAACAGTAATCACAGTTTGAAATCAGGTAGTTCCAATGATAAATCATCTGTCAAAATTGCAATAAATAAAATCAAAATAATTTAATAAAACAAAAAAGATTGCAAAACTTAAACATACGACAAGCGATAAAATTTAATACACTACCAAACCCCTCCCCTCCCCTCCACCTTATTAAATACGTTACTAATCAAACCACAAAACATTTTGCAAATCGAATCACATGAGTTTGAATGAGTAAAAACAAAAAAACCAAAAAAAAAGGACGAAAATTTCAGATTCTTTACAATAACAACACAGGAATACCACCTACAACGAAACCCACATAACAAAAACAAATGGAGCATAAACACATAGACATACAGACAGACACACATACAATAAATATAATCAAAAGCCGAAATAAGTATGTATTACTGTCAGAGGGTATAACGACAATATGAAGGTAGATATTTAGAAAAGAAACATAATTCGATTGTGTTCAATTTAATTTTTACAAGCTTCAATTGAGTCATATTAAATAAAAACATACAAATAAATGAAGACAAATTTAAACACATACACAAAAAATAAGGATGTATAAACACATACATACAAACATTCATAAATGTTGGCATGTTTGCGATTTAGGGATGTGAACTTTTGGTACAATTGGATTTAATATCGTTCATATTATTGAAAGTACAAGTACACAATCTAAATATATATGTAAATGAATCTGTGTTTGTTTGTCTGTTTATTTGTTTGGAATGTATAGACAGCTAAACTACTGGACCGATTTTGCTGAGATTTTATCGAGAATTTTCAAAATGTGTGGCAGATAGAATCAGGCTGAGAAGTAGCCCCCTTCGAAGTAAATTTTTATCATCGTATATATAAATAACTAAAACTGCGAGAATTTTCAAATTTGGTTCCAACCACTTTATCAAGGAACTGTTTTACTGGACAAGATGAAGAACGGATAGTAGCAGGGGTAGTGGAAACCTCCATACAAAGAAAATGTTGAATCGAATATCTACAAAAAACACTACATCGAGGGTTTTTAAATTTGGTCTCAATAAATTTTTCATTCAAATTGGCCCCAATTTCTATCCCAACGATCTATTTTACTGGCCAATGTGTAGGAGGGATAGGACCAGGGGGAGAGATCTTCCCATGCAAAGCAAATAATGATTATTGAATATCTAAAGAATTTTAACAGCAAAAATTCTAAAATTTGGTTCCAAACAGTTTTACTGAAAAAATGTAGGACGGTTAGGATCAAGAGAAGAGATAGCTACCATGCAATGTAAGTTTTAAATGGGTCAAGGGCATTTGACATTATGTTTATTGCATAAAATTTTTTGTGTGATTTGTGAAATTTCTTTCGAGATCTTGGACTGAGAAGAATGTTTGTGCACTACCACAAGTGGAGAAGAAGATATATTAACTTTGATATTCCGCGTGTAATACCTAGAAGGTCTCATCTTAGACCTCATAATGTAAATTTATTTAAGTCCGCCTACCTGCCCATCTATTGGAAAAATTCTCATTACATAATATTTTATGTATGAAACCCCGCCGCCCCCTAGAAAAAACGTTATGACAGGAAGGTTATGAACATGGAAAAAAATTGAGAAATCTCAACGATTAGTAACGTTCCCTACCTTCTAAACTACAACATGTTTCTCTACAGTTCACATTGAAGGATCCAATCCGGAATCGGTTTTAAGTTTTTAATACTTTTATTTTTATTCTTGTATTGTTTTACAACTGATTTGGCAGCACAAGTTCGTTATGAGTCCAGGAGACAAAAGGTGAACCTTCAAAGTTGGTTTCCTGTGATATGAGAAATTTTTTTTAAATCGCTAAAATAAATATTCCTTACACTGACGTAGAACAAAGTGGTCTTTTTTATAGCAAACTTTAAAGTATAAGGATCAGATCGATTTAAACAGTCAGATCGTCTGGTTAAGATTATGAAATATATCTTGATAAAATTTGTTATATTATCGTTATTTTGGTCCAAGGCCAAAGGTTATTGGAATTGATCACATTTTCTGTAGGCCAGAAAATCAATTCACAAATGATACCCTTTTCCAATAATCACTTTAGAGTGTAAAAATCTCAAAAAATTTTAACACTGTGATAATTTTAATTGATTTTGTCAGCAGAAAAAAAAACCTTTCCAAATTTGACTAGAATCGGTCCATAATTTCCTTTTGCTCTCATATAACCTCCACTTCTGAAAATCACCTCAAATGCACATATTCTATATGATGGTACATTTAAAGACCAAAAAGTACCATTTATAAAGTTATGAATCTTCATATCTCGTTTGCATCACATGTAAATCAGTGTATGTTTGAATTGATACATGGCAGTTTTATGTTTTGTCTCATCTTTATTATATTTTGCTTTGTGTTTTGTTTCGCCTAAATATTTCTACAGAGTTTAATTTAAATCTCTACAATAGACATTTTCCTCCCAATATAAGTATTCCACCCGTATATTGATTCCAATCAATATTTAACTCATTCCCCATTTCTTATTCTACATTTAAACACAATTTAGGCTGTCAGATTCTATTCCTTTTACAAGTATTTGGCCAAAACGAGTGAAGTGAATTTAAATATTTTAAATTTTGTTGTTGGTCTTTAGAGAAATTTTGCTTTAACTTTACGATTTAATTTTGAAAATAAAATAGAATTTCTCCTCTACATTTGGATCTAAGGAAAATTGGGTCATTATAAACTAAACTCGAGAGACGTTTAATGTCAGTTTAGCAGCTGCAGAAAACAACAACGTGGTTAGTTAAATTGTTTCGTATTCTGATTTAACTCCGACCTAGAAATCAAACCGCCATTATTGAGTGAGTGCATAGATCCTCAGGACTGAGAGATTTAGAATAGACTGGCCGTTTAACAAATGAAGCTTATCATATAGTCCTTGACCACATGCAGTATAAAGGTGATATTCATAAGGCAGCATTTTCCTAACCTTGAATATTTTCCACTGCATATCACTCAGCTCTCTTTTTCTATATGAACGCAATGAGGTTTCTTAAGCTAATACCGTAAGGACCTTATTATCAACTATAATGCCTAAACAAAGAAGGAATCTTTGGTCGGTGTGGTGAAAAGTGTTGCTGTCGTGTTCGTTGACGAAATTTCAAATTATTAATTAGAGGTTTAGGACATTAACCGTCTCCGAAGTATTTAATAGAAAGGGTTTTATAAAAGGGGTCTTATATGAGACCTTAGCAAAATATGGACTGATATTCTTCAAATATGTTACATATCAAGGACAGATGGGAATAATTTCACCGAAATTTTTAAAATTTGTTAATTTTTAACAATGCAAAGTGTTTCAAATGAATTTTGAAATGGAGATAAATCTGTAACTCCGAACGGCAAGGATTTTAATAGATCTTAACTAGCAGAACCCATTCACATAAAAATCATTAAATATAAGGAATCTGGATATTTTTTATTAGCCAAGGTAACCAACTTTGGGATCCTGTGGACCGACCCTCGTTGGGTACACAATGTCCAAACTCATAACTTAAGCTCGCCTACACCGTGACTATGTGAAATTTCATTAAAATTGGGGCTCACTGTTCGTAAGTTACATATTTATTTCCATTTCATTTGAAATACTGTACAATGTAATAAACTTGCGTAAAGGGTTTTTATATGTGAGAATATATAGAAAAATATGGTACCATACACATCAAATTTGTTATACATATTTACGGATCCGAATTGGATGTTATTTGGCATAATGAAGAATTATGTATAATTGTGATCTTGGCTCTTGTTTAAAGACAATTGAAGAGCATAAAAATGTGTGGTAGATTTTAAACGGAGGTGAACTACCTGTTCTAACAAGGTGACAGAAAGCTCAAAAAATTTTAATGCAAGGACTTCCTTAAAAGGTTCAAAATTCCATCTCTAGTGATTAAAACTATAATAATATATTTTTTGTAAATTGTAATAATAATTTAAAGCAAATAAAAAAGCAAAACTGTAGTTTAGTGATTTCGTTTTTATCAATTTATATATACATTAAGAATTTTTCGATCTCATTCCTTACTAATGGGGTCTAAAATGATTCCTGCTAAGTTTCATAAAATTAATTAAGTTAATAAACTTTCTTTAGGTATAAAATACATGAGAAAAATTAACTCATATTGTTTAATCACTTTAATCACAAAGACCTCGTAAGTTAGACCCGATAGTTTCAGAAATCTCATTGATATGGTATAGAATAAAAGAACTTATAAGATTGAATTTTTTTAATGTAATTTTTTGAAAACAAATATAAAATTTTTATTTAAACAGAATTTTATTAAAGACTAACGGACCCGGCAAACTTCGTTTTGTAAAAATAAGTTAGGGCGTTTGCTAAACGATTAGTGTTGTATACGAAGCAATAGATTATTGTAATTTATAACTTGATTTGTATGGGATCTGGTTTTATTCGTCTAACGTTTTGTCTTGTAAAACCAAAGCTTTGAAGAAGTGACAAGGGCCTAATTTGAAAACTTCGGGCTGTTATAGTTTCTTTTAAATATTCCTCACCCTGGGTCTTATCCGTCCTATGTGGTTGTCCAGTAAAAACAGTTTCTTGAAAAGGTATTGGGACCCAAATGGAGAACTCTAGTTGTTATAGTTCTTTATATATTCGATCAAATGTTATCTTTGTTACGTTACATACACAACAAACACACATTGCATACATACATACATACCATACATACATACATACCATACATACAACATACATACATAAAACATACATAAATACATACATACATATATACACACTTTTCTATATTATTTTATTAAAGATTTTTAAAAGTTTGGAAAATTCAACATAAATTTAAGATCTCACAATTCAAATCGTCCTATTTCAATTTTTTTGTAAACACACCCACACTGCCATACAAATATAAAGACAAATAAATACTAACACACACATAAAATGTTCAAGGACGTTAAAACTATTTAGTTTAGTTTTGTATTCGTTTAATCCGAATTTATTAGTTGGTGGTTTTGTATTGATTTCTACAAATACAGATGTATATATATATATGTGTGTGTGTGTTTGTATCAATATATAATATAAATCTTTTGTTTACAAATATTTCTGTGTATGTGTGTGTATTGTGTTATTATTGCTAAATCTTTTTAGTTTAAGTATAATTTTTGTTTCGATTCTCTTGTCATTTCAAATTAAATATTCGTATCTTGATGTTCTACTTAAGTTCTTTTTTTATAGATTTTCTAGTCAAAACATTCGTTATGGTTCTTTTCTTATAAATTGATATAACAACAACAACAACCGTAACAGAAACAACTATAACAAAAACATTAGCAGCAATAACAATAACAACAACTATGAATATAATCAGAAATTCCCTCGATACTACTTATGAGGTCAGATATTTTTGTGGTTTCTTATTCTTTGTTTATTTTCCTTCTTCTACGATTTTTGTTTGTTCTTATTCTTTATATTGTTATTATTGGTTTTTGTTGTTGCTTTCCTTTGTTTATATTTCTTTATTTTAATTTGATTCAAATTATTAGAATCTTTTTTTATTTTTGGTAAAATATTTATTCCGAATCATTTAAGTTTTTCTTCGAATTACAACAGCTTACATTAATAAGGGGTTTAAATGGTCTATCGTATTTTTTTCTGGGAGAATTATAATTATTTCTTTCAGAAGTGGTTCTGGTATTAAAATTACTATAAAAATAAATATTAAACTTGGCTAAGTAAGTTAAATGGAAATTGACTGTACCAAAATAGTTCAGTGTTTTAACAATTTGTCTGTAACTTTTAATCCAGCCTTATCAACTTTTAATATTTTCGGGAAAAACTGTATCTCTAATGCTAATCACACTTCATTGTCATTGACGGAAGTAATTTTTAAAGAAGTGATTGGAACAGATTTTTAAAATCCTTTTTTATTCTCTTCATAATTTCAAAAAAGAATCATCTTAGATGCCATAAAATATATTACTTTGCATCAAACCAAATTTTAGACAAGTATTTGATATTTTTGAAAACCAGCATGATCGGTTCAGTTTATTAAAACATATAGACCGTTATCTGAACAACCTCTAAGTTCAAGAAAAGAACTTTCGTAAAAGTTCTGCATATAAACACTGTAATATTTCATTTTATAATTAATTAGCTACGACCCGGTGCGATTTTCCGCTCTTACAAAGTGAGTGGTACTCCTCCCCATGGATCTATCCGTTATACATTTTGACCAGCAAAAAATATCCTTGGGAAAGTAATTGGAACCAACTGAATACTACCGCTTTTACAGTTCTTTTTAAATTCGATCTATTTCTTTGTATGGGAGTACCTTTTCCCTTGATCACAGCCGTCCTATATTTTGATTGGTAAAACAAATTCTTTAGAAATTGTTGGGGTCGAATTTGAAAAGCCGTTATAGTACTTTAGATATTCAATGGTCAATATATTTTTGGATGAGGGTTACCTTTTCCCTTGATCCTACCCTTCCCACATTTTGACCAGTAAAACAGTTCCTTGAAAAAGTTATTGAAACTTCTTGTTGTTATGTTTATTTAGATACCCGACAATCAATATTTTATTTGTACAAGGGGACCTTTCCCTTTGGTTATTTTTGGTATATGGGGATCGTTGAGTAAAAAATTACAGCAAAATCGGTCCAGTAGTTTAGCTGTCTATAAATGTTTATATATAATAGATTTATATGACGAGCAATTGTCAATTTTATAATGTCCTTTTTGACTGATTTTTGATTTAAACATCGAACGCTAAAGGAAATCGTCTAAATTCAAAGGGGTGGAAAAACTGTAATTTTCTCTGACGAAAAAAAGTAATTTATACGGTCCTGTCTCATCCTTATGTCATTGGAATGATTTAGGATCAAGCGATGTTCGGATGACAAAATGTAATTTCGACGGATGTAGTTTTATGGTTCGTGCAGGATTCTCTGTAGTTGGCAAATCTTAAATTTTTGTTCGAACAAAAAGGAATAAGATAATTTATAACGAATTGAAGAAAATAATTTTCTCTCTCTTTCTCTCAAAACATTGATATATATTATCAAACATAGAGCAAGTAAATGCTAACTATTCAAGGCCATGGTTCCGAACACATATTTCTAAGGATAATCTATTCGTATTTTTAATTAATTAAATCCTAAACAAATATTGGGGATTTTCGAAAGAATTTTTATAGTCGACTTTGGAAGCCCAGTGCCCTTCCCCTGGAACCGCTGGTAAGTAGTGCTGCTCCAAGTTAATTGGAAAATATCTTAATTATATTCATGAGAATTTTATTAAATGAACTGTTCCAAAATTATGGAATTATTTCTAAAACCCGTTTTGGCATAAAACCTTTTCCATTAATCTTAACCCTGTCAAATATAAGGAAACATTATTCAAATTATATCAATAAAAAATCTAATAAAGACAACAAATGATAATGAAGAAAACAAAAGGGAGATTAAACAAAAAATAATCGCAAGTGACCATAAATAACGACATATGCAGCATTAAATCATTGAAAACAGAGAAACAACTGATTTGTTTGACACAAACAAAGAAAACAACAAAAATAACATACGTTCTTTAATGCTGTTGCTAATATTCTACCCCATCCCCCCCTCCAAAAAAATAAAACAGTTCCAGTCTGTCTACTAATATGCCTTATTAAACTGACCCTTATTTGAAAAAAAATCCGTTCCGTTTTTTTATACGAGCATAACTAAAAAAAAGTCCATAAATATTTTTGCAATAAATTTTTTAATCTTGTCTTCTTAATCGCCAAATGGCGTTTTTTATTACGATCAAAAACATTTAGTACCCTCCAGCTCCCCAACAGCCCCGGACAAATAACAAAGCAAAAAAAAAAACAAGAATGGCAATCAGAATCAATTTTTATTGTCAATATCTGTTAGAGAATTACAGTTAAAAGATATATGTTTTATATACTAAACATGTTAGTGTGTATGAGTGTGTGTGTAAAACCGGAAGATGAAACGTCCAGTTATGTGAGTTTGTTGGTTGTCATATGGAACAATTTAGTGGCCCACAAATGTATGGCATAAAATAATATAAAAAACAATAATGTGTCATACTCACTTAAATATACACAGATACATATGTGTGTGTGAGTGTATGAATATATGTTTTTGTAATGGTATGAGTATAAAAATGGTTTGTCTGTATTGTATTTTTTTTTATTTTATAGTGAACAATTTGCTTTTTTTACTTTATATTTCCGTTCCAATCCAACGCCATACGTTTATTAAGTTTCTTCTTTGTATTTGTATGTGTATGAGTGTGTGTATCAGTGTTTTTTAGTTTCTTCCTAGAAAAGAGGGCGATTACAACAATTCAATAAAAAAAAATTTGTTACGGTCTAAAAAACTTTTGTGCATTTCCTTTCTGACCAGACAATAAGTTGGACTTTATTCTTTATGTGTAATGATTTTTGAAGGGAAATTCAATATTTGGGAATTAAAGGATAAAATGTTGCTTTGGGACTAAAACCATTTTTTAATTGTTCGTTTGTTGTTGTAACAGTTTGGTTGTTCCTTCCTGGGAAAGAACTTCCGACTGATACAGTTTTCGCTGAGTTGAACATTTTTGGACGAGTATTACTCGGATCGTTCGGAAGCGGAGATCCAATTGTAGTGAGAACGAATAAGTTCTTCTATCGTTTACTACTTTGATAAATTAACTGTTTTTCATGTTAATTTAACTATGACAGATATTTCAACTCAAATCAAATTAAGGTTCAATATAGGGTAAAGTCCTATTGTATTGAGTATTCTGTATTTGAATTTTGATTGGTCTTTATTTAAGAATTAAATAGATCTAGAAACCTATCCAGAGAAGAGGTATTTGATAGAATTTATAACCGAGTATAGATCAATATAGCACAGTTAAATGTGGAATCTAGGTCATGAGCCCATTAGATGTATGATGCTACTATTTGGTTTTATAACAAACATTCAGAGTGTTGTGATCAACTTTTGCAATATAACTCCTATTTTCAGCAAAATAAACATAACTCAAGATTCAGGCAATCGTAGTAAAGAAAGGAGGCAAAATGATCTCAAGAAAGTCTAAAAGCATGAGGAGATAAGGTCTACATCAGAAGATAAAATGAATAATCATAGTTAATTACGAGAATTCAAAACTTCTCGGTTTATTTCAGTAAAAATGTGTATAAACCATTCAACGCAAATGGTTGACTAACAGTATAATGCCCAACGTCATGTATGTATGAATAATTATGGATCAATCAGCATGGAATTTGATTCTTCGATTTGTGTTTACAAAAAACACTTATCAAAAACAATTTAAGATGATTTTCGAAAGTGATGTTTTAAAAGAACTATGGAAAATTATGGACCGATGCTTACAAAATTTAGTAGAGTATTTTCTGGTTGTGAAATTTTAAACCTGCTATATCCAATCACTAATATTTTTTTTTGAAATTTATGAAATTTAAAGTGATTTTCGGAACAGAATGTGTGTGGGAGCTAAACCCCATTCCGGAAGGATATTTAAATTGGATCTAACCGAAATACTACACCGATCATTACCAATAAACTATGTATTTAAATATTCCAATCACTCATGGTAATGCAGCCCATATTCATCTTTGTGCTGGATTATATAATAAGCGAAACCTTTCAGTGACAAGAGTATTTACTGAAAGTTTCTCTAGCCAATAAGTGTTTACTATCGTTTAAGATATGCGACATACCAACAAAATTTGAACCACTTTCATAAGAATGTGCAAAGTAAGTGGCAAAAACATCAAATTTTGTGAGCAAGAAAAGCAATTTCCATGCGTTTTAAATCTCTAAGTTAAAGACGGATGCTACCTGAATTGAAGTTGAGAGAAGTCAAGAAGTAATAAAGTATTTTTGGCATCACAAGGAATTTTTACCTAAAATAAACAATTCTCTTGATAAGAGAGTGATTAAAAAATATATATTTAAATAATATATTGAACGACCCTATAGAAGCCTTTTAATATATTCTTCAACCATCCGCCTGGCAGTAATGGAAATCGATTCGTGAACCGTTAGTAAGAATTTTTTAAAAACTGATTTTCCAACCGCATATCAGCCAATATTGGAAACCGACCTTTCAATTCGCCTGCCAATATTTTAAAGCGATTCTTTAACTGTTTACCAAATAATATTGGAAATCAAGGAATTGGTGTGGGCAGCATTGGAAAGCAAATTATCCCACTTAATCCCTACAATGTGAGTATACATTGAATATAATAACCCACGGGAAAAGGTGAATTTATAGCGTTCTTCTTTAAGACTCGTGAATACTACAAGTCGTTCCTAGAATCGTCTGAACTACATCAGTCGAGTCTACTATGACTTCGCTTATTTAACAATACCAACATATTTGTGAGAATTTTGTCCATCAAAGTGATATTTGGAATGTGGGATTGTATGAGACCCATGAGAAATAATTTTCATATGGTACATACTTATCGCTTTATATTTAGGACTTTTTTTGAGACTGAAACTTAATTTCAAGAGGACATTGGTATGGAAGATACCTGAAATATTGGGCCAAACATGGCAAATTTTAATAGCCTTCTTCCTTGGTCCAAAATAGTAAAATGTACCAAATTTCATCTAGATATCTCAAAAAATTGCAACCTATATATTGTTAACAATGTTTTCTTGGAGCAACAGTCGGATAGACAGACAGACTGACGAACAGGCAGATACCGTTAAAAAACTCAGAAAGTTTTATGTTACAGTACAAACGCATAATACCCCAACCACCTACACTGGTGTTATGTTTTTCATATATATTGGGCAACTCTAATACATATATTTTATATCCTTTGAAATATGTTCATCCTTATTTTCAAAACTGTAGATATATTTATGAGTTGTTGGCATCTGCAACGATCTTAACTTTATGCAGTTAAATTATTATTATTTTTATTATTTGTTACGCACCCAATTTAACATCATTTCGAATTTAAAGAAAACATTTTTTTATTAAATATCGTTGTATCTTTGAAATATCTTAAAATATTCTAATGTTGAAAACAACAACACCTACTAAATCATTTACATACACATATATAAGTATTTTGGTCTTGTTTTATTTCTATATGTGTTGTTGTTTTTTGCATATTAAAACAATAAAATCAATATGGTCTCACTTCCGTTTGACCATATTAAACACAGACAACACTTATGTGGCCAGCCACTCACACCCATACAAATATATAAAATTTACAAACCATAACAAATCGTATGTTTTTTTGTTTAAATATCAAATTATATAGAATTTATATATTTTTTTATCCCAAATCCATTTTTTTAGTTTGAGAACATAAAGCAGATTATATATATTTTTTTCATTTCCTTATCATAATCTTTAATAACTGGAATTTGTTATTGGACAATATTTATTAAATAAAATCCTTGATATTTCCCATTTCCCCCTTTTTTCCTAATTTCACTTTTATAATGATAATTTTCACTTCCTCTGTTTTTTGAATGTTTCTTTAATAAAATTTCAAATTGAATTTAATTTAAGGGAGGTTTTGAACTCAAGTCACTTAGGGTGACTTTATTTTGGTATCACTTTTACTGCTTGTTTTTTTTTTGTAAACTCATTTGCGTTCTTTGTTGGGTATTTTTAAGTCAGTAATTACAATTTGACCTGTCAAATGTCATTTGAAAGTTACAGGTTTATTTAAACTTTATTTGTTGTCTCTACCCGCCCACAAAAGTGTTACTTTACAGATAAAGTTAATTTAAATTTAATTGGTCCATAAACAGCTCTTTAAATGTTATGGCTATTTTGTATATTTAATGAGGGAAATTTTGGTAAGTGAATGATAAGTTAAGGAAATGGGATTTGGCGGTTATTTAAATGTTATGAAGTGATAATGATGGTTAGGGGTAAATAACGGACAGCAGTGTTTTCAGTTAAAGTTCTAAAAAACTAAACTGCTTAAGTTAAGCATATCTAACATTATTACTTTATAGTCGATAAACCTCTGAAAAATTATTATGCTGCAACCAATACTTAACTCAGTTCCCATATTAGGCCCCTTTCCGGAATAACGATTTGTGAGTAATTTGACGAATAAATATTTGTCCTTGCTGGTTTTGGGCTCCTAACTGGAGAACATATTTAAGATATACTACACTTAAATGTCAACCGATTCTATTGAAATTCATCATAATTCTTTTCTAACTCTCTTAAATATTTTACGAATATCGAAACATATTTATAGGTTATAGATCATCTCTGGGTAGGTAAACACCTATCGCGTCATCATCGTTATCCCTTAAAAACGGTCAGGCTGTACTTTATTTGCTTGCCTTCGAGAGTTTTGCGTCTCGCTTTTACGGATTGGTTAATGTTGAGGCATCGCAGAGGTATTCGTTTACCGTTGTCTGGGATTTCACACATCGTTTTTAATTGGAACACAACTGACGAAGTCCATGAAAAAGTTAATTTTAACTAAGGATTTAAGGACTCCTCCATCATATACGAAGGTAAATTTCGTGATCTAGAGTAACCGGAATCATCGTCATATACACTGTCTTTTTGGCTTAAAGTTCTTGCCAACAAACTTCAAAATCCAAAAAAAAATAAAAAATAAAAAAAAATTAAATAACACCAACATACGGCTTCTTCCCTAAAATTTAATTTTAAATTATAAGGTACGTCACTGCAGAATAAAACATTCTTACTTGTTTTATTTCAAGAAAGCCATGGCTTAATTTTATCGATTGTTGGAAGAACTTTATCGTGAGCTTCTGAAATCGAAGACTATTCAAACGTTTGTTTATAACAATCAACGAAAAACGAGAAAGCGCGAGGTCATAATCTGTCATCATGTCAACGTTCGGGCACATGTTGCTAGAACGGTCAGAAACAATTTATAAAATATTTGAAAAAGAATGGACTTCGCCTTATAACCTAGACCTTGCCTCTTCTGAATATCAAATGATTCAATCGTAACTAAAATATTCTTTATTTCAGAATAAAAATATCATTTATTGGTACCAAAAGATCATTTATTGGTACCAAAAGATATGAAATCAATATTCTACCAGAAAGATGTCAAGAAATAGTGATTAACGTTGTGTAGAATGTTCAATTCAAATCATTTCATTGTTATTAAAAAACTAGCCCTTACCTGGTGCGCTTTGCTGCACAAAAATTCTTCTCCTTCATAAATAGCGATCTTATCTTGTCTGATCTTAATTTTTCCAGTTTAACCATTTTCTAAAGTAAATCTGTTAAACAGAAAAATTATCGGGAGTAAATTTTAAAATTGTAGAAGAACTGTAGGTTCTTTTGCTTTTTCGCCATTTACCTAACTGTACACTATTTTGTTCCACGGTAATTCATTACGAAAGTGATTAAGACTTCATTTTTAACTCTCGCTGTAATATTTTTGCTGATAATAGATAATTGGGAAGTAACCTTTCTCCTTAATCCAGGATATGAAATTAAAACACAGTTTTTTAGATATTCCATAGTGAACTTTGTTTGGGTATTGCCTCCCCCATCGTACATTTTGTCCAGTAAAAATAGTTCATTTCGACAATTAATATTTGTATAGTATGAGTTCCTTTTCTACCACTGATCCTATTCATCCTTAATTTTGTCCAGCAAAACTGTTCATTGGAAAATTAATTAACTCTCACTCCAATAGTTCTTAGATATTCGATAAATAAATTTGCTTTGTATTTGGAACACCTCTTGCCCTAATCCAATTAGACCTGGTTGAAATAGTTTTTGTATACTCTGATTATATCCGTTCAGTATTTTGTTCAGTTTAGGTGTTTTCTAGTTGATTTGAAGGAAACCAGAGCGAATCTTCATATCGCCAAATTTTATTTATGATTCGATTGAGAATAAATTACACACTAATTCTCTACAAACAATATTCCTACCTGTGTAGAATATCTCTTCTAGTTTAAAAGATATTTAGACTAAAGTAAAATTTTTACTATTCATGTACAATTTGGTTTTAGTTTTTTCGACTTGATGCGCTCTTTTTGTAATCTAGAGAAATCTAAATTGCTGTCTGGATACACAAATAAAAATTAATTTTTTTTATTCACAAATTATATACCCATGTGGGATTCAATAAAAAGATATATAATTTTGAAATTGAAATTTGGGAAAAATATATATTTTTTTTTAATTTTTCCGAAAAGGTTGCCACATTTCTATACTCTCCACCATCACAAATGGTGAAGAGGGTATATTAATATTGTCACTGCGTGTTTAACGCTAAAAAGGAATAATCTCAGAACCCATAATGTGTATATATTTTGGCATTAAATAAAAATCTGTGTCTATTAAGTTATGTCCGTCTATCTGTCTGTCTGTTGTTGGCTCGCTCACATCTACAATAATTGAAGTTTGGACTGAGTTTTCCTATTTTAAAACTAGTAAAACCGATTCAGTGTATTAAAAGATATAGACCGCTATCTGAGGCAACCTCAAACTTCAAGCAAAAAAATTTCGTGAAATCGACAAAATAGAATGAAAATTTCCATAATATTAAACTATATGCTCTTCACTATCAGTCCGATAATGATCAAAATCGGTTTTGTAGAAAAAAGTTATAGATAAAAATAAAACTAATTTTATGACAGTATATATGTGGATGCGTATGTATGAAATATATTTGGATTAATGTATTTACTTTACACGCATATGTGGTGGAGGGTATTGACGATTCGGCATAGCTGTAACATTCTTACTTCTCAACTTTTGAAATGAATCATTTCTGGACTATAAATTTTTTCTTACTTCTGAAGAAATTATCATGTAAATATATGTAAAGCAAAACTAATGGCATTAAAAGTGACTCACTTTATTCGCTAGCCTTATCGGAACATCGTTATTTTTCAAACATTTTTTTAGTTTAAAAAAGAAACAAAAATTCAACTTAAATTTGAAAAAAGGCGGAAATCCCATCTCATCTTCTTACTTTCACTTTCACAAATCATAAATATACTTTTAATCCAAAACGTTTTGAACACTGTTCTTATAAAAATATAAATAAATTCCATAATAATGAACTCAATCTTGAGATCATTAAAATGACCTTATCATTAAATTAACAAGTGTTTCTAAATCGGGTGTCTATTATTTCTAAATTATCATTATATTTGCCATCACAGTCTCATCAACAGCAAAAATAAGGCGTTTGTAAATGTCAACATGTCATCGTCATGTCATGTCAGTTCCACATTTCATCATTATAAAACAGTGTTGCAATTTGTTCCGAACAAAGCACACGCCACCCCCCATATGCTTCCTTAGCACCTGACTAATGTTTGACAAAAAACTCTGTGAATCTGTCAGAGAATATAATGCTTAATACGTTAAGAATGAGATAGAGACAAAGCTGCAGAGAAAAAGAGAATAAGAGAGTGAAGAAGAGATTGACATAAATCGTGGTTTATCACAAATAATTTGTTGTAAATCACTAAAATATACAAGAACAACAATAACAACAGAAAATGACAAATCGATTTTTTTATTCCCTCTACCTAAAGTGATGGATGGATGGATGGATGGATGGATGAATGAATAAATGTATGACTAGATGGTGGGATGTGTGATACATTAATTCATACATCATCATACAACATGATTTATACAAATAAGTACTTATGACAACGACCCAACAACACAAGTATTGTCGCATCCTTGCACATCGTTCAGCATACTCATAACTGTGCTAGCGAGTGGGTGAGAGTGATAAAAGTGTAAAGGAATGAAATTATTTAGAATTCAATAACAAAAACGATATATAGTTTTCATATAGAGAGAGAGACCAAATTGCCTAGAGATTAAACACTATGTAGTGATATTGATAATCTAATAGCAGATTGGAAAGGACTACACCCTTGAAATCCCACGGAGTAATCTCAAATTGAAAAGCATAAAAAGGATAACAAATTTAAAAGTGTTAAGGACTAAACATAAAACAATGTCCAACGATCAGAAGTCAGTTCCTATCAGTGTTTTTGGTGAGATGTAATTAAGTCTGACAAGTACAGGCTCCTTTTCCCGCTTGCGATAAGTGCAAGTGTACTCACCATATTCGTCCCCTGAAAACAATTGTGGTAACAGTGATTTACACGTTAATCTCGCACAGATTCTAGGTTTTCGAGATAAAATAGGAAGTCAGGTCAAGTACATAACCTCGAAATGTTACTTAGATACCTCAAAACCTGGCCAAAATTGCTAAAAATGTTTTCATAATTAAAAGCTGGGTGTTTTTCACAGTATTGGCATTAGTAAGATCGAAAGGAGAATCCGTCTGATTTTTATTGTAATCGGTCCATTATTACGCATCGACTAGCTGGTTGAAATGTTTCTAATATGCTTTAAGAGAAGTTTTAAGAATAAGCTATATAGATTAGCACAGATGAGATGGTTAACAGTGTTAACTTGTCGTACTTCGCACATTATCTGGTCTAGATACAACACTCGAAAGACTTGTCAGGTATCTACATTCGATATAAACCAGGTTAGGCATGTGTTGTCATTCATGTTCTGGGTGCACATGCAAGAAAGATCGGTATTGTCCACAATAGTTTTTGTCGCGGTTGACATGACGAACAAGCGGAAGATATAATTTTTCACTTATTATAGCTCTTGGAGATCTTAGGAATACTGTATTTAGAACCTATACTCTTGAAAAAGGTTATGGTACATTTGTAGTCGCCTTATTAAGGACTCTAAAGCTGTAAAATGAAGTTGGCATTGTTTTATTAGTATCCGATAAATCGGCATACTAAGATGGTTCGTAATTTCAGTACTATCGGTGGGAATATGTTGGTCTATTTTTACCCGCTTTTTAATATTCTGAAAATATACTCGTCTAGAAAATAAAGATTTTACGCGTATTAAACACCAATCCGATTCTTCATTCGCACTTCAAATGCTTCCAGATAAATTGGGGTGCTAATAATTAGAAATCTACTGTTTCCGCACTGACAACAAGTTGAGCTCTCGTATAAAAATATTTGAAAATTTTCAATTAATTTCAAAGTTTAATTTATTATCTTTGAGATGGGATTCTTTCAAAGTCCTGATTTACAAAACAAAAGTTCTGTCTGTCTGTCTGCCTCAGACTCAGTGTAAGAATGTGCGACAAGTGTCATTTTATTGTTTCGTTGTAGTTTCCCAGTTGATTTGATTTTGTCATTTGTAAATCCATACTTTGTTGTTGCTATTGTACCCATGCTGTTCTTTGGCTTAGGCAATACTCTGGTCTGGGTGGTTGAAGGAAAGCTGCATGAATGATATAGATGAAAGCATTGAAGTGCAAAGACAACAGAACACAACTTGTCTAGTTTAATCAAAGGTTTAAGTATTTGGAATATATTATTAAATACTTTTTGTAGAATTTTATTTTCCCCACGACTTAGAGGATATTTAATCAGGAGCTTTAAATATGGTTCCTGTACTTTTTTGCATTTGTGTTCTGAAAATGTTTAAGAAATAAATTTTAAAGTTTTTCAAAAAAGTACTTTAATGCAAACGAGATTTGTGTGAAATTTTAAAAAAATTTTTGAAAATTGCAAAATAACGATTTATTTTATTTCCGACTTTATTACCTTCCTGTGTTGTTGTTATTTCTTTTAATTTCCAATGATTTAATTTTTTTGTTTTTTTTTTTCCACAAAAATATTTATTATTAAACAAATATTTATTTTCTACTTTACGTAGTTAATATTCATCACAAAAAATGGTTATTTTCTTTCCATCTAGTAATTTAAACAAATCAGAAAAGCACTTAACTTTATTAAACATAAATTTCAATATTGAAGGGTTAAAGGTGGTTTCAATGTTTATTTAAGCCCAATTAAAATACAAAATTTTGTTTAACAACTAAAATATGAGAAGAAAAAACATGAGGAAATAAAAAATATATCGTGAAAAAAAAAACAATAAAAAAGGGTTCAACTTTTTCAAGGAAATGAAAAATATATATATATAATACATATAAATTATTGTTTACATATACAGAGATTACAAGGATATTGTTATTACCCAATAAACAAGAGAACAACATAAAATGAAAGAAACCGGGCTACTTCCATAGGATTAGCATTCAGTTCCCCTCGTGAAATTGAGAACTTTGCTGTGATAACCTGTTACGTGGTTTTATTCTTCGGTAGAGGTAGCTTAGTGGCCGTCAGGGTCTACTTACGGAACCACAAACCTTTAGTGATAGGTCAGATAATTTTCCCTTTCAAGGGGGTTCAATTATTAATTTCATTATTTATTTTTCAATTTACGATATGAGAATACGATAATATTTATTTATTTGACGGAGTTTGGAATATGATCGGTTTTCGGCTTCTTCTATTCAACCAGGCTTTGTTTATCGGGAATATGATCGGTTTTCGGCTCTGTTATCGGCTGCTTATCATTAACCAGGCTCACTTCGGCTTAGATTATGGAGATTCGGGATAAAGTTCGGCTTTCGATTTCTGCTCTTCAACTAGGATTATTCGGCTAGGGATAACAACACACAGCTTCGAGTTAGAAGTCGTATGAGTTTCTTACAATACTTTATTAAAGTACAGAGAACGCAGCATTATATTCTTATTCATTGGCAATATCGTTGAAGCGCAATTTATTAAGATCGTATTTCATGAAATTCCTTACAAGAAGCTGATTAGATTTCATTAGAGATCCACACCTTTGGCAAGAGTGAAAAGTTTTTGACCACAGGGACGTATTTCATTATAAATACATAATTTCCATATAACATTCTAGAGGTCTGGTATGTGATTCCCAATTATTAAATTTCATTATAATATTGAAGATATCAATTTCACATTAATCAAGTGTGTTTATTGGGTTTAAACCTGCAACAGCGAAAAGTTTTCATTAAACTCTCTAATAAAATACAAATAATAATGAATGCGATGCTCATTTGAGGTTATGGCGAAAGACAAATAAATAACTGAAAAATATACAAGAATTATCTAACAAATGAGCACTAATGGAGGATGATGAAGGATTCCACTTGCTGCTAAAACTGCTGATAAAATTGATGGGGGTTAGAAGTAACTTAAAAGATTAAAACCAACGCGAACGTTATGACAGCGAACTTAAACAATAAAATCTGGGAACTTAAAAAATAAGATACTTATTGAAAATATTAGAATTGTTTTAAAACCATTTTAAAATATTTACATATTCGCAGCAGATAATCAGCGATTTAAAAAAAATGTCACTCTCTCTCACTCACACACTCCCCTCCCTTGTTCAGTTTAACTAAAACCGTTATTTATTATATTTCAGTTATTATTTTGTTTACATTGAATTGTTATCGATTACAAATGATTGTCATCTATGTGTATGTGAGTGTATGTGTGTGTGTGGTAAATATTTACAAATTCATTCATTCATACATATACATATGTACATATTCATAGATTCATTCACAGTTTAAATACGGATTTAGTGAAACGACCTCAATTGATGCGGATTATTATGATTGAATTTCAATTGATTTAAAAAAATAATAAATCCCGCATTTCATCGTTGCCAATATTGTCATCAATCAATCAATTGTACTGAGGGAAGATAAATATTGAAAATTATTTATATGTGAACAGAAGATTTAATACTCATTTCATGGATTTAGTGCGTTTTATGTTTATCAAGTCTTTTTTATTTATTTAAGTATGTTTGACAAATTATTGAGATTTATATATCCTGGTTAATGAATTTGCAATTTTGAACGGAAAAAAATGAATTCATCGAAAATTGTTGAGTTAAACGAACTGAAACCTTTAAATACCGGAACTGGTTTATTATAAACTGCACCATCCCAAGTAGCGAAAGAGGATATATAAAGTTTATCTAACTATAAGAACCAATAGAATTTATATTTTATTGGACCTAATCAAATTCTGAGCTGATTTTGCTATGTCCATCCTAGAAAAATTATTTGAATACTGTCCAAAGCAGTTCACTAAGTTTAAGTTGATAAACTCTTAAATATAAAGCAATTAAATTTTGAATATTTGATAACAATTTAATGAATATCGGTTCACACTAGATAATAGCTCCCATCATGAAGATCAATTTCTTGTTGTAATTAACAGAATTTTTCTTCAAATTTCAGAATTTCAATGAAATTTTGCACTAACAATTTATCGTTTATCTGTGACAAACTTTAAAATCACCGGTATTATAACTTTGGATGTTTGGATTTCATAGGGACTCCTTATGTGGAGTTATAAGATTGGATTACCTTGTAAATTTATATTTTTGAATGATTGTTAATTTTTATATCTCATTTTTTGCCTCTGAGACCTTTCATTTTAAGCTTTCAAAATATTCCAAGTTCTTGAGTCAATTGCTTTAGTACATATCCAAAAGTATTGCCCACTAGAAAAAATGTCAAGACTAAAATTGTCCAAAAAATTACAACGATTATGTAGTTACCCACCAGTTTTCTCGGATTAGAATTTTTGGATATTTTAGAATGAGAAAGTGGGAAAGAGGTGGCCAACATTGAAAATCCACCCCCCAGAAACCCCAAAACCTCAAGAATCTCCACGCGAAATTTCGTTTGGAACACTGTGCAGCAATATATTTAAATCATTATTATTAGTTTTTTGCAGATTTTTTTAATTTAGCCTAAAAGTATACTCATGTTTTATTTATTCCTTTTTATTTTGTATTTCAATTTAATTTAATCAGTAAAATGTAAATACAACTATATAACGAATAATATATATCTCATTCTTATGGTCATTTACAATTTTTTAATAATGTTAAGTAATTTCCAGATTCTTCTTGACCAAATTAAATTTCAAAGAAAACAATAAATAATGTCAATCGATTAATTAATGGACGACAAATTGTTACATTTAAACAAAATGAAATTGTAATGGAACTTTTGCTCAAAAAAGGAATTGAACTTTAATTTATTAAAATAAAACGAATAATGGAATAGAAACGATAAAAATTGTAAAACAAAATTGTAGAAAAGCAAAACATGTCGCCAAAATTGAAAAAGTCTGAATGAAAAATTTGTAACAGAAAAGTTATTTATCTTTGACCAGCAGCAACACACATACATGAACACACTTGTATATTTTGAAATCAAAACAAAAATAAAGTTTTTTTTTGAAAAATAACATTTTTACTAATCTAGAGGCCGAAATCTGGCAAATAAATTATGTGGCCTATAAGTAAATACACACATACACGCATACATATCAATACAAACAATATATTCGCACACTAGTAAAGACAACAGGCAAACAGTGGTTCTAAAATGATTTTTATACCCTTCACCAGCACAATTGGTGAAGAGGAACTTTGTCATTCCGTTTCTAACGTTAAAAAGGAATTATGTAAGACCCTATTATGTATATATATATTTAATCAAAATCTGAATCGATTTAGCTAGTTATAGGCACACTCACATCCACAATAATTGACACAACTCAATAAAATTTATCCTGAGTAATTGTTACAGTCCCGAGTTTTCTATTTAAAACCAGCAAAATCTATTTATATATAGACAGATATCTCAAGCAACCTTTAAATTCAAGCGAAGAACTTTCATAAAATTATTTATTATAAATCTAAAGATTAGGAAAAAATTTCGCTATAATATTAAGTTCAATATGCCTCATAGACAAATATATAAATAATTGGATGGACATGAGTGTGTATGGATGTAAAATAACTTTACATGAATTTGTGGTGGGGGATATTGAAGTTGTGGCTTAACCAAATATAACATTTTTACTAGTTTCAAAATAATTCTGAAACTCCGGAAGTTAAGGAGTTAAAAATGGGTATTTAGTACTTTTATCGCAGTTTTTTCTTTATACTTTTGCTTCAAGTACTTTATTATGGAATGCAATGGACATTTTGCCAAATTCCCCTGTCCCAGTCATTTCTAAAATTTTATTTAATATTTGCATTGCATAGGAGCTACATTTACCTATATTTTGTCCAGTAAAACTGTTTGGAACCAAATTTTAGAACTTTCGTGTTATAGTTGTTAAGATATTCGATAATCATTATTTGCTTTGTATGGAGAGATCCCTCCCCCTGGTCCTATACGTCCTACATTTTGGCCAGTAAAAAGATCCTTGGAAAAGTAATTGGAACCAATTTGAATACTCCCGCTTTTAAAGTTCTTTAGTTATTCTATAATTAATATTTGTATGGGAGTACCTTTCCCCTTGATCGTCATTCTGTCCAGTAAAAGAGTTACTTAAAAAATTATTGGAACCAAATTTGAGAACTCTCGGTGTAGTGTTTTTTTAGATATTCGATTATCAACATTTCCTTTTTATGGAGGCTACCTCTCCCTCTGATCATATCTGTCCTTCATTTTGTCTAGTAAAACAGTTCTTTGGTAAAGGGGTTGGGACCAAATTTTAAAAAGATATTAGATGTTCAAAATTTTCTTTGTATAGGGGATAACTCTTCCTCTTATTCTATCCGTCCTACATTTCGTCAAGAAAAACAATTCCTAAAAGAAGTGTTTCAAATAAAAATATTCGATAATCAATATTTGCATTGTATAATTTCCAAAAAATCTTTTCGGGACCTCTCTAGATAACATTTACAAACATACAAATATACTTAGCAGTAGTTCCCAAATATTATGCTTTACTCTAACTATAAATTTATTACTCTTTTATAAATCGTTGGGAACTACTACTTTTATTTACTGAGACCCAAACTTTAAATATCTTCTTAAGGGTAAGTTTATCGTTTTTGGTCCTTTTTGTAAAGGAGTCCATATATTTGTTTGAGCAAATAAATGAAGAACATTATAAGTAACATAACATCCTTTCAATAAATAAATAAAATATTGTTTTTACATTACAAAATACTATTTGTTTTATTCTCTTGTCATTTGTTTGTTTGTTTGTTGCTTGTTTTTCAACACCCCATTCCTGACAACTTTTCCCTTTCACTCATTCCCCTAAATCAAGGTGTGAAAAAGTCAAATGACATTCTTTTGGTCCAATAAAACACCCCTTTTCTATTGCTATTGTAACCGCTGAAATGAAGGTCTTTGTTATTGTTTTTCTTTAAAAGATTTATCCTCATAATAAGGATATTTTGTTGAACACACACAGAGAGAGATTGAGAGGGATAAAGAGACAGTGAATGTATGTATATATAGTTTATTTTGATATATTAGTGCCATTAATCACAAAGTTATCGTTAACAATTACTTTGATCTGATCATTGAATAATATTATTTTATACCATAAAAATAGTTGTTTGTCCGTTTGTGTATTTATTTGGTGTCTTCTCTAAAAGGTTATTTAGTAATCATGACCCATTTAGTAAATGAGCATTTAAACTAACTCCCCTGATGATGAAGATGTCTTAATTTTGGAAATGAGTAAAAAATTTAATAAACTTTAGTTGGGTGTGAAATAGAAAAATGTATAATTTTATATATAATTTGTTTTGACCTGGTGCGCTTTGCTGCACAAAAATTCTTCTCAGTCAGAAATCTCGAAAAAAATTTAATATTTCCTCTGATCCTAACCGTGCTACATTGTTGCCTTGAGAAAGTGATTGGGACCAAATTTTAGAAATCTCTCTATATAGTAATAGTTCTTTAGATATTCGATAATCATTGATTGCTTTGTATGGCGTTAACACACCTCCTGGTTCTATCCGCAATACATTTTGTCCACTAAAACAGATTTTTCAGAAAATTATTCTGAGCAAATTTGAGAATTTTTCAGATATTCGATAATCAATATTTCTGTTGTATGGGGGGTTTCTCTTCGTCTAGTCTTATAGATCCTACATTTTGTTCAGATAAACGGTTCCCCGACTGGGACCAAAATTGAGAACTCTCGAGTATTATAGTTATTTAGATAACCCACCTCCTGGTCTTATCCGTCCTACATTTTGTCCACTAAAACAGATCTTTCAGAAAATTATTGGGAACAAATTTTAGAATTCTCTCTGTTATAGTTTTTTAGATATTCGATAATCAATATTTCTTTTGTATGGGGGATCCCCTTCATCTGGTTCTATAGATCCTACATTTTGTTCAATAAAACAGCTCCCCGAGCAAGTGACTGAAGAACTCCCGTGAGTTATAGTTCCTTAGATTGTATATAATGGATATTTGCTTTATATGGGGGTACCGCTCCCCCTGGTAATATTGGCATTTTTTATAGCCTATAAAATTATTTTTTCGAGTTTTAAAATGTGATTTTTGTTTCGACTGTATCGGAACTATGGTTGTATGTGGTCGGATCTTTTTGAATTTTTTTTATGAAGATTTGGACTAATAAGAAATTGATTTGAGCAAAATTAAAATTTCTTAGTATCTATGAGTTAAATAAGTTTATAACGTTATTTCGAGAAGATATTTATATGGGAGCTACCTAAAATATTGAACCAAGCATGACCATTTTTAATAGGCTTTGTACTTGGTCCAAAGCGATAATGTTTCCTACAAAGCATAGAAGCTGTCTGACGGCTGTTTAAATAGATTAGGATGTGTGGTTAATCATGTTGTATACATTCCGAACTCATGTGCTGGTTATAGACCATAGAAATTTAGATTATATCTTATGTCTAATAACGTGTAATATTGCATAAGGAGAAGACAGGCGATTACATAAAGTAAAAAACGTTTCCTAGATCTCTTTCATAATGAAAATCGATACATTCTACGCTGAAATGTCTATCATCCATATAAGATTCTAAATAAACTCGTTTTAACTCCAATTGAAAAAAAATTTGAAAAGTTTTAAATTTGAGGTTGTCACAGATATTGGTCTAAAACTATTTTGTTATTTGAACGATATAGCTGCCTTTAAATAGAGAACTGCTTAGCACAAATTGAACAATTATTGATTGAACCAAGTTAGATCCCAACTAAGTGTGGAAGTTCACAAAGAATGACAAAATTAATATTATCTTGTGATAATGCTGAGTACAAAATATTTATTGAAAATTTTTGTGGAGGATATTAAAAATCGGTAAATTTTATTTTAAATAAAATTCGTTAAAAATGGAATTACCCTGTTTCTTCTTTGGTAATACAAAACTCATTTAAATTCTATTCAAAAATAAAAATTCATTTTTAAGTTTTTTTAAAAATATCGGAAGAAATATGGATCTCAACATTCTAAAAAATATAATATCGAAGATATAGAAAATCCCTTAACAGAAGATCTTTCGAATTGTTGCCCCTGTTCAAAAGAAATCCAAATTAAACCGGAAGATGAAATCAGTGTGGATAGTTTAATTTCACTATTATTGCAACGAATTAGAACCCAATGAAAGCAAATATGTAAACAGAAATTGAGTTAAGCCAAGGATTTGTTAAATGAAAAACAAGCCATTATCTTCGAGGAACATCTGTACATATCAAAATTAAAGGATGATAAATGTAAATTAAATGAGGAATCGAAATTATTTCTCGAAAGTGAATTAGAAGAAATCGGTAAATTTAAACTCAATGTGGAGGAGAGCTTTGATGGTTACGTGGTCTATGCCAAAAGTAAAATGTTAAAAGATAAAGGAAAATATGAATGTGGTCATTGGTTGAGAGGGAAATATGATGATAAATTAAATTTAATATGCGAAAAACGAAGTGAATATGATATTGAGGATAACGCAAAGATAGTAAATTGCTACTAAAGGGGGGAGGGGGAGGAGAGTAATGATTCTATATTTTCTGTTACAGGAAAAAACTTTAGATGCCCGCATAATTGGGGAGAAATTAATAGCAAAACGTGAGACGAAAATTAATAATGATACACAATATTTCAAAGCTGTCATAAATGTCAAGGGTAGAGATGATGTCTTAATTTTAGATGGCGGTGTCCTATTACTTATGCGTTACTTAGTTATTAACCATTTTCGTGGAGATTTTCATTATTTTTCTTTGAATATAATGGGTATGTTAATCGATATATAATTGGCTTTTAAGAACCCTTTAAAAATTCCTTTAATTAGGAAAAATCATACGCTGTCAATTAGCTGTACTTGAGGAACGTAAAAAAATCAAAATGTTTCATCGTACCTTTCAGAATGCCATACATATTATTAATACACAATATTTCAATGATTATCCCCAAGAGGTCTCAGAAACATTTTATACCGTAAACGGTAAAATGATTTTACATTATTGGCATAACTTCAATTATCTGATACATGAAACAAAGGGTCATATACGATCACAAGAGACTATAGTACCGAAATTGGAATTAATGTGGCGCTGTCAAAATCAATTGCTGGATCAATATCGTTTAAAAAAGAAATTGACCTATGAAAATGCTTTGGCCTATTTTGATAAACATCCCGAATTATCGGATTTTCTCTATGATTATGTTTTGAATGTTTTGAAATATAAACCAAGAAATATATTGGAATTTACAGTTCAATACTTTCAAAATTTTAAGAAAAGTGTATAACACTTTGAATATCTAAACAGTTGTGTTGGCAACCTTTTAAACGAATATAGAAACATTGGAAACTTGGCAACCACTTGACTGTTATTTACACTGTCAAAATAAAACTGTCTTTTTCCTTTAAACAACCGAAATAGAGATAAATTAATTTGTATTTTTATCTTAATCAAATAAAATTCAAATTAGTTTTTCTTTTAAATTTATTTTTAATTGATTTTATTCAAAAAAGTATTTTTATAAATATTTACTTGTATTAACAATGTCTTCACATAATCCCGCCGAAGTCGTAAGTTCTATTGAGAGAAACGGAAATGTCAGTTTAAAATTTGCCGATTATTTTTTATTGTTTCTAGGAGGAAATGCCTCCAGCCGAAGGTGGAAATTTTCAAATTCCTCATAAAGTCGAACAAGAGAAGATACCCGTAAGTTAAAATTAATTAATACGATCTTGCTATTTGAGATCCAAACTTATCGTTTAAGATCAATTTAAACACTTTGCAAGATCTCTTAAAAAAACTATAGAATGATATTTAAGATAACTCCCGAATTTTAAGTAAAAAAAACAGAAGGCTATATTCGAATTTTAAATACCCTCCACCACTTTATACAAATAGTTTCATAAGTTCAAAATCGTTTTCCAGAAAGCGACTTTATTTGGGAGCTATATGAAAATACAGAACGATATTGATCAAATAAAGAAATAATTATGGTAATTTTTTTAAGTTTTATAAGCTTAAAGCCATATTCCGGGAAGGGACCTTATATGGAGTCTTAGTCAATGACAGCTATAGCACAACTTTTTGTTGTGTGGCCAATTTACAATGAATTCAGACAATAATTCTAGGCGTTTGAATTTTTTAAAACAGACCAAATCGAATCAGATTTTAATTTGATGCAAAATTATATTTACTTTATGGGGTCTTAGATGATTCCTTTTTGCGTTAGACACTCAAGGACAAAGTAAATTTAATCTCATCACTACTTGTGGTAACAATGAAGAGAGCATGTTACTCATAACTAAGAGGGATTTCCGGATGTTGGTGTATTGTGAGGGCTATAGGAAATGTTGGTCCGATCCTCGCAAAATTTAATATGGTGTTTTATTGGATTGATCTTAAATACAAAAATATCAAAATTCTAAATTATTTGGGCATTTAAAGACTTTAAAGTGATTTTCGAAAATTGATTTGTATGAGTGCCACGTTTCTTTATGGATTTCTTGAAATTTCTTATGCGAACTTGGACTAATACAAAGATTATTTCTATAAAAATTTAATAAAAAGCTGAGATACATACATTATTTGAATGTTTCATAACTCAACGCAGAATAAAATTTCATCGAGATATACCTTTTTGTGACGTTACACTACATAGTCACTCCACCAGCTAGACCATACGGAAGGCCATCGTTAAAGCGATTCAGGAAGTTATGGTTATATAATAATTTCCAATGTTCAAAAGAACTTCTCAGGTTTAGTGGTAAAGAATAGATCAATCATTCGTAAAAAATTGTAATCAGAGCATTCAACATTTGGGCTATTAATGTTTAAGTTTTAGTAAGTTTCTGTAATATTTCAGAGAGCGTCATGGTTGATGATTATGGACTCGTGTTTAAATGTGGTAAATAATTTTCAAACTCATGGAAAAGAAGTAATGGTAACGAAAATATACCGCATTACGATAACTTCAAACATAAGAAAAAAATCGAGGTTGAAATATACATGACTTCAAGTTATGTTTTTTATTTGGTTGTACCAGTATATAAGATCCTTAACTTGTTTAAATAGAGCAATCAATGAAAAGCGTTTATAGACGATGTCACTCATTAATTGGCTAGATTTTTGATGTGGACCATAAAAGAACCTCTCACTCACATGAGCAAAAATCTGATTTGCACACACATCACATTTCCTAATCGAACAAGATATAATACACCAGATAACAGTTTTAGTGATGGTAGGATTGCTCAGGAGATATAAACTGGTTAATAAATGGAGGCAAAGGGAAGAAATGGTTAAGTCATCTAAACAAATGCAATCTAAATACTGGAGTGATTAAACTGTGGTTAACTGTACAATCTGCTTTCAATTATATCTAAAATATTTACCTTTGCTATCGTAGGATTGTTCAGCTGTATTGCGATGTTACCAGGTTGATAAATGAGGGCTTTGGGAAAAAAGTTTAGATAGAATTAACAACTGAAACCTAAGTACTCTAGTAAAACTGTGGTTACCATTCCTGATTCCTCTCCAAACTAAAGATGAAATATACTGGGATAATGATCAAGTTTGTTAATAATACCATGGCTGACATTAAGATTAATCGATTACTTTTATATACACATACTTAGGCATCGTAGGTTATTGTGAGTGTCGCACGTGATAATTTGTTTAGCTTTCCGTTGAACAATATTAGCAATCACACACAAATTGCGATACTTTTTTACCTTCATTGATGTTTGCTTTTTTATATTTGCATTGCTCCTGCGTAGAGCCTAAGGCCTAAACGAAGATCATGTTGGCGTTCAGCTTTGTTTTAGTTTTATTAAACATTTTGCATTTTTATTCCAGCTTATTAAAATTCAGCTAAGTTATATTTTAATAAAGTTTATATATCTATCGCTTCGAAGAACGCCCCCTTTTTGTGATGTATTAGAGGGGTAGTTTGATATTCTTAATTTCCTATATTTCCTCAGAAGATACGATGGCGTTATTAACTGACTCATTTTTCTTATGTTAAACTATTTGAAACATCATCGAAAGGTTTCGAAAATCATTCAGGTGTAACGCTCTTAATTTCCTTGTGAATTACATGGAGAAATCCAAAAAGAAATAATTTAATTTTATAGACTATATAGACCATCTTTCTCATTTCGAAATTTTCCCGAATAACTCTAGATGGCTATCGATCCACAAGCTGATGATTTCAACAATCCACCTTGCTATTTACCCCAACCAGAAGATCAATTACCTAAAAAAGACAATCTACAACCAATGGGTCCTATTGGGCCTTGGGCTACCGGTAAAGTTGATTGGAGTCCAATGGCAGGTTTAACCGGAACTCGACCAGTAGTAGATCGTTATTCTATAACAAGATTTAGTCCAAATGAATGGAGAGCCAAAAACTTGGAAACCGTTAAGAATACAAATCAGGTGTTTGATAGAACTATGAAGTGAGTCTTAAGAATGATTAAAGTAACGCTAACTATGGTTAAAAGTTGTCCCTTATTTTTAGAAATCTTTACAGTTGTAATACCTCCCTAATGCGCATTAATTCCCTGGTGGATAAAACTCAAGCTGAGACAACAGAGAATATGCGTGAACGTGCTAAATTGATTAACAAATGGAAGATCACTTTAGAGACAGCAATTAAGGCCATGCAAGATGAGATAAGTATTTTGGAAGAGGAGAGAGTAAGACTTAAAAAATCTCTTGTTATATTGGGTGTACCCGAATCCATAGCCAAAGAATGTTTAGATAAACGTTGTGGTAGACCAGACACAGAATTAGTACGAGATGCTCCGGAAGAGGAATTAATTAATGAATTGGCTTTAATAGCAGAGATAAGACAACTCTTAAAGAAAACTCTGGAAGATTTTGAACAACAACAAATAGAAAATCGTACTGCCAGGCAACGTTTGGAATATGATTGGAGTGATAAGAAAGAAGCTTATGAAATAGATGCCATTAATGTGGGACTTAATAATAGATCGACAACAATTATGTTTAGACCAGGAGCGGTGCGACAACCAGCTGAGTAATTATTTCGTTTTGATCTACAATAAGAGTGTTTTATAGAATTTGTTTTGATTTAGACAAGCCTCGGAACAATATTGGGAACATTTTAGCCAGGAGACTTTAGAGGAGTGTGAAAAATGCCGTCAAAAATCAGTTAAATTAAGACAAACTTTAAATTCAATTTTAATGAATGCGGCACGAGATATACGAGGTCAAGCCGATGTAGTAGAGAAAGCATTTGTCGCTCGCATTAATTGTACCCAAGAGAATGTACAACGTTTTGAAAATGATCTCAGACTGGTAAGGAATATATAACGAAATTAAAGCGATATTGTAAGGTTAAATTTTTCTTCTAGTGCTTACAACATTTAGCCGATACTGAGACCCGTATTGATAAATTACATCGTGCTGTACGTAACTTTGATGCCGGTATGAAGGTTGCACAAACTCGTATGGATAATCGGAGCTTTCGTCCAAATGTCGAGAATTGTCGTGATTCGGCCCAACAAAATCTTATAGATGAGGTAGCTACCATACAAAGCGGTGTTAGTGCTATGCTACAGGAACTGGATGAAGCGGAAAAAGTTAAGAATAAACTTATGCAAACTCGTAGTACTTTGGAAAGAGAAATCATGTTAAAAAGACGAACATTATGGTTGGATCGTGAACGTTGTATGCTGTTGCGATCACATTATCCTTCCGCAAGTGCCTTAAGCGGTTTTGCTAGTGTCTAAGTTAGCTTGATTACAAATATTGATGAGTTTTAAAATGGCAAAATTTGGTCTTTTATTAACTTAAATGTCTAAATAAAAACAAAACTTAAATCAGTTCTGGTTATTAATTTTAAACAGTGGTTTAGAGCTCATCATCGAAAACATAGCCCAATTGTTCCAATTGTTTTTGAATGTTCTTATTTTTACTAAGACCTTCGAACCACAAGTCACTAGGAAAGTCATCATGTACACCGCCATATCTAAAATGAGTAAAATGATTTCAAAACTTCTACGAGAATTTCCGATTTCCTTACCTTTTCGGTAAATGTTCTGGACTTATATGTTTATGCAATGAAGACATGTCGGAACCATGTATAAATAAACCTTCTCTCATAGACGAGTCCAAAAAGGGTTTGAATATATTGAAAGCAGTATTGAAAACCCAATTTTGATTAACAATATGTAAAGCAGAGGTACGTATAGGCATTGAGGTCTAAAAGGAAATATGAATTATAAAAAAGACACATTTTATTCCAAAAATCATTCCAAATACTTACCACCAACAATGCTATCATTTTTTGTGCCACACTTGGACTCAAGTGGAATACATGATTTAAGGTAAAATCTTTTAAATCAAAAATCCCAACACCACCCACTACTTGGCCTATGGGTTCCATGGATCCCAATTCCAATAAACATACCGAAGCACGAAATATATCTTCTATATTAACTTCACTCGTATTCCAATTACCAAAACGATATATCAAAATACGATGACCATTTTGATCTCTATAGGGTGTTACGGTTAAAATATTAGACTCGCCTATAAATTTCAATTCAATAGGACGAACTTTTTCATAATAAGATTTATTTTGTTCGCGAAATTTATAATAATTGCACAACTACAAAAAGGAAGGAAAAGGACGTTATTAATCAGATTTTTATATGAAAACTTAAGATTTTTTTGTTACCAATTTGTAACTGGGTTCAATTTTCCAATAACGTGCTCTGAGAAATTTGATTAGATAATCATCATCTAATCTATGTGGTTGGCAGCGATCATGTTCTTGTATGTAGTTACGAAACTCAGCGATCATTTGCGTTCTAGTTAGTTCACATTCACCATTTTCTATGGCCACTTTTTCGATATCGTTTGGTAATTCAGGATCTAAATTGAGATTATATTCTATGGAAGGCATTTTAAAAAGGAATTATCTGGAATGGAAAAAAGAAATAAAACAGATCATATGATTAGTTCTTACAATACAATTACATATTTTTAGATCCTAAACTTATTGCTTGCAATGTATATAAAGAAACAACTCCGAGAATACCTGACACTCTCGGAATTATTCTTAAAACAATATTTAAAGGAGGCTCTCTTTGCGGGCTAATAGTGTGAATGATGATGCCCAGGGCATACTTTGGTTGTACTCAGGAGATGGGCTACTTTCAATGACAAATCCAAACGGATGCGAATCCGTCAAAAGGGCTCTTGAGATGTTCAGGAGGGACATTTGGGAATACAATCTTCGTTATTAGTCAAGCAGTACTTAAAGTTTTGTGAGGCCACATAGTTAGGTCACATATTGTCTGGTAGTACATAAGACTACTGATTAGCCTCTTGTCTAACTATTAGATTGCACTGAGTGTTAGGCCACTCATTGGAAGTTAACGACAACAGGACAGAGATCACATCCATGAGCCTGGGCAGGAGGGGTATCAGAACTATGATTATAGCTTTAATGGACAACAGAACCTTTAGGAAAAAGTACACATATGGAATTAATATGATATGGATTGATCTGATATCTGCAGAATATGATGGGAGGCAGAGAAAATAGTTTGATACGTGTTGTGGCAAACTATTCATACCTCATACAGAATTACCCAAAATGCAAGTAAGAAAAAATTACTTTTTCATAATAAATATCGCTTAAGGATGATACCAGCTTTGCGATTACCAAAAGAAATAAAATTTTTATACCCTCCACCACCAGACTCAATAAAGTATATATATTATTGTATCATATTAATATCTGAGCCGATTTATCTATGTGTATCTGTCTATTGTTGGCACGCCCACTTCCATATTAAAGGTCCTTCATATAGACGTAAATTATATGTCCTATGCAGATCAATATTTAAAACCATCAAAATCGATTCACTACAAATAAGTTTTAGACCTGATGCAACCTTTATTATTCATTTAGAAGTTACCGTTTAACAAAAACTATGTATACTGCATGACTGGAGTCAAAATATATGAAACACCCCAGCAAAACTATGTTCGGTATGATCTTAAAGACTCGGATTTAGCATTCCTTTTTTGCCTATTTTTTCGAAATTGTACAACTTTGGATGGGGCTTTTGGGTGGATCTCAACCGAATCTACTTTTCACGAATTTTAATTAAGATTTATATTTGAAAACAGTAAAAAATTAAAAAGTTGGGATCAAAAAAAAATTATCAAGGAGTAAATGTTGACACCTTTTTGGAAAAAAACTCAAAATTTTAGATTTTGTTAACAGTTATAAATTCAGATGAATTTAATTTTTAACAAAATTTGGAATTACAATAAAATATAAAGAAATACAATTTTCTGGAAATTTAGATCTTGTGATTCTCAAACGAACTGAGATTTTGATGTTGATATAGAGAGTCCAAATTTATTGGAGAGTGGAAAAACGTCATTGCCATATGATTAGAAATACCTTAAGAGTTTTTAAACTGTATTCGATTTTAAGATTTGTGTTTGGGATTTTAGAACATATGGGTTAAAGTCAAAGTTTTTTGATGAAAATAAGTGAAAATACTTTTTGAAAAAAATTTTTTTGAACTGGGTAAAGATTAACTAAATATAAATATGACCAAGAGCGAAGCTATAATTTCGGTTATATTTTAAAAAGTCTGATTCAAGATCTTACAAAAATGTTTAAGTTGAAATTTCAATTGAATAAACATCGAAAACCATAACTGATTAATATCACATGAAGGCCTATTCAAGGGCTATATTGTAGTCAAAACTGTTGAAATTGAATGAGAAACAAATAATTGGCTCGCGATTAAAAAATTTAATGTTCGAAGTGCTTCAATTTACACCCGTATAACTCTGTTCGTGGAGCCTCCAAGTTCCCATAAATTTAGTTGTCATTATATTAAATTTCATGCAAGTCCATTAATCGATTCAACGTAACTGATATCTTTCCAAAAATAATCGACTCAGCCCTACCGTGTATTGTGGGAAACTTCATTGAAATAAGATTTATCGTTCAGAAGTTTTTGTTGCCTTGCGATTTTTTTAAAGAAACACTGTGCAATGGGAGACATCAAAATGTTGCTAACCTCTGATTTGGAATCTGTTACCGGCATTTACAGTGTTTATTGTTACCATATAAAGATATTTAGATATATTTTCATCAATTTCTAAAATATTCAATATTTATTTTCTCATAAAAAAACAACAAATGAAATCGCAAACAAGTGGCAAACAAGGTAATCAGGTTACAAAATATTTTATTTTATTATTTACGTTGTAGAAAAGTAATATTAACAACACTTAACACAAAATGACATTGACATTGGTTGATAAAATGAATTGATAAAATGTAACAATGTTAACTTTTAATGTGAACATTTGAAGTCGAATAATTAAAATCTGTAATTAACGGGAATTTCACTGCTCTCTGCCTTTCCCCTGACACTGTCCATTCTACTCTTTAAAAGAGTGATTGGTTTCTAGATTCTATCGATTATAATTCTTCATATATTTAACAATTAATCAATTCACTATCGCTTATAAATAATGAGAATACTATTCGACTATGTTGAATTTGTAACACCCTCCATCACAATCAACATTAAAATAATTGTTGTAGCCTATTAAAAATAAGGGGATACCACTACCCCGTGCAGTATTCCAAAATAAGGAGTCTATAACATTTTGGTGAATTTATATTGCAAACATTTTTCTAGGTCAATAATTATTTTATACCAAAACGATTTAGCCGATTAAAAATAGGTAATGTCTCAGGATAATAATATATAATTAGGCAAAAATTTCAATAAGCTTTGTCAATTATTCTAACATATCTAAATCGATCGTTTTGATTATACCCTATACCACCGTAAATGGTGGGGTATTGTGAGTTTATACCATAAGTATTCCGTTGTACTGAGAATCACTTCCTGAGTCGATTAAGCTTGTCTGTCCGGTCGACTGTCTATTTAAAGCTTGTTCGCAAAGTCGCAGTTTTCTTAATTAAATTTTATTTGGCACAAGCTCGATGCCTATTCAAATAGGTTATGATCGGTTCATTATTTCAAATAGGTCCCGTACAAATATTCCTCCGAAATGTAATTTTTAGCCCATAAAATTTTAAATATAAAACAATTTTGCAAAACTAAGTCTTATTATATTCTAAAATAATGTGCCTAATCGGTCTACTATTTATTATAGGTCCCATGCAACCAACCTTCCCAATATCACTCTGAAACTTATAAATCGCACATATACGTAGGTATTATAAAAATATTTAATCAAATAAGAGATAAATATAAGTGAAAACTGCTGTGCGAAATTAAACGAGGGTAGGTCCATAATTTTTTCTAATTCCCATAAATTTCACGTAAATGTTATTATCATAATAATATATTGCGCACAAAAGCATTATAAGTAAAGCAAATTATACGAGGGTCGTTCATAAATTTTTCGTAACAGACATTTACAATCAACAATGTGGTGTAGGGTATTAAATGGACACTGAATTTATTGAAATTTAGATAATTTATTTGTCCCATTTTAAATCTGTTCATATCTATGAATTTTATGAGATTGAAATCCCATTTCATGAAGACATTTTTATGGTTAAATTTGGCACAATTTCATACATGAACATCTTTAAATATGCTAAAGAACTGATTCTGAGCCGATCGGTATATATAACATGGCAAGACCGTTCAAAAACTATTTGGAAAATTTGGGATGGTAAATTTTATGTCAACCGCCTTAAGTTTTTTGTTAATTTATTTTAGCTTTGTTATCATTGGAAGATCCATATACACATCAACAGTTATAGTCAGATTTAAAAAGGTATATTTGAAAATCGTCACTTATATTTATTCCAAAACCTTGACAGATTTTATGAAAAAAATTAAATATTTCAGAATTTTTATAAGATAAAGTCTTACACCGGAAAGGAGCCTTATATGGGAGCAACAGGAAAATATGAACTGATGTTCTTAGAATTCATATTAAGAATACGATCAGAGCAAAAACTTATTCCGAAAACTTCGCATACATTAAAGCTATAGACAAATGTTTGCATTGAAAGTTGCTGAATATATTCATAAAAACTGAATAACTCAATACCTAAGAATCTTATGAGCTTAAAACACTATTCCGAATAGGGGTCTAATATGGGAACTATAGTCAAATGTAAACCGATTTTTTAAATTTGTTATACAATTAATTCAAAGCCTTTACAGTAAATGACAATTACAGTTAGGACGATTTGAATAGAGTGTAATTCCATATATTGAAAAATCTTTTCCGGAATTGATCTATATGGAATCTAGGATTGATCCTACAACAAAGAAATAATTTCAATAAATTATCTTTAAAATTCCTAATAATATAATCATTTTGAGGGGTATCAAAATATTACATATTTCCTTTTATAACTTATTTTTTACTGAACCGATTTTCGTGAATTTTGGCATAATATTAAAGAGTATTTAAGAAAAATTAAAAAAATTGTGATTAAATAAGTGGAAAAAAATACAAAAATAATTTCCTGGATTACTGAGCTTGTGCAGATATCGATTTATACCTTTTTTACTGAACCAATATTACCGGTTTTAAATAGAAAACTGAAGAAGATTATAGACATGAGCTTGCCAAATTTTTTTTTAATCTATTCATTGGCGTTGCCATACGCACATAGCCAAATCGATTCAGATTTTTATATGTTTATATACTTTATGGAGTCTTAGATTGTTTCCTTCATGGCGTTATGCTCGGAATGACAAAGTTAATATAAAAATATATTAAAATAATGTTGGCAACCCTGTCTAAATATTTAATTTGTGTTAATTTCTGTTATCAAAAATTTGATTTCAAAAAGGTGTCAAGGGTATTTCAAAGAAAGTCAATAAAAATAAAAAACGTGACAATTTTTGATAAGAATTAACAAATAAATTAATTAATTAGAATGTGATTTTTATTTTAATTATTTATATTTTTTTAATATTAATTATTAAATGAATAAATCACTCCCGGTTGAACTTTGTAGCGCCTATCAAAAATATTTTAAAAAATAGTTGGAATAAAATTAGATAAATTTTTGAAAAAAAAATGTTTGAAAAAAAAAATGGCTTTAGGGAGGTAACTTTCTCACTGATTCGATTTCATCTCATATTTATTTTCAAGCATAAAAGACTGATGAGATGAAGAAATTACAAGAAATCGGTTTAACTCTTTTTACCAACTTTACACTTTATATACAGATTATTTAGGTAATGTAATTTGATATCTTTAAAAACAATCCTATCAAGATTTCAGAATTTACATTGATCTTTAGAATAAAACATAAATCGTTCAAAACTTATTATAAAATCATTCAATACATATTATTCTTTATGTATCTTTTATTTCCAGCTTTATAGTCATAATTCAAAAGATGTAAGAGTGCCATATATTGGTTATGCCGAATTTTCAATACCCTCCATCACAAAAACGTTAAGTTCCATACATACACACTCATAGATGTATAAATGTAAACGTCTTTCTTAAATACAACAATGAATGACTCATAAAATTAGTTTTATTTCTGGATATAACTTTTTTCTATTTAACCGATTTTGATAATTTTTGGATTGGTAATGAAGTACATTTAGCTTAACATTATGGCAAATTTTTATAAGAATTTGTCGATTTATAATTGACAATTTTACGATACAATTTTGCTTGTACTTAGAAGTTGTCTCAGATATCGGTTTACATCATTTTATAAACGGAACCGATTTTGCTGGGTTTGAAGACAGATAGACAGATGAGCATAGCTTAATCGATTCAGATTTTGATTTTAAGCATTAAAATTCTGAGATAATTCCTTCTTAGCGGTACACACGGATGGACAAAGATAATATACCCTTTTCACCACTTGTGGTGATGGAGGGTATAAAAATAATTATTTTTCTGGAGGAGTGTTTTACCTCAACGATTGAAAACGATTTTAGAAATATTGTAAACTACAAGGCAAGCGAATCGCACCTGGAATAAAGCATTATTTCCAGTAATTATCAATAAATTTTGTAATTGTCATAATATATTTAAACCGCGATCCTTTATAAATTATAACAAGTTCGTTCACAAAAATCGGTCAGTTATGAAAACAGCTTATTTACTATTCATTACTATTATTAGGAAGAAACTTAATTTTTTTGAGTTAAGACGATTTTGCACAAATAACGCGAAATTCACCAGAAATCCAATTAATTTTCTTACATTTATAAAGTATTTTTTCTTGATCAATAATTAAATTATTAAAAATATTTATTATTCTATTGTTTTGTTTAAATAATTTCTTTTGTTTTTATGTTAATTTATTCTAAAACACTTCGTTTTCCATTCAAAGTTCTACTACTTAATCACAGAAAAAATTATTTGTATTTCAGTTCAATATTATTAAATTATATTAGAGAATATTATAATCTTGTATTTTTATGAAAAACATATTAAAATAAACATATGCTAAAGTACAGTGAAGGATAAAAGTGAGCCACAAAAATATTATTAATAACAGAAATGTGTTAGGGGCGTAATCATAATATGTCTGCATAGTGGTTTATAAAGACTGAATATAATTCTAGATAAAAGACAAACAAATTCAATCCATGTAAAGAGGAGGGATGACTCTTGGTTGAAATCTCCATTGGACCCTTATTTGTAATAAAACTAATTTCCTAGCAGCTAAAATCTAATATTCAATTAAACACGATCGGTTATTGATGGGCATGTGGATGGAGCTATTAACAATGTAACCGGGATTGTATTCCAATTACAATCACGGTTGCAAAATAAGGGATTAATATAACAAAAGTCATGGTCACGGCAAGTCTTCATAACAGCAAAACGTTAGTATGAAAAGGTACACCTCGGGGTATTGTTATCTCTCTTTGCTTTGGCTTATTTTTTAACTCTATTCTTGTATGTTTGGACAGCAAGGGAATGAAGGTTGTGGCTTACAGCTACGATGTTTTCATATGTGTAACGGGTTAGCTTTTTGACGGAATTAGTAATACCATGAGCAGAGGTATTGTATTTACTCAATAACTGGGCAACATACTATGGCCTAGGAGTTAATCCAAACAAATCTAAGCTGGTACTTGGACCAAGATCTACCGTGTTTATTTTACTGAGAAATCCCTTTTTCGAAGAGCGTGAAATATTCATGGAAACAAAAGTTCATGTGTAGAACAACTGTATAACGAACAAAAATCAACTTGTTTTAGAATCACTGATAAACATCGGATCAGCCCTTTTAATTGTTATTCTTTTAATAAATCTGAACTAATAAATCAAGCACAATTGTTAATTCTGAAAAATTATTTATATTGTTTGTCATGTTCCCAATTCCCAAATTTGGAATCAGTTTTTAATTTTTTTAATTAGAATCTAATGAGCACCCGAAAACAATTCCTACGGATTAACCCTAATAACGACAGGGTAATTATTTTAATGGAATAAGGGTAAATTTTTAACACTTTTTTAAAATACGGATTGTGGGTACTTTCAACCTAAATAGGCTTCCTCAAATCAAATTTTACTATTTTCAAATATTTTTGAAATTCGTCAAAATAATTTGTTCATAGAAATTCTGAAATAAAGATATCGAAAACCAACATTTTCTTGTATGAGGAACCTCTCCCTACGATCCTATCCGCCTTTCATCTTGTCCAGTAAAACAATTACTTACTTTGGGACCAAATTTAAAAACACTCGATGCAGTGGAGGCTACCCCTCCCCCAATTCTCCTTAATTTTGTCTAGCAAATCAGTTCCTTGATAAAGTGGTTGTGTTCAAATTTGTAAATTCTCACTGTTATAGTTCTTTAGATATTCGATGATCAAAATTTGTTTTGAATGGGGGTTTCCTCTCCCCCTGATTCTATTACCCAATATTTTGCTCGTATAAGAGTTCTTGAAAAAGTTATTGTTACCAAATTTGAGAATTCACAATGAAGCGGTTCTTTAAATATGGCGGTACCTCTCCCCCTATCCGCCCAACATTTAGTCAAGTAAAACAGTTTATTGAAGAAATGATTGAAACAAAATTTGAAAATTCTCGCTGTTATAATTCTTTAGATATTCGATAAGCAATATTTGCTTTGTATGGGTAGCACCTCTCCCCATGATCCTATCGAATTTTCTGTAGAATATGTTTCTTCCGGGTATATGGGGATCATTTTGTGAATATTTCAACAAAATCGGTCCAGTAGTTTAGCTATATATAAGTCCCAAACAAAAAGACAAACAAACACAGATTCATTTTTTATGTTTGTCATTCACTGTATCTGCATGAACTTATATTTTTTGTTTAGGATTCAGAATTGTTTTTATATATATGATTTTTTTGTTTTTGTTCTATGAACAATTTCGTGTGATAAGCTTTTTGTAATCAGTTTTATATTATTTATTTGCGCATTTTTTAATGTATCAAAGAGTTCAAGTTCCCAACGACGATCCTCTGTGGAATTTTGAATTCTTATCAATCATCACCATTTACCAAAAGCTTCGCCTGAGACTCAAAAAAGGTTTTCTTTACCGAATAATTCTAAAATTGCGTCCCATAGAGCTTCCACAACATTACACGAACCGAAGGGCGGACTGACAATCGGACATTGTTAAATTCACTAAAAACGTGATCGGTACACTTACAAGTGGTAATAGCGCTATTTTACTGTCTATATATGAAAATTAACACTCTCGGCTAAAATTATTTAAATCAAACTATTTCATGTCAAAAGTCATTTTAGAAAAAGATTCTTGTCATAAATTGCAAATTTCTTGTCTGTCAAAATTAATTACTTCAAGACAAAAAGAAAACAATTAGTAACAATTAAAACAACTAAAATAAAAACTAATTGTTATAACAATTATTTAATTAATTGTTTTAATTAAATACTATAATTAAAATAATTTGTTTAGTTAGTTGCTACCACTATTATTAATTTTACTATTAAGGGTTTTATTTTAAATCACTTTAATCTCAATTCCTGACATTTCAATCGAAGCAGTTGAATATAAAATATTGATTTATTTAATTCTATTATTATTTAGATTTTGAAAATGTTAATATTTATAAAACATTAACATTGTTAATTATGATAAATAGAAGTTTTTTTTGTAAATTTTATTATTTGCTAATTAACTTTAGTTGTAATTTTTTAAATAAACATTTATTTGAAAGATTTTGAAAGGAAAAAAATAAAAATATATTTCGAAATTCTTAATCATTATTTGTTTTAAAATTTTGTTTATTGTAAAAATCAAATAAAAAACTTGTGAAAATTGGAAAACTAAGAAAAAATTTGACTTTGAACTTTGGTTTCATTATTCATAAAACACTAAATAAATACTTATTTTATTTTGAAATTAATCTTCTATACATAAGGACTGAGATCGAAAAATTCTTAATTCACGCAGTCAATTAAAACTTTTTATTCAAGTTATATTTGATTATTTTTTCATTAAGTTATAAAACATGTCATCTGTTTAAAATGCGTACTAAAGTTATTAAATATTTCCGACTAAATCCAATTTGGTCCTATAAAAAGTTGACCAAGTATTTGAATATTTGCCGTCAAACTGTTTCCAATCTTGTTAAAAAATATCGAAAGAACTTCAGAAAATCTGATTCAGATAGAAGGAATGGTCCTAATGATGTTTCTAAAGCCAAAAATAGAAAACATTTTCAAAAGAGTTCCCTTCACATCCAATAGAAAAGCAGTACGGTTAACTCTGTGCTCGGGCTATGTGATACGACAACGTTAAGGCCAATGCAAACTTTTCGTATCAAATAGTCTGATACGTGCCGAATTTTTCCTTTACTTATATAGAATTGTTAGTTTTTTTTAGCAACGGACTTAACATTTATAAATAGGCTTTCATCATACCAACGCTTGTAGAAGATGGAAAAAATTACAGCAATTACTTTAGCCTTTATATAAGTCAACATAGATTCTCTAGAGCAACCCAATCTGTTGCAAAATTTTATTCAGATCACGAGTGGTTTTCGCTTTCACTAAAACAAAAGTAGTATAAATACAAAAGAGTTATTAAAACTCGGCTATTTATGGGCCGATATCGAAAATTTAACAAATCAAAATTCAGGAAAAAAATTAGCTATTTTTCTGCATCACAATTTAGTCCATATATCCCATAGAAAGTTAAAATATCGGAAGATGCGTCTTTGTCTATCGTTTTCAATACTGTATCCAACAACAACTACAAGGAAAATAAAGAATTGTTAATATCTCGCCTATTTATGAACCGATTTGATAATCAGTTTGATATACATATCATATATGTCAACTTTAATCGGCTTCTTAAACTTGATTTAAGCCGACACACGGATGTACAGACGGACATAGCTCTATAATTTTTGTTTTTCATATACTTTTGAGGGTCTTAATCGAAAGTTGTGAAAATATCAAACGGAATGACAAACTTATATATACAATTCTATCGAAGTCCAGTTTCCTTAAAAAATAATTTTGCTACATAATTGAATACGAAACGTGTATTCTGGCAGATTTTTCGCAACTTCGTAGTCAAAAATTTTATATTTCTGATGCTCGAGGCATCGTTGAAGATAAGTTAAGGACCCAAAAGCAATCAGGATTTCCCAAATGAAGGCAATTATAAATATCAAAATTTACATCAAGGAATGTTTACAAAATAGACTGCTTCCATTCATAAGGCTTCATAATTACTTTTATCAGACTTGTCATCCTGTAACTTGGTAACAATTTCCGAAAAAAAATCTATTGTTTTTTTGTAAATTGTAATGATAATTAGCATAGCAATTGAAAACTGTAAGTTTAGTGGTTGCGTTTTAATTAACATACTTGTATGTTAAGAAATTGTTCGATTCACCCTAATAAAAATGAATCTGTGTTTTGGATAAGCGTATCTACTAAGATTTTTTCATGACAAATTTCGAATCCCACGGTATATCCCCTATATAAAATACAAAACGATTGAAGGGAAAAGCTCTACAAATCTGATTATTTGAACTATTGAAAAAGTAAATTGAAATTTAAAAATGTTTACTCAAAATGAGCTGATGTGTAGAGGGAGAATATTGAAATGAGAGTTTCAATATTTCTCAAGGAACTGTTTTACTGAATAAAATCTATAACGGAATGATTGGAGGGATATGTATCCTCCATACAATTTAGGTATTAATTATATAATATATAAAGAACTATTGGAGCGAGAATGAAAAAATTTAATACCTACTACAAAAAAGGTGCCCCTCAGGGGCGAGAAATACCTTCTATTGAAAGCCAATATTAGTAATCGAATACCTGAAAAACTATTACACCGCAAATGTTTTAATTTGGTCAAATATCAATGCCGAAAATCTAAATAAAATTCAGAAAGAGATCAAAATACTATTTTGATCTCTTTCTGAATCTAGGACTGAGAATACTTTTTTATGCAGAAAAGTGCACTGAGTAAATCTATAAAAAATTAATGACTAATTATCATCCCATAGCTGAAGCTAGAAACATGAAATTCGAACTGTATGTTCCTCTCCCCCAAATAGATCCACTAAGATGAGATTTTTGGATACTCGGGGATAAGGGTATCTATTTAAACAAACATTGGTATTAAAAAATTAGTACTTAAAATCGCCATTTTAATCTATGTACCAATATTTATAGGTAATTTCTAGAATATATTGCCATACCTCATTTTCGTTTTCATAGAGGCAGAAGCCTATTGAAATTGACTATATTCGGTCCTCCCATACAATGGGATTTTAAGGTCATATAGGCAACTTTGGCAAAAGTTAATCTTATAATAATCTAAAATTATAGTAAAATATGCAAGGGTCGGTCCATTATTTCTCACAGGTCCAATAAAAACCCCCTTCCAAAAAACCCTTATAAGGGCATAAATCTCACAAATATGTTGGTATTGTGATAATAACAGGTTAAATTAAGATGATTATAAGCAAAAATCGAAGTGCAAAATTTTACGAGGATCGGTTCACAATTTCTCATAGTTCCCATATAAAAAATAATTTTAGAACTCATAATAGAACACCATAGATGTTAGTGTCGATGTATTGCATTACATTGAAGAATAAATCAGGAAATCAAATTATACGAGGGTAGTTCCTTAATTTTTCGTAAAACATTTCTCACAGACTATGTGGAACAACTTTTTATTCAAATGGCTTTTATGACTTATTAAAGAAGATATATGTATATGGTGCTATTATTTTGACCGCAGCTGTACTTCTAAATGGAAAAAAACATTTGAAGATTATTTTGTGTTATTTATTGGATCTTATGATGGTACTATTTAGATATTTCATAACTATTAAGGCAAAAATACGATATTTAGGATATATAGTTTCAATTGGGTGAAATTAACAAAAGGGATTTTGTGGTACTTTATGAAATTTCAAATAGTACTTTTGGAACTTTTGACAAAATTATCCTAAATCATGAAACAAATGCAGAAAAATAATTTTAGATAAGATTTTAGAAATCCAAAAAGTACCACATGCTTTTTGAATTTTTAGAAGGTATTGAGCAAACAATAGAGCGGTTTCAAATACCAGTGAATAATGAATTTAATAAGAAATAAAGAGGAATATATTAGTGATCAATTAATAATTAAACGTATAAAAATTAAATCTATTAATTTTTTCAAAAATGTTTCTTTGTTCGTTTTTGCCTTAACTTAACGCCATTCTCGAGTTAATGAACTCTATTTGCATATGTTGTTAACAAATCAGAAAAAAACCTGGACTATAGTCACTTGATCGGGTTTTACAAGTAATCAAATTATATAATAAATTCTTAACAATTATTTGTTCATTTAATTATTCTTTAACAATTTTCAGTCAGATGTTGAATAGAGAAACTGACTTTATTTATAAATATTAATTGATTTAATTAATAATTAATTGTTGCACTATTAAATATTTTTATACAATTTAAATAGTCGATTTATTAAATATGAAACATTTTATAGTCTACAAAAAGGGACTTTGGAATGTTTTAATATTATTCATAGTTAAAGTCACTACCAATTCTTGATTTTATACGATACACTACACAAAGGAGTTTGGGGTGTTATTCGCTTATGCAGATATATTTGTAACGTACAGATATATAGTGCTGCCCCTGCCATTAATATGCCGATTGTTTCAGAATACCAAAAATTCTCCTCAGTATTTAATATCGAAAAAAATTCACATATAACAAATCGGCGTGTATTAAAAAATGTATTTGGGACCAACTTCCTGCTGTAGTAGTTCCCTAGATATTCGATAATCTATACTTGCTTAATATGGGGTCTTTTTTCCCCTGATTCTATCCATTATACGTTTGGTCCAGTAAAAAAGTTCTTTAAGGAAGTCATTGGGACCAAATTTGAAAATTCTCGCTGTTACAGTTCTTTTGATATTCTCTAATCAATATTTGCTTTATATGAGGATTACTTCTTTCCTTGGTCCTTAATATATAATGTATTAATTTGTATTAATTTAATGTATTAATGTATTAATTTATTACAACAAAATTACGTAAATTTAATTCAAATATGGTATTCAAATTGAATAATATTCATCAATAATTTATTTATGTCAATTTCAGTAATGTATTATTCAAATTTAAATATTAAAATAAACTGCATTTTAATATTTTAAATGAATGTGACAAATTATACGAGATCCGATACGATGCCGCTTCCAAATATCACTTTAAAGTGCTTTAATCTTAAATATGCGTTAAGATTGTAATATTTGATCAAATTTAGTTAAATGAAAACAAAAATCAATGTATGAGTTTTACGAGGGTAGGTCCATAATTTCTTCTATATCCTCAGGTCCACTCAGAGGAAGTAATTTTAAAACGTGTCATAATAATGAAGTGCAAACTTAATCAGAAAATAAAATTATACGAGGGCAGTTCATAATTTTTTGTAACTACAAACTACAATATATAACCAACAATACGGTGTAGGTTTTTAGATAGTCGGAATTGACCGACTATGTTGCTTGTTATGCCCTTCATCACCATAGCTGGTTGGGGTATTATGCGTTTGTTTGTAATGCACAGAAAAAATATTGCTACCACCACTTTTAAGTATACCGCTCACTTGCTGAGTCGATTTAACGATGTCCGTTCGTTCGTCTGGCTGGTTGTCCATGTAAACATTGTAAACAAAATGCAGGTCGTAATTTTTGAGATACCTCGATCAAACTTGGCTTGTTTCATTATTTTAGCCCAAGGATGATGCCTATTGAAATGAGTGATGATGGGTCCCCATACAAATTTGTCCTAAATAAATCTTAAATGATATGCCACATTATACGAGAATCGGTCCTCCCCTTAAAAATAACACTCTAAAGGGCTTAAATCTCTTACATACACAAATATTGTGTCATATTAAGATAAATATAAGCAAAAATCGATGTACGAAGTTTTATGAGGGTCGGTACATAATTTCATATAGCTACCGAATTATCCCCCTAGAAGAAGTTCTTTTAAAGTGCACAAAGCACTGCACTCTTAAGCACAAAATAAATTTATACGAGAGTTACAATTAATGACCAACAATGTGTTAGTAGGGCTTGACCGACCATAAATTTTACTTATTTTTCATTGTTTCTCTACAATTGCTGTAACAATACAGCAAGTCCAATAACCTTAAAATATAGAGTTATAAAAAAGATTCTAGATTATATGCAGAAGCCTATGGACTCTACCACAACTAAAAATTCTTAAACTGGCTCAATATCTATTAACATTATATGAAGTTAAATAAAAGCCGAATTATGCGTTTACAAGTTTCAGATTTTCTATCGCTTATTTTTGGAAATGGGACACTGTGTATTGTGTTAAATCAAACATTTTCGATGTAAATTTTATATTGAACAGAAAATTTTGATTTATTTATTGTTTTATTTAATAAAATCACCAATTAATTGCATTTTACAGTAGTCATTGTAAAATTTCTCCTTCAAGGTTGCAACAATTATAGAACATTAACCCGTTTATTATTGATTAAATTTTTAATTGAAAAAATTTTGAAACTTAAAAAAATATATTTTCATTTATGCACAATTTCTTTATTTATTTACCTTTTTTATTTTTAAAACTTTTTATAACTTTTTTAACACAGAATTTTAAACTTTTAATTATGTTTTTTATTTAAATATTATTATTTTTTTTTTTGCAAACAAATTAATTATTATGAATATATTTTTTTTAAATAATTACTCAAATTTACAAATGTTTAAAAAACGGTGACAACGAATTATAAAATGCGTTTATTAAGATTTTTAACTTAAATTTCGCATCCAAATTAATAATAAGAAAAATAATAATCAACAAGTGACTTGACTTTGTTAAAACAAAGATCAACTTAAACTGACTTTAAACAACATTCTGTAATTCGATTTTTATTTAAAAAAAATATAAAAAAGTTCTAAACTCAGAACAAAAATTGCAACAACAACAACAAGAATAATAAAAAATCTTAAACTCAGATGCTGTTTGCCGATGGAGATTGAAATGAAATTCACTTCGAGACAAAAAACATTTATAATTCATTCATTAAACATAGAGTTAATGTGAAATGCAGTTCAGGGATGGAAATAGTAAACAAGTAATAGCGATTACAAAATACCCATGACAAAACTACGAAATATTATGGATCGACCCTCGTGCTTTATTTCATGATTATGTGCTTATTTAAAATAATACTGGTTATACCAGTGCTATAGGAAATCTATTGAAATTGGTAGTGATGGAACCAATATGTTTATACCCTTCACCTGACTAGATCGTATATATCCCTTTCTGACCTAGTCTATAGCGGACATCAATTGAGAATAAATGAAACATTAAAAAATCCAAAGAGTTTGTAAGAAAATTCACGGAGCGGTAGGTGGAAATAATACAAATCGTAAGAGTTCGTTATGAACCTGCTCATCAGCTGATACCAAATAGCAATTCCTAGTCTCCAGTTAGAGAAAGCTTCTTATAAATGACTCTCAACTTGGAAGTAGAATCGGACTGGTTTTGTATGAGGACCCAAAATTGAAATTAAGTTATTAGAGTAAGAAGAAGAGCACCACCACCATGTGGACATCGAAACGCCAAGCTTTCTCAAAAACGATGCACAATAGAAAGTGACTGTTGAATTTTCTCCTGTTTTCCCATCCTACATGGCAGGCAATATTAATCTTCATTATATATCACAAAATGTTATGATTTTTTACAGTTTCTTGGAATTTGGCACGTATATAAAGACTTAATAAAAGGTGTTAAGACCCTTTTCAATTAAACTATCCATCCCTGTCTTTTGTAGGAGAGAGTAATTATAGCGATAGAGCAAAGCAAGCTGCAGTTGAAAATTATTGATCTTTTCTTCATTTGTTCTCTTCAAGAATCGCATTTAATAAAACTACAGTGAATCAAAAAATACAAAAAATTAATATAGAAACTCAGACTTGGCGAATTGTTAAGTCTAAATTTTACAGATACTTACAGAAGAAAACAAGACTGATCGACTTTCAATATTTCAAGGAAATTTTTATTACGAAATTTTGATAGGTCAGTGTCAAAGACTTTAACATGTAATCATGAAGTTAGACCGTCAATTCAATACGCGCTTATATTTAGTGCAGAGGTGCCAAAAATACAGATCTCCTGACATGAGTGGTTAGACCATGTGTGAAGCAACTCACACAATTTCATTCAAAGTAATATTTTGCTACCTCAATTTCAGCAAAGGTGTGGGGTATCTCAGTTTTAAACGCTTGTTATTGGACCAGTTTCTTACTCTCTTTCATACACCCCCTTTCTCCCTTTTAAGAGCATTTAATTCATAATTTAATAATACCGAAATCAGAAAACCGGTTTAAGTTTTGATCCCTTCAAAGAAAAAAATGTTGTCCTTTCACTTTGACATCTAATCGGTTGGGAAACATGAACATCTAACAAATCTATGAAATGAGGAAGATGATAAAGGTCTGCAAGGGTTTCAAAATTAATTATTAGGACTTTTAGGGTATCGCAACGGTTCTTAAGTGTAAAAGCAGTCACATAATTTCCTGCTGTATATAAATGAACTCGTTTATTATTCTCTTTACATAGCTCTTTATCCCTATTTCAAAGTTTTTTTTAAAGGGATCACAACGGAGTTACCAGGGTGGAAAAACTTACACGGTTACCGAATAACTGTGTTATAAACGTCAAGTGCTAACGAAACAATATAATAAAACAAAATCAATAAAAACCTAGTAAGTAGTTATGGCCGGACAAATCATAACCATAACGTGGACGTTGTATAGAAACTAGAACTAACTATGGATAAACCCTGGTAAAATGTTTCACATCAATTTTTGTTATGTTTATTTTTATTGCAATCCCAAAGTATATATGACATTTAAGTCTTTCAAAGCGATATTTTGAAGAGGATTGTATAGAACCTATGATAAATAATGGACTGATCCTCATATAATTTAGCACATTGTCTAAGAATATTATAAAACAAGTTCGTGCCCACTTTCGCATTATATTAAGGACTTTATTAAGACATCGTTAAATTGACTCAGAAATTGATCTTGAGTCGAACGGTATACTTTTATACTTATAATACCTCAACCACCTTTGGTGATTTGGGGTATAAAAATGTAAACAAACTAAAACAGCAACAGAATAAGTAAGAGAGAGAGAGCACAAAATATTCAGCTGAGCTTTTACTGTCACCATGTGAGAGTTTTTCCACCATGGGAGGAACAAGTAAATTTATTATAATTATAATTATAATTATAATTATAATTATAATTATAATTATAATTATAATTATAATATTTTTGTCAAATATTAAAAAATACGAATTGCTCCACTGTTAAAAGGCAGATATTAATAAAAACAAATAGAAATTTAAATGCATTAATGAGTTTCTTTGTTTGTAATGATCTTCATCGATGGATTTAGTTTCTAATGAACAAGCTACACAATTTGCGATAAGAGAATAAAATTTGTTATATTACAACACAATATATAATATAGAAAAAGTCGAATAAAAAGGTTATCTAAACTGAGAACCTCTTTGGGGTTTCAAAGAGAAATATTACGATTAATATTTTAAAATAGAAATGAAAGGAACTAAAATAGATTTAAGCTCTGAAGTATACGAATTAATTACTGACATTATGAAGCAAAGATAAAACGTTTTTAATAATTTATCAACATATTTAGCGAAAGAGAGGGTGAGAGAGAGAGAGAGAGAGTTAAAAGATAAATATGATCTTATTTTGATCAATAGAGCATAAACTTAACTTTCATATCATTTCTCCAGAATTCAACGCTTTTAAGTTTAAAAAAATAATAAAAAACTATAAAAGTTTATTACTTAAAATTTTCACCAGTCTCGCAGCATCGCTATATTGTAATGACGTCATATCTAAAGGTCAATTTTTGCGTTTTCAAATAAAAAACAAGTAAAAATGTTACAGGCGGTCAAGTCCGACTATGTATTACCCTAGTCCATCTTATTGGCTACGAAAAATGTATAAATGACCCTCGTATAATTTGCTTTCCTTATTTATGCTTATGTATGCAATAGATTATTATGAAACTATCATTTATGTAAAATTTTTCCATTTTTTCTGAAGAATTATGTGGGAATTAGAAAAAATTATGTACCGACCCTCGTTTAATTTCGTACAACGGTCTTAGCTTATCTTAATTTGACTAAATATTTCACAATACAAACTTTTTGAATGAGTTGGAAAGTAATATCCAGAAAGGTGGTTGTATGGGACCTATGAGAAATAATGGTCCGATTCTCGTATAACTGGCACATCGTTTTGGAGGATAATAAGACATACTTTCGCAAAATTTGGTTAAAATCGTTTTACATGTAGGAATTTTAATGACTAAAAATCCCTTTTCAGGGGACATTTGTATTGGACCCATATAAAATAATGAAACGATCATAACCAATTTCAGTAGGCATCGTCCTTACGCCAAAATAATGGTACGTGTCAAATTTCATTGAGATATTCTCAAAACTGCGACCTGTACTTTGCGAACAAGCTTTACAAATGACAGCCAGCCGGGCGGACGAACATGCTTAAATCTACTCAGGAAGTGATTCTGAGTTGAATAATCTGCTCAAACGCATAATACCCCACTACCTATGGTGGTGTAGGGTATAAATATTTAAAACACTTAGTCATGTATGATATATGAGTTATGGAGATAAAAAGACTCTATAATAAACAGAACAACGTCAAGATGTCGTAGATGTTGCTATATAAAATTAAAATGATAAACAAATTGAAGGGTATTTGGACTTTGCATATTTTGTATTGAAATTATATATCATCTATAATACAGTGACACCCAGAAGTAAGTGAATTTGAAATGTAAACACATATATTTTTGAGTCGATGTTTATAGATTAATAACATGTCACACCCTCCACCACCAAATTGTCATTTCGTGTCGATCGTTAAGAAGGTATCGTCAAGAACTTCATAAAGTATATATTATTACGTCAAAATCTGAGTCGATATAGAAACATTCTGTCTATTTCTTGGAAACATTCTCTTGCTTAGATAGACAAATTCAATTAATTTTGAATAGATGTTATGTTTTTTAACAGCAATATCGTTCCAATATCAAAATATTATTAGACCAATGTCCGAGAATTTAGACCAAATACTCTTAAAATTTTTGATAAAAATATATTCTACTTAAATAAATCTTAACCATAAAAATCTATTTGAATATGGGTTTTGTAAAAAAATTAAAGGCAAAAATTCTATTGAAATTCTGTACAAATATTAATCGAATTGTCTTTTGTAAAAGTAACTGATTTCATGCTTATCGGTCCACATTTGAATGACTTGCATATAAAATTTCCTCTTGGAAATGAGTTTTAGGGTATTAAAACATTTCAATGGAATTTTAAATTATTTGTTGATCGTGAAAAAATGTGACAAAGCTCAAAGATCATCGTTCATATTAGAATGTAGATCCCACATAGGTCTCCGTATAAGGAATTGAAGAAATATCTGATCTATTCAAAGGAATAAAACATACAATGTCTTCTATTCGTCCAAATTTTTCTAAAATGGTCTTCAATGTACAGTACACCCAATTATAGAATTATGATCCAATATATGAAACGACTCTAAGAAAATCCATTAGTTAAATAAAAACTAGTAAGAATCGATTGAAACCCGCTAAAAAAGTTCTATAGAAATATAGACCGATTCTCGTAAAATCTGGTATTTTTTTCTGGTTATTAAAATCTTAAAATTTTAAAATATAATCACGAGACTAACATTTTTTGAAATATATAGCGATATTTGGAAGTGGATCTGTTCGGGAGTTATTATTATTTGTAAATCGATCTTTTTGAAATTTGTATTGGAATAATATAAGATTTATTTGAACCAAATTTGATTAAAATATTTGCATGTCTGTAAGATTTTATTGTAAAAAGTCCTCATTCCGAGAGGTCACATATATAGGAGCTACCTGTAATATTAGATGGAGACTTCATCAGTTATTATGCATTACTTAAAAGAATTATTTTCAGCTCGTTGTAAATATCTTAAAACAATACAAAAGCTGCCATCTAATATTCTCAAATTATTTAGGTCCATTTTGAGTATTTTATGTCAAAGAATTCAAAAAGTACCATTGCAAACTTCATACAGTAAATTAAAATTCCTTTTCATTAATTTTTATCTATTTAGAAAAATGTAACTTTAATTTCAGGTATAAAATCTTTTTATTACCAATATTATAAAACGTACTTTTGAAGATTCTAAAAGTACCACAAAGTCCCATATTATCGATTCTCGCCCAATCGGGTCCATATATCTTAAATTTCGTGTTTTTCTATTAATTAATATGGAAAATCAAAAGTACCATCAGAAGATTCAGATAGTACCATCTTAATTCTGACATAGAATTCCAAAATAATTTCTAATAAACTTTCAAAAAGTACCATTGGAAAATTCAAAAAGTACAAGTACCAAACACCTATCAGCTTCATTTTTAAAAGAAAACGATAAATACTAATATCTGTTTCCGTTGAAGATATATAAGGTCTCCAATTATACTTGTTTTTACCCCTTTCCTCCGTCTTTTCAAAAATCCGGTCTTAGTGGATTTTGGAAAGCCAATTTCACTTCTAACGGAGGGTATTTACGATTAACCATAGTCGAATTAGAGTTCTCAATTGTCATTTCGTAATTTATTACGTATTTAAAAAAATATATTTTATAGGACCATAAATACACTATAAAAATAGCAAATAATTTTAATAATAATTTTTATTACTTAAACACAAGTTAATTAAATAGGAATCAACTGGGAGACGAGTTTAATTTAATGTAATAAAACTATACTTTAGTAAGATTCTAAAACTAATACGACTTATTTAAATGTTTATATCGTTATATCATATTAAAACCACAATATTTCTCTTAGTGTAAGAGTTCATTGTCTACTGGTATTTAAAAAAGCTGATATTATTTCCTTGTTTATATCAATAATGATGCTTCACATTTCCTAGGAATAATTTCCCTAGAATATTCCTTTATTCTAAACTGGATTTTTGTGGTTATTTTCCTTGCTCTTTACAAATAATAAACATTTAAGTCTTTTTATCGTTATTCATTAAAAAAGCCGGTTCAGTTGATTCTTTATTTTAAATCAAGGTCAAGTTTTTTTTTGCAATTTTAAACTTTTTATTTTATTAACGTGTTGTTGCATCTGTGGAAGGCACGTCAACTCATTGTGAGTTTCGTCATAATCATCATCATCATGATTATTAATAATAAAAAATAAAAAAGGGGCACCAACAAAAGTTTGTGAATCGACAAAACTGCAATTTTTTTCCATTGTATTAATGTTGGTTTGTTCACATAGATTAAGGTCTGATAATTAAAAAATTAGACATTTGAAAACCGAATCTTTTTTTGTGTACAGAGAAGACGAATTGCATCATAATTGAGAAACAATTGTAGTGGGAACACCAAAATTTACACAGTTCGCAGTTTAAATCAATGTATTTATAGGGTCATTTTTGAACCGATCCGATGTTCTAATATTAATATTCCTAAAAATATTATTTCTATGATTTCTAATCGCTTGTTCTGAATAATTTTTACGGATTAGGTGAAATCAAACTTACACTGAAAAACAAACACTAATGTTTGTAATACGCAAAAAATGGTGTTGCATTTTCTTAGTCGATTATACGATGTGCGTTTGTCCGTCTGTCTGCTTGACTGGTTGTCCATGCAAACGTTATGAAGACTCTTTAATTTTTGAGATATCGCGATGAAATTTGGTACATATTAATACTTTGGACAAAGCCTATTGAAAATGGTCGCGCTTGATCCACTATTTCGGGTATTTTCCAGACAAATGTCCTCCTGGAATATACACTTTTCCCACAACGTCGGTTTTGGATTGCTGCGATCGTAAGAATCTACAAGCTTTGTTAAACGGATTAAGGAACCAAAATGTGAAAGCTTTCTGTGGGCAAAACATGCAGGATATAAAAGTAAATTAAATGCGTAAAATCGTAAGAAAAAAATGGAGCTTATTAATTACACTCAAAGCACCTTCGAAAAAATGTTTAGACAACGTCGATTCTGTCTAATTTCGAAACTTTTTCATGAACTGGACTAAGTCACATATATGTGACTTCAAAAAACCTACGATCTCACATTGAAAACGAGACTTACGACAACGCTGTAAGGATTAAACTAAACTGTAAGCAACACGTAACAAAATTACCAAAAATATGGCTTAAGATTTGCTCAGTACAGCTGTCATTGATTAGAGAAATACAAATTATGACAAGAACGGCTCGATCCAAGGCACTAAAAACCCCACTATGACCACAACCTAAAGGCAGTGTTACTAAGGACAGGGATATTCTGAAAGCCCTAATTGAAAATACATGTACATCCTCTTATTGCATTGATGCAGAAAAATTAAACACTTATTTAATTCAAATGTTACATATTTAAGGCGACCTATGCGAAAAAAGCCATATCTAAAGCTAAGAAGATATGGAAATCACTGAGTTCAAAAATTCCCTTTAAAAGTTCCATGGGAATGGGCAAAACTTATTTAGATTTCTAGAAAAAGATTATTCGTCGGCTAAATCCATATCAAATTTGAATTTGAACAAAAGTTTAAGGGATAATAAGGCGTTCAAGAAATTTTACTAATAGAAGACCCGTCTACTGAAAATTTCTTCGATTTATTTTTTCCCACATGTCTAGTTACATTAAAACTTGAAAACAAAGAAAGATTTTTAATCTCCGTTGTACAAGAAAAACTGTTCCAGATAATACAAAGAAATTTATTAGGAACTGCAAAGCCTGTTTCACGAAATAAAATGTTTAGAAAAGTTCGAAAAAAACCTGGAGACTATCCCCTTCTACATGGAGTCGACACAGAGGATACTAAGTGCCCGAAGTGTTAATCCGATGAAGACCGAACTAGTTCTATATACGTCTTCAAGATTGAATGAGTTCCGCTATCCTGAAAGACATAATTAGGCGGATAAGGCCACTACTGCTATATAAACACTGTATTCTAGGTGAGTTAAATGAATCTTTACTACAATTGTCAAGACTTCTGTATGGGTTTCGACAGAGGACTAGTTAGCGTTTTTAATTTCGGTATTAATCGGACTCTTTGTATTGCGTACTTTTGCTGGAAGAACGGGTTTGTTCCATAATGACTTCAGGTATATTATCTATCAATTAAAACCAAAAATTTAAAAAATATTTGACTGATGAAATGTGCTTCTGAACCACTACTTACAACCTTGATTTTCCTACAGACCTATCAAGGAGTAACAACGACAAGCCGGTTCAATATAGCAACTTATCGACTCTGGAAAATATGTAGTGCGATGATAAAATTGACAAAATAGTTTACAAGAAGAAGAGAATACATATACATCGCTAAGTTGTCACTGACCTAGATGTTTTCTTGGCCACTTACCTAGATGACTGTTCGAATAATGGAGCGAAAACTTAATGTAGGAGTTAATATTAAAAATTTACTTATCAAAAAATTTTATCGAGTGAGATCGAACATTTTTTAACACAAGTTTTTCATTAAAACATTTAACCCAAGTATTATTTGATTTTTTGATCAAGCTCTCAACACATCCAGCAGGAAAGCTGTCCAGTTAGTAGAATGCTCGGACTATTTGACACAAAAGTTAAAGCTAATGTTTTCTAAAGTTTTCTAAAGAAATATTAGCTGCATAATGAATAACGAAACGTATGTTTTGGCAGACTTTTCCCAACTAATGTTGGAGATACTTGGGTCAATATTGAAGAAATGTTTAAGACCCAAAATCAGTCAAAATTTCCCAAAAAGTTCTTTGTAATACAAGTAATATGCAATTGTGGCATAAGAAGCCAATCATTTGTTACAACGGGTGCTATAAATACCGAAGTTTATATCAAGGAATGTTTAAAAAAATGGCTGCTTTGAAGACTTTATAAAATGTCTACTTTTTTACCAGATTTTATATTATTAATTCATAAAAATACAATATCCTTAAGAACTAATCCCGCGAAGCCATATGGCTTATCTGCAGGATTTTTGCATCCTGTCACTATGGTAATCCAGACCTTGACTGACACAAGAACAAAAATGCCTGGAGCTTAGGTCGGAGATGGACTTTCCGTTTGAGCAAAGATATAGAAACGTTAATAAAAAGGTTCAAAATTTCATCACTAGCGTTTAAAAGTATAAAAATATTTTTTGGTAAATTGTAGTTATAATTTCAATCAAATAAAAAACTTAAACTGTAAGTTTTTTGTTTTGTTTTTATTAATATGTATGTATGTTAAGAATTTTTAGATCTTATTCTCATTTTTACTACAATTATTTCCATTTCTATAAGATTAAAATCTTAATTTCAAACCCTGACAAATCATAAAACGTTAACAGGGTGTTTCAAATTTATTTTAAACAATAGTTGTCAAACAGCTGGTGACTAAAATAAACACAGACAGCTGATTTTGTTTACATTTTTTTCAAATACGCAAAGTGTTGTTGTTGTTTTTGTTTTAAATTTGACTTATTTTATCTTTAAGCGTTTTTGTTTTGCTAACACATTTGCAGTCTTTTAGTATTCGTTACTTAATATTGTTTACTATTTACTACGTTTTAAAATAGAATACAAAAATATCGAAATAGATTTAACACTACAACAAATCATAAAACAAAACGTATAATTAAATTAGACTTAATTAATTGACTGTTAAAAAGTAATCAAAACTCAAGAGGTGGGTGAAAACAAATAAAATAATAATATTTTAGTAACAAAAATAAAAAATAACAGAACTATTAAAACTTTTAACGTGAGAGAGAGAAACAGAGAGTGTTAAAGGGGCAGAAAGTTATTTTTGGTCCAGAGAAGTTTTTCATCTTTATTTATAGTTGTAGAGGGAATCTTGTTGTTGCAATTTTAATTAAAACAAATAGACGGACATTTTATAACTGAATACACACTCATAACGTAAGCAGCTGTTTGAGTTGTTTTTGTTGTTGTTAAAGCAAAGAGTCACTGTATGCATATGTGTGTATTAAGTGAGTGGTTTATATACAATTTTATTTATTTTAGTTATAGTTGGTGGCTTTTTGCTTTTATTAGTTTTGCATATTTTAGCAGCCAGATATTGAAAAGCATTACAATCAGGTTTGTAGGGTGAATTTTTGTTAAGTTAAATAAAAGTGAAATTTTTATCGTTAATTGTGTTTTATCACAAACGTTTTTCTTATACTTTTTATATATTTTGTTGTTTTTTTCCTTTTACTTATAATGAAGTTTATCATCATCATCAACTGCATCAATTGGTAAAATCGAAACAACAAGTAAAAAGAAATCGAAAATAAAAATAATCTAATAAAACAAATTTATAAAAAGAATTCAAATTCTAATTGAATTGCATAAATTCAAATCGGAATCAATACATTGTAAATCACGAGAAACAAAATAATTATTAAATAAATCTTATTAGAATATGGAATGTGTGGATTCAGTGGATGTACTGTATACGAAAAAACAAAAGATTTGTAATGATAGTGGTGTCTCTGAGTTAAGCGATTATTCCTTTAATGATTCCACAAAACATGAAGAAGAAACTACAAATAATATTAAACAAGAAGAAAGCTATGAGGAATCTCTATGGTGGACCATACCAGATCTCGCATTACTGAAGATTCTTTCTTACTTAAGCATTAAAGATGTGGCTAATGTTGCTGCTACATGCCGTCGTTGGTATGAAGTGGCTAATGATGATATAATGTGGAAACATCGTTTTCAAGAACATTTTCGCACAGATCCAACAATACTTTTAAAACCTGGTATGTATAACTCGCACACTTATCATATTTTTGCTTAAATATGTCAAGGTTATGGTATTTATTGTTTAACTATTTTTTCAACAGGTGCTTCCAGTTGGAAAAATGAATATGTCCGTTTAACTTCACGTATACCATTTGTACAGGCCCAGTGTTTAAATGGTCATGTTCATCAAGTGTTACATGTTAGTTTTTCGCACAATGGTGAAATGTTTGCTACCTGTTCCAAGGATGGTTATGTTATTGTAAGTATGTTTAGGTTATAATAAATAATAATTAAGTACACAGAAAATACAAAATCAGTTAAACATTCCAATTTAATCGAAATATCGGTTTTAATCTAATAAATCTGGATAGAGGTGTAGTGAGTGAACTTCCAAGTTGCACATCTGTTCTTGCCAAAAATTGATTTAGATGAAAAAGAATTATATATAGAAAATTCCGGTAAATATCTACAAACATCATACTTACATGTTTAGTAAGATGTTCAAGTTTAAATAAATTGTTAACCCATTATCACTTTCTGAAGCCATAAAATAGCGTCCAAATGGTTGATGTTGTGAAAGCTCTACAACTCATAAATTTAGAGATAGCTCCATAAAATCTGCTACAGATGATTTATTTAACAAAGGTTATTGAAATTGGTCAAGATCTGACAATATTACAGTTAGCGTCATACAAATGTTCTCGCGAAATGGTACTTATAGCTCATAAAACATATGAATTTCTAAATTTAACATCCTGTAATACAAAAAATCAAAAATTAAACTAGCTGCCATACAGACCCACTTCCGAAAGTCGATTTAAAGTGCATAAGTCAAAAAATATGTTAATATTTTAATAATATATCAAATTTTACGTAGATCGGTCCACAATTTCATATAGACCACATAAAAACAACACAAACCATAGGATTAAATTCTATAATGGTAGTACAGTGGTTACAAAACGTTTTGCAAAATAATTCTGTAACTATTGAAGCGAATAAATATAAAATATAAATTGAGACATAAGGAATTTGTTTACAGTTTATCCTTGTAAGACAGATCTTTGTCCCAGAATTTTATACGGGCGTATTAAGAAAATGGAATAAAAAAATAAAATGAAACAAGGGAAAAACAAGTAAAAGAGTTATAGTGGGTCAAGACCGACTATAGAATATCCCACACCATATTATTGATTATTATAAGTATCTACGAAACTTATGAAACGACACACCTATAATGCGGATTTCTGATAAACTTTTTAATACTTTAAATGATTCTAATATTTGTACGAGGTTTACCCATTTTAAAGCGTTTTTCTAGGGGCTGTTCTTTAGGAGAATTTTAAGCCCACACTCGCAAAATTTTGAACATTGATTTCTGTTTATATTTGTCTTATTACAAACTCATATGAAAACAATATCAACGTTTTTGTGCAAAATTTTTTATATGGTTTAATTTTCAAGATTTTTATGTGCTAAAACAGCATTTCAAGGGGACATTTGTATGAGACTTATATGAAATAATGGACCGAACATGACCAATTTCAATAGGCTTGTGCCAAAAATACCACATGTCAAATTTTATTAATATATCTTCGAAACTACCACCTGTACGTTGATAATTAGTTTTATATTGATAGCTCGCCAACCTGATATGGTTTAATCGGCTCAACAAGTGAGTTTTGAGTCGAAGAGATTTAGAAGGAGTATCTATTCCTTTGTCCCCATTTATGAATTATTATTTATTTTTAAAAAATCAACAAAGTGGACTACATTTCTGACCTGATAGTAGACTGTATTTTACTAAATCAACTCGAAAACGCTTAAGCTCAACATTTTCCTCAACATAAGAACATTGGAAACCTCTATATAAATCAATATGGCAATTATTAACACAAATAACTGGTCTATTTTGATGAAGGAAATTAGATTGCAAAATTTATATAATTTATGTTTAAATTATTATGATCTAACTCTTTGTGAATAAACTACAACTTCAAATTGTTTTATTCTGAAGATTTGTTGCCATTTTAAATATTTGTATTAAATTACATTAGTTTGTGGCATTTATGGAAACATAAACTTAATTCTTATATTACAAGTATATTAAAAACCTCAATTTTTATAGTCTTCACCACAAATTAATGGGGGTATAATAAATTAGTCATACTGTTTGTAGCACAAAGATTTTTTTTCGATTGAGATAGAATAAGAGTTTAATGGAAGACATTACTGGTTTTAAAATTTTACGACAATGTTTGAGGGACTAATATCGCCCCCTGTACCGTGCAATAAATATTTACGTTTTATCTATTGGTAGATGGCATTTAAGTTTTTACTATTTTTAATCGTTTTTATTAATAATTACTTTCATTTGGTGTATCTAGTTTCATACAAATTTTAATTTGCCTCTATAAAGATAATATTTTATTATTTTTTCTCTAAATATTTATAAATCTATATTCTTTTTTAACCCATTTCTATTATTAAGCAAAATAAACGTTATTTACTTCCAGACGTATTAAAATAACTAACCTTCAGTTCACAATAAATAATTAAACAAACTAAAACATGTTTAAATATTTATGTTAAATTTGATATAAATAAAAAATTGTTAAAACCCATAGATTTCATTGTTGAAACAGTTGTTAATTTGTTTGTTTAAATTTAGTACATTTTTTGGTTATTTATTCTAATTACTTATCCATTTGCTTCCTTATTTATTTTATGTAAAATCGAAAAATTCTTAACATACATATATGTTTATAAGAAACGAAACCACTTAATATATTTTTGTAGTTTTAATCACTAGTGAAGAAATTTTGAACCTTTTTCGGAAACCCATTAACATTTGTATTGTGCTTTTTGTCATTTTAAACGGAAAGGTAGTCTAGCTCAGTATAAAATCCACCTCACATTTTTACATCATTTTTGTGCTCTTCAATTCTCTTTTGATCAACGCTCTCCACTGGACCCAGGACAGTTTGTAGGAATAGTCATTATTTTTCTTGTACCATTCAAGAGCTTATTAAAGTGAATACATTATGAAAGCAGCCTTATTCCTTATTGTAATTTCGGTATATATAGAGAACGTTCTAACAAATGATTGACTTCTTTTGCCGCTACTGCATATTTTTGCCATACTGACCTTTTTTAATTTTTTTCTGCTTTTGGATCCTAATTAAATATTAAAGAAAAGTCAACATTCCCTCAATCATCAGCAACATACAATTTTAGAACAGGAAGTTGCGAAAAATCTACCAGAACGTACGTTTCGTCACCAATAAGACAGAAAGAAAGTTTTCTTTTAGAAAACTATCAACGGACAAGTTCTCCCGATACTGTTTACCAGTTTGACGGCAGAGCAACATTTTGTAGGACCAAGTACGCTATTACAACATATGGAACCAGCACTTAGAACTCTAATCGGTTCACAATTCAGACCATAACAGGTGTGTACAAGACATTGAATATTGTTTGGGAATGGAAAGCATTGGACATTACACTGGTCTGGATACATGAACAAGGTTAATTTAGAGGTTATGCTCTACCCTGATCGTCTATGTGGTTTACCACTCAACCTTTGTCGAGACTTTAATTTATAGCGCAACATCAATGAAGTAATTAACCACCGTCTTTGATGGCTGATCTATATATTTCCGTTTAACAGCAACACTCTTCACCACCTGGAACAAGTTAAGCATTGTAGTCAAGGAATACAAATTCCGACTGTTAATCACCCAAAGATTTTGAAGAGGTAAAAATAAGGTACCTCTAGGAGACCGGACAGTGATGAATTATGCTGCTCCAGTGTTTATTCCATCGCTATCCAAAGTTGTCAAAATACATTAAATTGTTTTCAATACAGCATCTACATAAGGAATCGAGATCGGAATGGAACAATAGGGTCAAAATCTACTGGTGATTTCCTATAGAGATTGCACAATTCACAACACTTTCGTGGACATCCATCCGGACGGATAGTGTATCACCACTTTTTCTGTATATTTCAAATACCAACCCAAACACTTATACTCAAATGACCTTTTGGTCTATTATAGGGTTGAAGATGCCTTCATTTATATAATCACCTGACAACATCTTCTCAACAAAATTACAGATAGAAAGTAATTAAGTATCCTGGATATTTTCCACAATTAATATTTACTTCTAATTTTATATTTTTGAGGACTCTCCAGAAGTTATGGGAGTATGGAATTTACAGAAAAATGATGTTTAAAAATAAAACCATTAGGATTATGATGATGTTTCGGATTTTTCATATGTAGAAATTATTTAGCATTCACTTCTTTTATATTTTTAAATTCAAACGAATTACTCACTTTATATTATTTTAGATTTGGAATTCTGGCCATCCATGTACTGAAAAATATTCCCATAACATGAAACAATTCAGTTGGAAATATACACAATATTCGCAGTTTAATCAAAGTGATACCTTGCTTTTAGTATCCGGAGTACATTTTGGTTCACCGCACAGTACCTCTGGAGAAATTGCTGTATTTACAGTCGGTGAAAAAGGTGAGTTTTTTCCAATTTAAAAAAAAACGTTAAGAATGCAATAATATTCCTTCTATAGATGGTTCCCATTTACGATGTCGTGTCTTAAATCGTCCTTATGATATTTTTGGTACCTGGTTTAGTGATCAATACTTAATATCAGGAGATCTGCACTGGTTGGCACATTTAGTTAGTACATCTGTGTTATGGTTAAATAAAGCAAACCAAGAGGTGGATTCCGAACATGTGCCCATTATGAATCAGTTGTATAAATTTTATAATCGTAATGCCAGTTCAGTAAGAGCTATAATGATGGCCAAATGTCCCTGGTTGGATGAATCAAATGATCCGTTATCCGAACAGAATCGTATTAGTGAAACTAAAAATGAGGTGGAGTATTTATTTGCAATTAAATTAAAGTTTTATTCATTTGATTCCAATTCATTAGAATCCAGATGTGGAAATGAAAGAAAATTCTATCCAAGATGATACTGTAGGAAATCCTTTGTCACACATGGCCACTCTTAGACATTCTCCCACTTCGTCGTCGAACTCTCAAGCTTTAGACGATTCTTTGCCGTCCACTTCGTCGGGTCGTTCTACCTTACAAAATGATGACATTTCTATACATTTTGCCGAAGAATACCGACGTTTATTTAATAATGATGTCAGTCCTGATGATTCGGCCAATGAAGATGAGGAAGAAGATGAGCCAATGGAGGCTGCAGAAGAATATGATGATATGGAAAATGCTATACCTAAATATTTAATATTTTCCACCGGTTCTAAAACCTATACACCACATCAAATAGGTATTAAACGTATAAAACATGTAACATTTCCCAAAAAACTTGATCCCGGACCATCACTTAAGGAAAGAATTGCTGCCAAAAAGGCAGAGAAAAAGGTAAGACATAACTGACAGTGTTTCCAAAAGGATTTTTATAAAAATAAAGCTGTAACATTTGAATCGTTGGAGATATCTTAATAAAATTTAACGTGTCACAGCTGAGACAACTGGAGATCTGAGAAGAGTTGGTAAGGATGGGCTTTCAAAGTGGATCATCTCTGAAATCCGTCAAACCAACTCGGTTTCATTTCAACTGCAAACACATTATTAAGATATCTCTCCAATGGTTCAAAGGTTAGAGAACTATTAAAAAAATAATTTCCCACATATGATTTAGTGAATAACAAAGAACATTTTTTTAAATTCTTATAGGCTGATTATGTTTGGCTATAATCGGCCTATAAAAACATAACTAGTAGCCCTCCTATTTGTTAATAAAAAAATTGTATTTATTTAATTACAGAATCAAATGAGAGATCCAGATCCCGATTGGTGGAATTATGAGGCTGTGGCAGATCGTTTTGATAAAGTTGATAAAGTTATTGATTTACATGGTCATATTATAGGCATGGCTTTAAGTCCTGATCACAGGTTATTAAATGAAACCAAATTGAAATTTAATATGTAACTCATTTTCTTTTTCAGATATCTTTATGTTAATACACGTCCTTGGCCAGAAAACTATATCATATCAAACGCTTTAGAACCGCCACCAATTGCCCAAGAAATTGATATACACGTCATTGATCTCATGACACTTAAACGTGTTGGGAACATGTTACGAGCCCATAAAGCATATACACCCAGTACAGAATGTTTCTTTATATTCCTAGATGTTTGTGATGATTATGTAGCCAGGTTTGTTGGAATATTATAATTATACCCTACACCATAGATCGATATTTGTTATGTTTAGAAAAATTTTAAAAGTTAATTCCGTCCGGTAGTTGTCCATGTATTAGATCACCTATACTACTGCAAATTAAATACTCGTAGAATAACTTAAAAAACAAGTTTTGCAAATAATACTGTAACCGGCACTAAGTATTACAACGTTAAAAAACGTATTTTGCAGCTGTTTAAACAACAACGGTCGGTGTATAATATTTTACGGTTGCGTAATGGTGTAGGGTATTAAATTCTCGGTCTTAACCGACAATTATACTTTTACTATGTACTTTGAATAAAATGTACGATTTTTTATAAATTTTGATTTATTTTTTTAGTGGTGCCGAAGATATGCATGCTTATTTATGGGATCGTTATTATGGCGTTTCCCTGGCTAAATACAAACATGTTGATGTTGTTAATAGTGTTGCGTTTAATCCAAAAGATTCGGAAATGTTGGTTACCACCAGTGATGATTTTACTATTAAGGTAAATTTAAAAAAAAAATCATAGATTCCAAAGATTTAATTTATTTATTGATATTTTTCAGATTTGGCGTTCACGCAATAAAGCTAAAGAACTTAAAATTGATACTACAAATAACACAGAGGCATTTGATTTGAAACTAAATAATACTGCTTAAATTAGCATCTCTAAGCGGCAATATTGAAAAATCTTAAATCATGAAAAAACATACTTAAATGTGAATTAATTTATTGTAGACTCCCATGTAGTTTGTAGACAAAAAAGAAAAAAACATGTGTTAGAAAAAACTGTAGAACAGTTTAATTTGTTAAATGTTTAAAATTTTGAAAAAGAAATTATTCGATATTTAAAATTACAAAAAAATATGGAAAACTATGGTGATTTTTTACAAAATTTTATGGTGCTTTTTAAGCAAAAAAAATCACTATCATCTTTTAATTAAAAAAATATTAAACATTGAATATGAAGCTTCAAACAAAATGAAAATCAAATTATGTATTGAGAAAAAATAATGTTACTATTAAAAATATATATTTTTACAAGTTTTTTTTACTTATATACTTTTTTAAAAATACTCAGTTGTATGTTAAACAATAATTTATAATTTATGTATAACATGTTATTAAATATATATATTTTGCTAATAAATTACAAGAGTATGAGACAAAAAATCAAAAAAAACAACTATTTAAAGTGGAAAACCCAAAAAAATGTCTTTTCATCTCTGTAGCTAATTACATAAATAACAAACTTGTTTGGCTTCATTTAAAACATATTCATACATATCTATTTAAAGTGTTTTTGTTTTTAATATTTAAATGAGGTTTTGTTTCAGTACAAATTAAATTAACTATTAATTTTTTAATGTAATATTAACAAAAAATGAATTTGTAAATTAAATTTAATTATTAGATTAATTATTAGATTGTGCTTCATCTTTGTGTTCATCATGATCTGGACAAGGTTCATTATCATCATGATGATGTTTGCGATTTTTACGCCTTTTCTCTGGATGACCAAAACAATTTTCACATTCTTCATCATCTTCCGAAGAACTTTCACCAAAAGCTACCGGTTTTTTATAAATGCAGCAACCTGTTCAAATGCATTTATATAGAAATACTATTTTTTTATTATTCTATTTCATGAACTTACATTTTGATTTCTTTTTACCCAGGTGTTCATTGTCGACAGTTCCTTCCTGCCAGCCCACTTTTTTCTCACTTTTGGGTTTCTTTAAGCGTAACCTTAAAACTGGCTGAGACTAGAAAACAGATTAAAAACATTAATTTTAAAAAATTTTTTAAAAATTATCTTATTTATAAAAAAACAACACGGAAAAAGGAGACCATTAAACAAAGGATGTTCCTAAAGAACAAATAAGAATATTTATATAAAATTGATTTCCAACTGCTTAAAAATTATGGGTTCCAAGTTCCAAAATACAAAAGAATGCAAATTATTTTAGCTTATTTATTAAGGAGTGATAACGAAAAATTCTTAACATTATTTGATTTTTGGTCAATTTACCCTTCTAAATCATGTCAGTTATTGTTGTAACACTTCGATAGTTCTTTCTGTGAAAAATAACTTTCGTTTGATACAGCTGTCTCTGTATTGACAATCTTTGGCCGTGTGTAACTCGGTTCATTCTGAAAAGGAGGCACTAATTGTGGGAAAGAAGTTATTATATATTATATATATTGTTAATCTGATTAGAATGAATGACCATATATAAAACTCAACTTGGTTCTACAAAAAGTTGGCCAAGCATTCAAAAGTCTGCCGTCAAACTGTTTGCAACTTCATTAAATAGTACCGGGAAAACTTGTCCGTTCATAAAAAAACCTGATACAGGTAGAAGGAATGGTCAATACGGTGTTTCTTAAGCCAAAAAATAAAAAGCATTTTCAAAAGAGCTAAGCTAATATTAATGCAAGTTTAAAAACGTATAATTCTCAAAAAGTTCTTGACATGAATGCTGCTAAACATTTAGAGACCGAAAACAGATCACAGAAATCGAAGTCAACTTTTCAAAAAATAATAATGGGGCACAACGGATGACAAAACGTATGTTTGGTCCGATTTTTCGCAACTCCCTGGAAAAGTTTTTTTGTTGCTGATGATCGCGGGAATTTTGAAGAAAAGTTTAGAACCCAAATGCAGTCAATTTTCGCAATTAAGGAATATATACAACGACGTGCCCAACATTTTTGGCCTGATTTGACATCCTGGCCTTGAGTGGTAAATGTACAATAAAGTAGTATTTTTAAACCAAGAGATGCAAATTCTCCAAATTAGCCGGAGCTAAGGCCAGAGCAGATATATTAGGCTCTTGTAAAAAGAGATTTGAAAAGTAAAAAATGTGTCAAAAAGTGTGATTTTTGCTCAATTTACCCTTCTAAAACATGTCAGTTGTTGTAACACTTCGGCTGTACCCGATAGTTCTTTCTGTGAAAAATAATTTTTGTTTGATACAGCTATTTTGCTGAAATTTTCACACAATGATCTCAATATACCCAGAAAGTAACGTAGGCTATAATAAAATCCTATAGAATCAAAAAAATCTCCAATATAGTACCATTCACTTTTTCATCTGTTTGATTGGAAAAAATGAGAGACGGATAGGACCAGAGGCAGGGCTACCCCCATACAAAGCAAAAATTGATTATAGAATATCTAAAGAACTATTACAGCGAGAATATTCATACTTGGTCGCAATCACTTTCTCAAGGATTTGCTTTACTTGACAAAATTTAGGACTGATAGGACCAGTGTGTTTCTTCCATACAAAAGCAAATATTGATTATAAAATATCTAAAGAATTATAACAGTGAGAATATTTAAACTTCTCATGGATCTGCTTCACTGGACAAAATGTAGAACGAATAAGACCAGGTGGAGGGGTACCCTATACAAAGCAAATATTGTTATAAAGTATCTAAAGAACTCTAATAGACCAATTTCTAAATTTGATCCTAATCGTTGACCCCAACGTAACAACCCTTAAAAAAGGGTTGCTAGTCCATTGGAAGAAAATCTGTAGTTGGCAGATCAAGCTCCCGACATGTTTTCGATGAGGAAATACATGCGGTTCTACTACTCCAAGCATATTTTTACTTCTTTAAAGTCAACTAAATTGAGCAAACAACTCAAGAACAGTTTTTCTTCTGACCTGCATAACTCTCTATAAAAATAATTGTATTGAATGATTTTTAAAAATGACAACAAATGATGTTCTTTCCTACAAAAAAGACTTCAGCCTTAGCGGGTAGTAGTCATTTTAATTTTGCTTTGTAGTGGTGGGGAACATTGATAAATTTTCTTTTCTCCCATTCTTTAAGGAGATTGTTCTTGGCACTGACGAGGGATATTTCCGATGTGAGTGAATGATCAACATACTTTTCTAGTCTGCTATGGACAGAAAATGTAGATAAGCTATAGAAACACTTATTTATTCATCATTTTCTGATAAAAAAAATAGTAATTATTCGTTTCCAAAATTTTCTAAAACAAAACCCTTTGTAAGATCAACCTTGAATGAACTTTCAATATATAAGATTTACATCTTCCAAGGATAAATTGTCGTATAGTCTGGAACAACTGAAATCGGGATGCAACAACAAGCTCAATCCCTTCTAACCACGCATAGACCGTGTCAAACGTATGTCTTGTTTGTCGGCCAATCCTACCTCTCTTAGTCCAGAAAACTGAGGGGTTTGAATTGTGGTCTGGCCTTCAGTTACAGGCAAATAAATTATGGGTTTTACAGCTTCTCCAAATACCCTTTCCATAGACCTTGGATTCAGACCCCTGAGTCCATTTGCACTATCCGGTAATATATACAATGTATACATCATTTTCGCGTATAATTTTTTTGAAGTCTTCAAACATTTATAATTAGAAAAATAAATTGGATTCGGTTAATATAATTGTTTTTTATGCTTATTTAACGTTTTTGGTTAATAAAAGATTGTTACGTTAACAAAGAATTGTTATATTTGTTAAGAAAGAATTTTTTATTTTCGAAATATGAAGCAACAAAAGCAAAAGGAAAATGTTTAATCATAAAGTTGGAATTAACAATAAATATCACTCCATACCCACTTTATAATATATAAGCACATAAAATTAAATTTCTTAAAAACGTAGTTCTACTATTAAACCTTGTATATACCGGTCGAATAGAGTGCATTCACATTTTGCGGAACAAAATCTTTACGAACATATCACGATTTACTGCAGTTGCGATTCAATTCATTTTTTAGTTTTTATGATGAAATTTAATCAAATAAACAAAATTTTCACATATCATTTTCATTACACTTCCAAATAAACTTTATCTACTTAAATATTTAATATTTTTATCTTACCGACGTATCTAAAACGTCTTCATGAGCAATAACTTCTGTTTGTGTCCGAGACACTGTCTCTGTTGGCATAGCTACAGCATCCATTCTATTGTTTATATACTTTTAATTTGTGTATGTTTTATCTGATACCACAATGCAATTTAATTGATATTAATTAGATTTATATTAAAAATATTATTTTATACACGATTTCAAACAATTTTTTTGCACAGTGAAGCAAAAATGTATCTTTTTTCCAATTGTTCTATTTTTTAGATAACAACAACAGCTGTCCAAAAGAGTGGCGACGCTCATTTTTTTTACTAACGCCGTTGGTTTTTGTAAACGTCAGCGGTGATTAAAAATGGCTTTAATAAATAAACAAATATTATTAAAATTTTTCAAAACATTGAATTTTATTTTTATATTTTAAGATTAAGAAAAAAATAATATCTTTAGAACTACACACGTTTATTTATCTGTCATACTCACTTCTGAAGTAATGAAAAATAATGACCGAATCTTGTCGAGTTTGTTTTTATGAATTTTATTTGCAAAAACATGTTATTTATGATTAAACAATATGAGAAATTTGAGATTTTTTAGAAATATAGAAATTTTGATCTTTTCGTCAGAGCATTAGTCCTGATTAGTCCATGTCTACGCAGATCCGTACAATGTTGAAATGTTCTACTATATTATTCATTATATGCGGCATTCCTAAACAAGATTCGATGTTGTGTATGTACATGATAGGGAGCGAAGTGCGGTCTTGATTTTGATAACAATACCTCAGCCAATTGACTGAAGCTTCAATCTCAGCCTGCAAAATAATGATTTCTAAGAGATATCCGTGTGCCTCCAACATTGGCATAATTCAATGCCAAGTCAACGCTAAAATCACTATCATGACAGATAGGTAATGGTCATGTCATTCCCAGTCTTGTTGATCTAAATAATACAGTGATCAACAGCCCCATCTTCCGAAAGACCGAATCAAATTTCAAGCAGATGGAGGATATCTGAAGTGATTTTTACTAGAATGTTACAAATTAGAACTTTCAAATATTCAAGCTGAACAGAAATTGAAACTATCAATTTCAATATTCAAAAGGTAAGAAAAAACGTGTACAAATCTTACGTTTCTAACTTCAGGCGTAAAAGTTATGGAATTATGGTAAAATAATTTTACCATTTTTTTATGCAAAATCGCATTAAACAACATAAATTAGCATCACTTGTCTTAATTAGTTCTCCTATACACACTTGTATTTTTTAGTATCTAAGTTAATAAATAATACTTTTCATAGCAACTGCACATTTTAACAACAGTGTCATTTCTACCAGACGATGGCAGGAGCAATTGTGCGACTAAATATTTTAATAAAACCGCAAATTGGTAAAAATTTTAATAAAATTCTTAATAGAATAATAGCCAAAATCAAATTTATTGTAAATCCAATTGAATGATATACAAATCATTGAAATCCATTTAAATTAAGAAGAGGAAAATTATTTTTTTAACTTATACAAATTATGTAATTTTTTCTTCTTGCGCTGGCTGCAACAACAACTTTGTGAGAAAAACAGAAAATTTTCATAATTTGTATAATAGACGACAATAAGAATTTACGTTTTAGTTATTAAACTATAATTTCATCATAATTGTTTTATAATTGTGCATATAATATGTATAAAATAAGTGATTGATTTTAATTGCATTTTTTCAGCGTGTGTTATGCCAATTGCGGCACAACGTCGTTTGCAAAGTACTCAGGCACCACCACCCGGAACACCTCCTCCACAAACTAAAACTAAGTTTGGCAATTTAGCCGATCAAGATCGCGTTTTTACCAATTTGTATGGTCGCCATGACTGGCGTTTGAAGGGTGCCTTGAAACGTGGTGATTGGTACAAGACCAAGGAAATCATATTGAAAGGTGCAGATTGGATTATTAATGAAATCAAAACCTCAGGTCTTCGTGGCCGTGGTGGCGCTGGTTTCCCCAGTGGCATGAAATGGTCATTCATGAACAAACCCTCAGATGGTCGTCCCAAGTATTTGGTAGTCAATGCTGATGAAGGTAATTAATTTGAGTGTCTTAAAAAAATGAGGTTATTTGTTTTAATGTTAATTTAAATATTGTTTAGGTGAACCTGGTACCTGCAAGGATCGTGATATTATGCGTCATGATCCCCACAAGTTGGTTGAAGGTTGTTTGATTGCCGGTCGTGCCATGGGAGCTCAAGCTGCTTATATTTACATTCGTGGTGAATTTTACAATGAAGCTTCGAATATGCAATTAGCCATTGCCGAAGCTTATCAAGCTGGTTTGATTGGTAAAAATGCTTGTGGCTCCGGCTACGATTTTGATGTATTCATGCACCGTGGTGCTGGCGCCTACATCTGTGGTGAAGAAACCGCTTTAATTGAATCCCTTGAAGGTAAACAAGGCAAGCCCCGCCTAAAGCCTCCATTCCCCGCTGATGTTGGTGTATTTGGTTGCCCCACCACTGTAACCAATGTTGAAACCGTTGCTGTTTCACCCACCATTTGCCGTCGCGGTGGTGCTTGGTTTGCCAGTTTCGGTCGTACCCGTAATTCAGGCACTAAGCTTTTCAACATTTCCGGTCATGTAAATAATCCTTGCACTGTTGAGGAAGAAATGTCCATTCCTTTGAAGGAACTTATCGAACGTCATGCTGGTGGTATTCGTGGTGGTTGGGATAACCTTTTGGGTGTCATTCCCGGTGGTTCTTCCACACCCATTATCCCCAAACATGTTTGCGATGATGTAATAATGGATTTTGATGGTCTTATTGCTGCTCAAACATCTTTGGGTACTGCAGCCATCATTGTTATGGACAAATCAACAGATGTTATTAAAGCTATTGCTCGTTTAATTTCCTTCTACAAACACGAAAGTTGTGGTCAATGTACACCTTGCCGTGAGGGTATTGGCTGGATGAACAAAATAATGGCCAGGTAAGTTATGGATTTTTTTTTTCCAGTTTTTTTTTACAAATTCTTCAAAGCATTAAATGAATGAGGAGTATAGTTTGCTGAAAGAATAGAAGGTATGAAGCGTAAAGAGGATTACCTCATGACATCAAGTTTTTAATTCAAGAACCACGAGGATAAAACAGAGTCATGATTCAACATGATAATGTCTCGAAATTTTTGTAAAAATTGGTCGCGTTATCAGTTGTTTTGAGTAGTGGAGAGGACACTATGAAGTCTGCATCAAAATCTCATTTAAAATTTGCTCTCATATTAAAAAAAATTCTTGTTATATACGTGGAAAATCGTTCCGGTTTTAGCAAAGTTTAGGATATGTTCCAAAATAATATTAAAAAATTCTAATAGAATATACCTCCAAATTGTATAAATGAAAAAATCATCAGAACCATGAGAAACAAATATATAGCGAAAAAGATGGAGAGAATATAGAACGTTTCTAGTTCTATCTGAAAGATGGGACCGAAAAACAAAGCTTTATTAGAGAACCATCCACTCTTCTAAATTAAACTTCCTCTGTACCCACGTCCACGCCATCGAATCCTACTACATCATATTTGGGGATGTTTTACATTCACGGATTGTTTTGCGAACTTGCTATTCGTATATTTGGCAATATTTTTTCGAATACTCTGGCATTAGAATTACGCTTCTAATGGCGTTGACTTTAGGTTGTGAAGTACATTATTTAAGCAGCTTAGCAAATTCTTAATACGTCTATATATGAACCTGCTAAAACCTGCGTTGATTACCTCTCAACAGACAGACAGTGGATTCCTGTTCTTTAGGGAATTAATTTGTCCGCGAAGACAAAATTATAGACATTTAAAAAAATTGTCAAGATAGAGATGAAAAAATATTACTAATAATTTTTCATAGATTTCATGTTAAAAAGTTATATCTAATTTCGGTAGCAGGAGTTTCATTCCTCCTATTGAAATTGAAAAGACTGCGTTTTTATCAAAGAATTTTGTTTGAAGAGCTGTGAAAATTGTATTGCTTTAAGTGCTGGAGGCAAATTGTGACAAAATCAGATTTTTGTCTTCGAAAAAATTTAATTTTTTTGCTTTTTCCCATGTTAAAATAGGTGGTCTAGATCTTGGAGTATCGAACGTCTCCAAGTGTTTTTTGGCCAATCACTACTTCTTGAAGTTTGAGGATTCCACTTAAACGCCATTCGGATGTTTTTTGATAGTATGTCCAATCTATGTCCCTTTTATTTGTATTATCTTTTCCTGGTAATTCAGAAATCTATGTTGTTGTTGATGGTAATCGCTCAGAATATTCCGCATATTACTTTTTATAAAAACATGTAGTTTTTGGGATGTTTTTACGGTTTTCGATACTAAAACAGCAGATTTGATTTTAACATGTTTTGAATATTCTGAGCTGAGATGACGTCAGTGATTTTATTTGATTGATTTTTTCAGTTACGTTTTTTCTAAACTTTTCGTTAAGGTATTTAAAGTGTTTTCTGTCATTTTGCTCGAACAGATTGTTCATTTTGGGGTTTTGCCTCTCTTGGTAAAAAAAGTAGATTATTCTCTAATACCAGTCAAGTAAATAACAAAGTCAGGCCAAAAGTCTTATGAATACAAGCAGCCTTTTTTATACATATTCCTTGATGTAAATTTCAGTATTCAGTATTTTGTAACAAATGATTGGCAATAAACTTTTTGGGAAATTTTTTTGACTGACTTTTTCTTTAACATTCTTTGTGCAGCAAGAATATTTTTAGAAACCTTTCTGTACTCTGTTTTTAATCTCTAATTTTTTAGCGACATTCCTGTCAGGAACATTTTAAACCTTGTGTGTTTTTAAGCCTGCATTTGCTTTAACTTTTCGTACGAAATAATCCGAGCAGCGAACTAACCGGGCTGCTTTCTTTTGGGATATTTTGGAAGCTTTTTTTGAAAATGCTTTCTAATTGTTGGCTTAAGAAACATCATGTGAACCATTTCTTCTACCTTAACCAGGTTTTCTATCAACGGACAAGTTCTACAGGTACTATTAAATAACATTGGAAACAGTTTGATAGCGAGCTATGAATGCTTGCCCAACTTTTTGTAGGAACAAGTTGGGTCTCGTTAACAATATCTAATAATTAAATAATTTTTTGATCAAAAGTTTTAAGTAAAAACATATATTAAAATTTTTCGAACATTAGAAATCTGGATCACATCAGTTTTCTAAAGAGCCCATTTTTTTATCGCGGAATGAAGCTATATAAACATTCTCGAAAATAGAAATTGAAATTAAGGACTTACAATGAATACATTAAAATTTGTAATAATTTTCATAAATCTTATTTTATTTTCCTTATTTTCCTGACAGATTCGTGTCTGGTAATGCCGATCCCTCTGAAATCGATATGTTGTGGGAAATCTCCAAACAAATTGAAGGACACACTATTTGCGCTTTGGGTGATGGTGCTGCCTGGCCCGTACAAGGTTTAATTCGTCACTTCAGACCAGAGATTGAGGCTAGAATGAAGCAATATGCCGCTAGAGCTTCAAATTAACCGAACTAAATTAATAAATTAATAAAATTAAAATGGGGAAGAAAATTTAGAAATGTTTGTTTTTTGTAAAACGTTAGTACGAATAAACTTAAACTAATATTAATTTAAATGTCTTTAAATCAAGTGAAAAGATATAACAAAAACAAAAAGATGATAAAAGAATTAAGAAAAACAAAAAAGTAAAGTCATTAATATAACAACAACAAAAAACATGTAAATTTAATTTACAATTATTGCAAAAGTAATTTAATTAAAATATTTAATAAAAAATTAAAGAAAAAACAAATGAAAATTGTAAAATTAAATTAATTTATTTTCAATTTAATGGTAAAGTTTTGATGTGTTTAATAATTGCATTAATCTCATCTTCGGGTATTGATTTGTATTTGGGAGGGAATGTGCAAATCTTTAAGGGACCATCAAGTTGTCTTTTGGTATCATGTTCTACACATCTGGCAGTTACAAATTGATATCTAGAAACCAAAGCAAATGCAAGTTTGTTATTTGTCATTTCATTTTTAGAAGTTTCTAAAAGTATTTACCGTTTTCCAGCTTCGGCAGTGAAAACGAAAGCAAATAATACCAATAAACCAAAGAATAAAGTTAATCTCATTATTTCGGAACTTTTAGGTGACCTGCAAACTAACTAAAATATGATGTGGACTCGTAGATAGTGACCGTGAAACTAAAAATTTTATATTAATTTCATTTTAAAATCTACTTTTCATTTTTATTTGGTGTGATTAATTAATGCTAATTTTATGCAGATGTTTTCTTCATATTTAATAAAACATTCTATACTTGTTTTAATTTTAGAATTAAAAACATAATTCAAAATTTGACAAATTATTGATACACAGAAAACATAAAGCTTAAATATGACTTGAGTTAAATAAGTATTTGGAATCGATACAAAACTTAAATTTATATTAGTAAAATAGTAAGTCCGAAATATCTTAAAATGCGCTCTGACTTTTAACTTACTTTGAAACCAATATTTTTTTAGGTCAATAATGCTGGCTGTTGGTAAAACTAGAATCTATTTGGACCATTACAATCTCTTCAACAAATGTTTTGTCAATGAAATAAGAAAAAAGGGCAAAAGATTCAAATAGAATAAATTGCGATGGATGAATAAGAAAAGCTCTTAAAATATTGAAATATCGGAACCTATCCAACTGTTGATTTCATTTACAGATCCTATTAGATTCTCTAACCTGTATTCCTTAAAATCCACCATCGTTCAAATATTAAAAACAATAACGAAGACGAAAAGAAATCATTTATAGACGAAGAAATATATAAATATTTTAGTGTGTTTGTGTGATAATACATCCATTACTCGGTGACTTTAAATAGTCCATTGTAATTCCTGTTACCTGAAAAGAGAAGAACTGAAATGGAAGGAAAGTGTAGAAGTTTAAGCTACTTGATAGTTCCGTTTACGATGGATTAACAGTTGTTCCACTCTCAGTGCCCCAATCGTTAAGTGTTTTAAGTGCTCGTTCCATTCATTGTGATGTCGCCGCTTGGTGTATACCTGATAACGCCATGGTTACATCGTCAGCTTAAGACATTTAAGAGGTCTATTCCACAAATTACACGGCAGAGGAGAAAGTACGTCTTCTTGAGTTCCTCTTTAAGCAGAATTCCACTTTGTGCACGTCTCATGATTGAGATGTTGCCTATACTCAAAGAACCAATTAGACAGAAGGCTAGTCAAAAATCCATTAATAACCCCTTCTAATTCTAGATTAATGTCGTATTAACGTTTATGACGGTTATGAAAGTCGGTCTCGAACTATTCGACTATCCGTAGCCCTAACATATTATGGATCCTAATGTGAAGCCTGAGCCTTAATGTTCATACGACATTTAGCAGAAGGAGAACCAAATCATGGTGTTGGTGTCTTCCCATGCAGCTGTTACTAAATCTACATCGCTGTTTTCTGAGATGATATAGAATTTAGGTCTTTTAAGTCTTTAGTAAGGTGTATGCAACCTTAACTATTCCATTGAAATTCCTTCTTTGAGTTATAAGTCCAAGAGATTATTAGAGTGGAGTGTAGAGAAAAATAGTTAGTGTAGATCATAAAAATATCTGAAAAAGAGAAAATGACAGAAGAAGAGTAATGAATGTTCTGTCTTGTTGCTTTCGTGATACAATTAGTCAACTTATACGTAGATTGGTGTTGTCCAGGTTATCTAAATCGAGAATTATCAGATCCTCTAGTCCATTCAGCAATTCCTGGCGCCATCCTAGTTTCCAAAAGTCCCGAATAGTGACAAATCGAATGTCACTATAATTGTTGTTCATCCTAATCGCTACTCAACCTGCATGTATCGAATGTGCTTGAGTCCATTTCACCGTCTTCTCTTTCATGTAAAAGTCTCTTTTAATAATCTCAACAACTTTGTTTAATCTGGTCCTTCCCATATAAAAAGCCTATACGACCTGACAGTTGATTTTTGGTCAAATGGTTTTGTCGTTCATTTAATTTCCCAAGGGACCATTTAAGGTCCCTAATCTTCGTACTGAAGTATCCTATAGGAGACTTTGTATTATCCATAGAGTTCAATTCAAGGACACTGTGAGACAACGTTCTCCGAGGATATCAACTTTCCCTTGGTACTTAGGCCCACAAGATGGGCTCAAGTACCCTTCACCTGACTAGGTAAGAAAGGTATATATAAGTTTGTCATTCCGTTTGTAATTTCCACAATTTTCGACTTAAACTACCAAAAGTATATAAATTGTGTTTCGGTATTGAAAGATTAATTGATTGATCTATGTCCCTCTGTCCCGTCCGTCGTGGTCGGTTAAAATCAAAATAATGAAGATTGGAAATGCTTTCGAGAACTTTGATATTGAAATCTAGGGAAATTGATTCATAAATAACTGAGATATAAGCAAAATACTGAAGTTATCTCAAACTTGTTTCACTTTTTCTATTTTTTGAAGAATCTACAATAGTTAAAGACCTAATTTTTTCACAGATAGATTTCAATAAATTTGTCGGATTTATGCGCTAAATTAATTGACATGAATCGGACCATTAGTTCCTGAGTTATAGGCAAAAGTATATTTTCCTATATTTTGAATCTCCTATTCAGAAACCACCGAGATATGATCAATTCTTTCTTTAAAAATGTGAGACTAAATTTGGTTGTTATTGTTTATAACTTTAGGAAAACAATAACAGTGATTAAAAAAATTTTTTGGAGATTTTGGACACTCTATTGAGGCAAGAAATTTAGTTTTTTTACTAATGGGTCGGAAACATTTTTGTGCATTTTTCATTTGAAGACATAAACTTGATTGGGCCATTACATTTTGAGATATGGTTGAAAACTTATTCTGACGCTCCTGGAGCAGCTACCGACCTAGTTGCCGCGCAAAATTACAAATTGTTTCTCGATATTTTTTAATTTTCAAATCGGTTCATAAATTGCCGAGATATTAACAACTCTTTATTTTCCTTGTGGTTGTTGTTGGATATGTTAATGTGTAATCAGGAGAATTTTTAAGTTGAAAACACTACAGAAATCGATCCATTAGTTTCCGAGTTATAGGCAAAAACACTTTTTCTCATATGATGCAGAAAAAAAAACTATTTTTTTAGATTTTGATTTTTTAAATTTTCGCAATCGGCTTTTACTAATATTGTTTTAGTGAAAGCGAAAGCTACACGTGAGTAAAATTTTGCATACATATTGAGTGCTCTAGAGAATCTATGTTGACTCATATAAAGGCTACAGTAATGGCTGTCATTTTCTCCTTCTTCTACAAGTGATGATATTATGAAAGCCGATTTATACCAGGGAATTAACGTTAAATGTTAAGTCCGTTGCTTAAAAAACATATAAGAAAAGGTAAATTCGGCACGACTGAATTTAACACTTTATCTTGTTTTAATTAAAAAATCTCTGAGTGTATTTTAAACACTTTAAATAGATTTTTAATATTAAGAAAAATATTTAGATTCAAAATACAACATCAAAAAGAAATATCTTGAAGCCGTTTAATTTATAAAAGTTTTTATGTTAATTTTCATTAAAATTAAAATTCTAGATTTAATTAACACGAGAATGAAAATTCATTTCAACATTTCTATTGTTTTTTTATAAAACTAAAGAAACTTTTTAATAAAAGATTATTTTTTAAATTTATTAAAATGAAATTTAAAAGTGTGTCCACATAATTTAAACCTGATAATACAGAGACCTTCAAATGTCAAATAGAATATTTGATTCTCATATAATTTTGATAAATTACATAAAGAGAATGATAAACATATTTATGGTAAATAAAACAAGTAAGAACACTATATTCAGTTATGCCGAATCTTCAATACCCTACACAACAAATGCAGGGTATTTCGTACATATACATTATACACACATACTCACACAACTCAAATATACACTCACAAACGCTTACAATATACAAATGTATTTCATATATATAACAAAGAAATTTTCATAACTCACAAAAGTCGTTAAATTTTTGGCTATAATTTTTTTTCCAACTGAACCGATTTGGACGATTTTTGGAATTGTAATGAGGCACATATTGTTTTTGATATTTTTGTAATTTATTTAAATTAATTTTATTCTAATTTGTCCATTTATAATTGATAATTTTACGAAAGTTCTTCGTTTTAATTTAGAGTTTGTCTCAGATATCGGCATATATCTCTCAACATACCGAACGGATTTTGCTGGTTTTAAATAGGAAACTTTTCAGGGTTATAATAAATACTCAGGCCAAATTGAATTGAGCTCTGTCAATTATTGTGCTAACAACAGACGGATATAGCTGAATCGACTTAGATTTAGATGTGATGTAAGAATATATATACATTATGGGATCTTAGATGATTCCCACTTAGCGTTACACACGGAATGACAAAGTTAATATACCCTCTTCACCACTTATAGTGGTGGAGGGTATTAAAATTAACCACTATTGTAATGAATTCAAAGAGATCAATTTAAAAATTTTTAATAAATTTCAAATCCAAATTTCAATATCCGTTTCAAATGTATCGGTAATTTGTTATATTGGGGTGTTCGCATATTGGAGCATTACACAGTGGGAATAAATCTGCTACTATTGATTGGCTGGATGGATCATGTATATATGCACATATAAAGCTACCACAGGTGGTTGGAATATAATGCGTCCATGTAGATATTTGCAACGAACACAAATTTTTAATTATGCTCTTCGACACAGAATCATTCCTTGGGTCAATTTTACGATGTCCATCTTTCCGTACGGCTGGAAGTCCAGGTAAAACTTTTTCGCAAATTTGATAAGTAGGATTATTTTACCCAGATTGGTTATGATTAATAATTTCCTCCCGTAATGGAGTTTTTGTCATAATATAAGTTCTGTAACATCGTTTCACTATTACTCTTAGCTTCCACACAACCTCCGCTTCCGAATATGCTTTTAAATCCATAAATCTCATATATACGTTGAAATTGTATTTAAATAAATATAAACTGAAATCGATGTTTGAAATTTAACGAGGATCGCCCTATAATTTCTATATAAGACCTCCAGAAACGTATTCACCTCACACGATCAATGATAGTATTATATTAATGTCTTAAACTCTTAAGAAAAGATCCGAAAAACCAAATATAATCAGGCTCATTTCATAATTTTTCGTTGGTACTTTTAAAAACCAATATGGTGTATGCCATTGTCGGGCTTGATCGACTATAATTTTTTTTGTTTTTAATTTATATTGTTAAACACATAAATATTTTTAGAGCTCTGAGCTCCTTATTAATCTTAACAGTTCACGTTAAAGAATTATTCCAAAATTTGTTTTTGGAACCATCGTGTGAACTACCTTTAGTATTATTTGCAGCAAAAACTTGAGAATGCTATTTTTGTAACATTGGTATTAGACTGATTTGTTGACACTCGCCCTCCCTAAATATAGACAACCGAAATTGTTGTCTTTATTAATCAATTTTCTACGTTATTATTGTCTTATCAGTTGAACAAATAAAGCTGCTATTGGGGAGTCCCTCTCTACTAACAATACATTTAGAGGAGATGAATGAGTAATCAAAAATATTCATGTATTTTTCTTATTTATTTTAATTATCTGTTATGTTGGAAACAGATGTGGGGATTTTTTCAATGGATGCTTTTTCCTAAAAACCACAAAATAAGGTGATAAATAATAAGGAAAGCGTTTAATAGATTTTATAGAACTATTCTGAAATAAAGAGTTCTTTGAATTGAGAATCATGTTGTATAGAGTATTTTTCCATGTTACAGTTTTATCTAATTTTACTAATTGAATTAGAATTTTAACTCTTTAATTCTTCAGTTTTAATACTGGGAGAATCAATCCAGTCAAAAAAGTGTACCGATATTGACAGTTTTTTTGCGCGATTGATAAGGAATATATACTATAAGGCGAGTGAGCTTAGATTTGACTTTTAATCGGCCTTTCTTTTTAATGATAGCAGAGGGGTATGGATTTATGGGCGGAGTTATAGGGCTGCAAATTAAGATACTTCGTAAAAGCAATTATTTAAATGTGTGTCAAATTTTTTCTTGATGAGACCTTTAAAAAACATGATAATATATATCCGCAATTTTTTAATATATCCGAAATTATTGTCCCCAAATTGTTTAAAATATTTTTTTATCAATAATAATAATAATAATAATAATAATAATAATAATAATAATAATAATAATAATAATAATAATAATAATAATATTTTTGTTGTCGAAAAAATCCTCTTTACTAATTTTCATCTAAAACAAATTTTATTATTCAAAAACATATAGAAAAATTATATATTTCTGAATGGATTCATTAAATACTTTAGTTTAAATATTCAGTAGAAAACGCCTACAGTAATAAGTCGAGGCCCTCTAGAAATCGATCCTTTTTCAAAATGGTTAGTAAAGTATTAATATGTGAATAGATTGACTAATACTGTACGATTGTTGGAAGAATGATATATAAGCATAAGTATAGGTACCATTATTTAAATTTTTTAAACAATATAGAATTATTTAATAATAAAATAAAAAAATAATATATTCAAGAAAGTAAAAAAATCTTTCTGGTAACTCTATATTTTTGCACTGCAAAAGTGTAAATATAAACGATTTGGTATGGAATTTATAAGTATTTATATATACTTCGGTCATATTCGCTGCCCTTTCTCTAATATGAAAGTTTTTCAGTTTATTTTTATTTCAAATTAGGTGATAACGCAAAAGTTTTTCCAAATGATCCCAAAAATGCTCAATATAATTTAATTAGACTGTCTTGTTAATTGTTTACCAAATTGCCTTCTACTACGCTTGCGTGAGCTTGATAAGTCAGAGCTGGAGGTCTCAAGCTAAAGGTAATAAACTGGATATACACTTTGTATATAAGACCAATTCTGAATTATGGTTGCGTTGCATGTTGTAGACGTCTGCTAGCAATATTGGAGTTCAAAGAAGCATTCTAAAGGAAATCAGCTGATGCTCGGCATTGAGAAACTTGTTTAGACTAAAAGAAACAAATTTAGTATGGATTAATTTAATATAAATAAAATCGGAACTGAAAAGTCATCTGATTATAAAAGAACTGATATTGATTTCGAAATTCCGTCTTTAGTATGATTATTTAGTGATTATGGATGATAAGTTTTTATCATCCTACAGGTAGAGGTTTGCCTTGTTTAAAATGTATTCAGTAAGTAAGGGAATGTATGTGTGCACATATGTGGAAAGTCAGGCTATGAGAGCAGTAGGTGACCATGGTTTTTGTCACGTTTTATTTTTTAACTGATTATTTAGCTGGTGGTAATTCTGCACTTAACTTGTCTTTCAATTGTAATTTGATTAAGTTTCCAATAGTACTTTTCTAAAACAAGGGTCTGATATTTGTAGGAATCACAACACAAATGGAATAGAAGAAGTCCTTATACATAGGATTTGATCTTGTTCACAGGTATTTATTTCTAAATGTGAACAGAGGCAGACAACAATGAAGTGGGATACAGTAGTAAAGTGTATGATGTTTGACGATGAGGTTGAGTTAAATCAATGGAGATGGATTTTTGATCATCAGAAGATCTTTAAACTTCTGAGTTACCACACTTCATTAAACTCACTTTTAGGATAAAGTTCCTCTACTGTTTAACTTATGAGTTCACTTAATTTGTAGTGAAGAATACTATTTCACGATGAGGATTCAATAGTATAAAAATAGTGGGCAATATGAATACTATTCTAATGAGTGGTATTAAAAAAGTTGTTCGAATTTGGGAAACTCTGATTCTTCCAAAATTTCGCATTGATCGGAAGTCTATAAAGTAGTCTTTTGAAAGAATATAAATACGCAATACGTTACTTAGGGAAAATAGATGTTTTTCTATATTTTTGTGAACCGAAGTATCAATTTTTTCACAGAAGGTGGAACTGTGATAACATTTGGACACATTTTTTTACTCAAATATGTAAATCTGTGTCGGTTGGATATTAAGCCTCTAATAGGGTTTTTTAGGAATATTTGTGTCTGTACTTTACATTGCATCTCAGATGTATTTGACCTTAATGGATTTTGAATGCTGTAGAGGTATTAAAAGTTCTAGAGAATATACTGAACCTAATTCTTATAAGCAGGATCTTAAAATATTAAACTGATCAGTTGTAATTACATATAAAGAATTCATTTCTTTGTTCGTAATAGAGGACAGTAAACAGATTCCTATTTTTTATTTCGAAATGCCCATAATTCCAATTTTCCTCCCAAAAAATAACAAATAACAAAATTCTGATAGGGCTAGATGGGAAAGTACTTCTCCCTAATGTCCTCAGATTCAATTTAAATTCTTTCTACCATTTTCCCGAAAAAAATGGATTTTGAAGAGAAATATGTTACCACATTTTCGGAAGAAGTTGTATTTTTTTAAACTTCTATTTCGATATATCGGATCCACATTTTTACCCAAAAATTCTACAACATTGGTTAAAGAGTTATTCCAAATATGTAAATGTATTTTATATACAGAATTATAGAGACTTTATGATTTTTAAAAAAAAACTTTCATATCCTATGGTGGCCAAATTTAGAGGTCTACCACTCATCTCCCAGAATTATTTATGAGTTTTATTTAAGAAATACTAAAAATTTCCAGTTACATAATTATTTCCAAGAAAATAATTTTGACACCACTGTGCATAGTGGTTAAAAATAAAAAAGAAAAAATTATTTTTTAGTTTATTATTATTTTCTTGAATATTTTTATAGGCATACTTTCCCTCCAAAAAGATATACGTCATTAAGGCACATGGTTTTCATAAAAAATCAACAAAAAGTTATAATAAGACATAAAGTAAAAAAGTCCTAGCAAACAGACACTAACACAAACACACACACACACACACAGAGAGAAACCGACCAACATAAACATAAATACCGACGACAAAAGGGATAAAGAAAAGCGAAAGTTATGTTTCGACGCCTTCAATTACAAAACAGAGAAAACAGGAGCACCAGCCATAAAACGTGCAAACACTCATTCATACACACACACTTACACACTAATGCAAATAACAACAACTCTCCACACAACAAAAAGAAATAAAAAAGCTTTTCCCCACATAATCATAATAATAATAACAACAGCATAACATTATGGAGAAAGTTATTGAGAGTAAGAGAGAAGAAGAGAGAGAAGAAGTATATATGGAGAACTGTTGCCAGATTTAGCGATTTATTGTCATTTTTACGATTTTATGAGCAAAAATGGCATTTTGACGATTTGACCAAATTTGACGATTTTTCAAAAGCAAATCAAATTTTATATTTGACCACTTGAATTGTAATGTGTAAAGTTTGAGAGAGTATCTTCAATGTGTTTCTCAATAAAGTCAAAGCTCTTCAAAATTATTTTTGTTTTATCGAAGTAGAAACGAGTTTTCTAAAAAATTTTCCAGATCATGTTTGTAAAAATTGTTTAAATATAATCCTTTTTGGAAATACAACTATAAACAAAGTCATTTTTAATGTTGACGATTTCGAAAAGTAAATTTGACGATTTTTTCCCGCCAAATTTGACGATTTATGTCCAAAATTATCTGGCAACTATGATAAGGAGAGTAAATAAAAGAGAACAATTTTTTTGCAAAAATATTTTTTTAACCAGGAGCAATTGAACAAATGAAGTTGAATGCTACAGCTACCGATTGGGAGGGCAGACTAAATGTTTGACAGCCTGGTTGTATGCTCCGAAATGCTCTGGTGATGCCTGTATAATAAGAACATTTTCAGTTGTGCTTTTTTAGTCTTCCGCGTAGTCCTTTTGAGTCATGTTGTTTGTTATCCTGTTTTTTTAAGTTACACAAAGACCAGACCGTGCAAAAAAAAATATAAGTAAAAAATTTTTTCAATTAAAGTTTTTTTCTACTTAAACCTTAACAAAAACAAGTGAAATTTAATTTGTTTTGTTTAATAAAAAATTAAATACAAATTTCCTTTGTTAAGAGAAAATTTATTAAATAATTAATTAAAAAGGTTTTAATATAAATTGAAATAATAATAATAATAATAAAAATTTAATCCAAAAAAAGAAGAAGAAGGAAATACAATTTTAGTCATGTGTGCCTTTTTTATCTAGAAAAATATAAAACTGATTTCTGTTAAATCGTTTCATTTGGAGTTGTTTGTTGGTCTCAATTCAAAAGACGAGCAAAAACAAAAAAAACGTTATGAAATCATTAAGATTTTTCTTGTTGTTTAATTTTCATTACAAAAAAACTTATTGCTGAACAAAGAACTTTTTTAAAGTTCCCTCAAAATAATCTTTTTTTTTTTTTTTTTTGATAATAACTGTCGGTTAGTATTTAAAGTGATTTTTCTTATAAAATCCATTTCAATTTTCTATAAAAATCATTTTCCACAAATAATAAAAATACAAATTTATATACACAAATTTGCACATTATCATAACTTTTAACATCATCGCGAATAAACAACAAAAATAAAAATTGTTCAAACATTAGATCCCTTTAGACTGCGATTCTCAAACGATTATTGGGTTTAGATAAGTGAAGAGAAAATGGTAAAAGCAATTTATGTTATTTAGGAAATTTATTGAAACAGAATTATACCAACCTTCTCTTCGCCCCCTATTTGTCTACTACTTGACAATACAGCGAGATTTTGAGAAAATTTATCGATTTGTTATTTAATCATAACGTGGAAATCTGGCGATTTGTTATCTTTTTTTATACCCTTCACCTAACTTGGTCGGAAGTTTATCATTCCGTTTGTAATTTCCACAATTTTCGACTTAGACTCCCAAAAGTCTAGATCGGTATGAAAAAAGAAATTCATAGAGCTATGTCGGTCTGTCCGTCCGTCCGTGTGTCGGTTCAAATTATGAAGCCGACCTATAGTTAACATATATGATTTGTACATCAAACGATTGGAAATACTTTCGAGAATTTTGCTATTGAAATCCAGGGAAATTGGTTCATAAATGGCTCAGATATTAGTAAAAACTGAAAGTACATCAAACTTTCTGCGGGTTTTTTTCGATTTTTTGAAGATTCTACAAGAGTTAGAGACTTAATATTTTAAATTTTAATTAAGTTAGCGGATTTATGCGCTGAAGACATTAAGTGAATCGGACAACATATTTTTTTATATTTTGAATCTCCTATGAGACCTATGGACTTGGTTATGGCACTGATTGATTACAAATTTTTTTCCAAATTTAATCTTTTTCATTATTCAAAATCGGTTCATAAACCACCGAGATATGGTCAATTCCTTCTTTAAAAATTTAGGCCCATGTGATAGTTGTTGTTTATAACTTTAGGAGAACAAAAAAACGCTTAAAATAATGTTTTTGAGATTTTGGCCATTCTATTTAATTTGTTTTATTAAATGGTCAGAAATATTTTTGTGAATTTTTCATTTGAAGACATAAGCTCGATTAGGCCATTAGTTTCCGAGATATGGGCAAAAACTTATTTTGACTTTTGGGATAGCTACGCACCTAGTTGTCACGTAGAAAAATTACAATTTTTATCCTCGAATTTTGGTTTTTAAATTTTTAAATCGGTTTAAAAATTGCCGAGATATGAACCCCTATTTATTTTCATTGTGGTAATGTTTTCGACTTTTAAAGCGTTTTATTTATGCTAAAGGCATAATTTTTGTACAAGCGGGTTGGAAAGAATTAGGAGAATTTTTGAGTTGAAAATATCACAGTAATCCATTAGTTTTAGTGTTATAGACAAAAAGGCATTTTCCGATATTTTGAACCTCCTGTGAGACATATGAACAAAATTTTGATGCAGAAAAATAGCTTTTTTCTTTGCTGAATTTTAATTTTTGAAATCGGCCCATAAATAGCCGAGTTTTTAATTATTCTTATATATTTATATTATTGTTTTAGTGAAAGCGAAAACTCCACGTAATCTGAATTAAATGTTGCATCCATAGTGAGTGCTCTAGAGTATCTAAGTTGACTCATATAAAGTCTATAGTAATGACTGTCATTTACTCCTTCTTCTACAAGTGATGATATTATGAAAGCCGATTTATAACAGGGACTTAACGATAAATGTTAAGTTCGTTGCCTAAAAAAGAACAAAAAAAACCCATATGAGCAAAGGTGAAGGGTATAGTTCTTTTGTTTTTTTGGAAATCCTATTTTTCGAATAACTCGAAAACCGGTTTTTCTGAATATGTCGTTTTTTGAATTCACTAGTGAACACCTACAAAAAATGTTGTTATTGTAACAGTTCGGAAAAAAAACTTCCGATTGATACAACTGTCACTGGGTTAACAAACTTTGGTCAAGTATGACTCAGTCGTTTCGGAATGGAAATGGTTAGGTTATCTTTTATAATTTTAAAGATATTTAGTTTTGTTTTTTATTGAGGATATTAAAAATTCGTCAAAACCACAATCAATTTAGAAATAATCGTGAAAACATATATAAAAATCCGCTTGTAAGAGGATGCAACTCCCCTGTGCCCTATCTCAAAATATGTTGTCTACAAAATTTTGCCATTTTCAACTCATTAAAGTGCTTAATTTCTTGAAATTTCCTGCAACATTTTCAGAGAAATATCGTTTGCAAGGGGATATTACTCCCCGGTGTCCCATCCATAATTTTTATATAAACTATTTTGTTATCAATCCTTCATCCATGTCCCAAACTTCACTTCAAAATTTCCCTAACAGTTTCAGAGATATATTATATGCAATGTTTCGCTTACAAGTGGATACCACTCCCCCGTGTCCTTTTCAAAATGTTTTACTCTTAAATATTTTGTTATTTAGACTTTATCTATGTTCCAATTCACATTTTTGTTCACTATTCAAAAGCTAAAGTTAAATTTCCGTATTAATTGTAAAGATATGCAATATAAACTGTTTCGTTTCTAAGGTGGTGCCCCATATACGTGCCCTATCCCAATCTTTTTAGGGTGTAACTTGTCTTACTAAGGTAATCTCACCATAACAAATTTTATGAAATTTAATTAGCCGTTGAGTCATAATTGTTGACCAACGTTTAAAAAGTTGTACCGCTTTTAAATAGAAGACTCCATACGACAATAACAAATACTTAGGCCAAATTTCATTGAGCTTTTTCAGACGGACAAAAATCGACTAAGATTTTGATTTGATTCAAGAATATTTATACTTTTCGGGGTCTTAGATGATGCCTTTTTGGAGTAACATGATGGTGGTGGAGGCTATAAAAATTTTAAATTTTACTTTTTGACCGATTTTGATGCATTACAGTTAGACTTTTTTATAACAATTCAATTTTGGAATTAATTTTCTCAAATCGGTTCAGTTATATAGAATATGGATCGTTTTTAATATTTTTATGACTGAGGTGTCCAAATTATGGACTCTGGGGCGGCCCCAGTTTGTACACGAAGCCCAAATACAAACTCGTGAACAACTTAGATGTGTTTGCATCACAAGATTTCACTGAAATCGGACCCGTTGTTCTCAAGTTTCAGAATTATTTCAATTCTTACAGAATAATTTCTCAAACTACAAAAACAAAGTTATCGTTTTATTACAAATAGATTTATTGAGCTAGTGACATGTTGAAAAATGGTTCCATGTATATGAACGCTCTACATGTAGATAACATTTGGCTTGTCATTCGAATATTTAAAAAATATTACACCGAGAGTTTTCAAATTTGGTCCCAATAAATTTTTCAAGTAACTGTTTTACTAGACAGAATGAAGGGCGGATAGGATCATATCTAAAGCAAAATTTCTCAAATTCGACCCCAGAAACTTTTTCAAGAGTTTGTTTTAGTAATAAAAATGTAGGAGGGGTAGGATCAAGGGGAAAAGTACTCCCATAGAAAGCAAATTTTATTAATCGAATATCGAAAGAACTGTAAAAGTGGAAGTATTCAAATTGGTTCCAAGTTACTGGCCAGAATGTAGGGCAGACAGGATCAGGGGGAGAGATTCCCCATATAAAGCAAAGAATTATTATTAAGTATCTTTTTGTGAGCAAAATGTTGAACTGATAGGAACAGGGGAAGGAATATATCGCATACAAAGATAATAATGATTAAGGAATATTTAAGCAACTATAACAGCGAAAGTTCTAAAATTTGTTCCAAACAGTTTTACTGGACGTAATGTAGGACGGTTAGGATCAAGGAAAGATGTATCTCCCATGCAATGCAAATATTAAATACAATTTTAGAACAGACAGGTAAAATGTCATTTGCATAAAATTATTTAAATCACGTTATGATTTGTGAAAAATCGTGATCTTGAACTGAGGAGAATGTTTGTGCAGCAAAGCCCAACGAGCAAAAACTAGTTTTCTATATTATTCAACTTTAATTGTTCATTGGTGCTCAGGTATCCAAATAGTGGCAACAGTGTCGAATGTAGAATACATTTGTACAATTCAAGATCATTTCTAACTTTGTATCGTTAGATCCTAGTGCCTTGATTGATTCTTGATTACCATAGTATGATGTGGTAGTCTGGTTTCTGGATCTATTATATAGGAAGCCATTATATACAAACAAGTCTAAGAGATTTTATCGCTTGACAAGAAGTTGAGATCTGGTGCAATTGTTTATAATTTATGTCCTTTTTAACACTTTGTGAATATTCCTCTGAGATTTTATATCCGATATCCGAATCTTTTTCTAAAAAATTATGTTAATTTACATAATTTCACGTAATTAGTCATCGAGTAAAACAATGTTAAATAATTAACTTACATAATTATGAAACCGTTTGAGAGTCACTGATTTATAATGCACACACCTAAAACTTTTCAACTTACTCTTACGATGCTGGCATTTTGTACCCACTCCTTAGATAATTTAGTTTAAATAACAAAAAAATCCCTACGATAAAATAATAAACATTTTTTCTGGTCTTCAGTACAAATAATCAAAATTTTTCACAAGAACATAACGAAAAACAACAACAACAATAACAAAAACAAGCAAATAAAATTAAAAAAAATCATCAAACCGTCAGCAACCTAACAAACAATAGAAGAAGCAGAAGTGGCAACAATAATAACAACAATAACATTAAAAAAGAACGAAAATAAGAAAGAAACTCAACAACAGGAAACAAGAAAAATATTAACGCGACAGGAGTAGAAGATTTTTCATAGCATATTTTTAGGCTTCTATTTTATTCTTGTATAGAAGAAAACGCAAACACATCAAGGTAAGTCCCTTTGACTCTTATTTTTTTGTACTTTCAAGCATTTTCTTGCAATTTAATTTTGATGTTTGAGGTTATATATGATGACACACACATGTACACAAATGAAAACACTTATATACATAGAGAAATCTAAATACAGGAGAGGTACACAAACCCATTTGTAATTTAATCATTTTCACATTAAACTTGTGTCAGTTTTCTTTTTTATTTTTCTTCTCTTCTATCTTTTCTCATTTGCTTCACACTCTCAAAATTTTTTTGGTTTACAGTTTGAACCCTACACCACCACAAGTGCTAACACTAAGAAGGAATCATTTCAAACCTCATAATGTAAATATTTTTTTTTTGCATTAAATTAAAATCTGAGTCGATTTAGCTATAACCCTCTGTCTGTCTGTCCGTCATCTTATTTAAAACCAACAAGATCAGTTAACTATATTAAAAGATATATTCCGATATCTGAGACGACCTCTAAGTTCATATGAAAGAGTTTCGTAAAAATTGTGAATTATAAATCCAAAAATTAGAATGAAATTTCGCCATAATATTAAGTTATATATATGTACGAAATAAACATTCTAGATATATCAAAATCGGTTCAGTAGAAAAAGTGTTATAGCTAAAAATGCAACTAATATTATGACTCATTAAATGTTCCTATAAAATATTTAATTAAAACGTTATATATTGTAGAAGTTTGTCAGTGCATGCGTGATTGTATATGTGCCAATTATAATGTATTTACATCAGATGCTTTTATGATGGAGGGTATTGAAGATTCGGCAAAACCAAATATAGCAGTCTTACTTGGTTTTTCGTGTTTTTATTTTATGATTTAATTTAACAACAAAAATTAAATAAAATAACTTAAATCGTAATAATAATGGATCCATTACCTACTAAAGTGAATCTAAAATGTTTAAATGACTGTGTATGAGTGTGTATATGTTTGAAAGTTAGTAAGAAAGTGAGTATGTCCCTTAATGGCAGCAAATGTTTGGACAGACATGCACTTTTGTATTCATGTGTTAAATTTTATTTAATTTAGTTGATTTAATTTTAATACCCTCTGGGAATAAAGTCATTAAATGCCACCAAAAAAATATATTAAAAAAACCATAACCTCCAAATATCATTTAACTATAATAATTGTTGTTATTGTTGTTGTGTAAGTAATACCATTGAAACTGTAACAATTTTTGTTATTAATCCGATTTTGAACAATTGTTTCATTATTTGGAAAATTATTTGTGAAAAAAATGGAAAAATAACTTAAAATAAGAAAAGTTAATTTATTTCAATTATTGTCCTTTTTCTTCTTTCTTGTCTACAAACTCATATAAATTGAAGAATCATCATCATTTATTAATATTTAATGTATTTAATGAAAATACCTCGTATATCAAAAAGTTAAAACAAAAAAAACTTCGGTCAACAAATGTCATCAATCATTTTGCAAAGAAAAAAGCAGAAAAAGCAAAAAAAAAACAATAACAACTTTATTGAATTTAAAAAATCGACTTTTATTTATGGAGAGTTTTCTCAGATAGAAAAACATCATATAAAAGGGAAATTGCTGAATGTTGAATGAACCTATTTCCGGTTCCTTGTATCGCATGAAATCTGACATTACTTTAGATTATCCAGAGTCCTTATTAAATATTGTTTTAACCGCCATTATGAAAGTGATCTCAGGCGCACAGTGGTTTGTCATAGAAGTGTATAGAAAAAAGTAAATTTGACTGGAAGGTCCCTTATTTAAATAGAATTTTCCGCCAAGATATAAACTTGTTATACAAGATTTTGGTATCTAGGAAAACGTTAAGACTTGCAGACTTAAAATTTATAAAAAAAATGTGGGATGTCATTTGATGTCAAAAAATTTTGAAGATTTTAAAATATCATTTTTTTAATTAAAATTAATATTCGTCGCAATTGCCGCAATTAATGCTAATTAATTATAAGTACATGAATCAGGGAATTAAAAAAATCAAACTTTTCCATTAAAAAAAACCCAATTAATCTGTATAAAACGTATTTAAAATTTAAGACTTTTTGCAGAAAATTTGACACTCATTTATAGATCCAGAACGCTTATAACGGAACACGCTTCACTTCAGAACAGTGTATTTGATTCTCAAAAAAAAAAACAAATGGTTTACACATAACAACACGAACATTAAGCCAGACTAAACAGATGATGCTTTTTTCGGGGTTTTCTTAATTTTTCTGGACAATTTGTATGCATCCGCAAGAAGTTAAACGCTTTTCACGGCCTCTTTTGCTAAGTTGAAGTACTTGTCTACAAAAAAATAATTTTGAACATCCTAAGAACGACTGCAACCGTAGTCAAAATTGTGAAAGTGATTCTTCTATGATTTAAAAAACATCGTAGAAGCCTCTTGACTTCTTCACCCGACTTTAGATGAATAACGAGCATTTCAAGAAAGTAACACAAGCGTATGGTTACTAAATGCCACCTCCCGAAAAAATATAGGAATGCAAATTTAGCAAGGTTTCCCATCACTATATAAATATATATAATAAATATCTTTGTAAATATTAATCTGTGTTTGTTTGTCTGTTTGTTTGTGACTTATAGACAGGTGAAATTTTCATACCGAAAGGAACATAGGCTTTAAAAATTTCAATAGGACCAGGGTTAGAGGGACCCCCCATACAAAGCAAATATTGATTATCGAATATCTGAAGAACCACTTCATCGAGAATATTCAAATTTGGTCCCAATATTTTTTTCAAAGAAGATAAAATGTGGGACAGATAGAATAAGGGGGAGAGGTATTCCCCAAACAAAGCAAATTTTAATCTTGCCAATATGAAGGACAGATAGGAAGGAGAGAGGTGGCCTACATTCAAAGAAAATGCTGATAATCGAATATCTAAAGATCTACTACACCGGGAATTTCAAAATTTTTTTTCTACTAGACAGTATGAAGTCCGGATAGGTTCATGGGAAAAGGTGTCCCCATACAAAGAAAATGTTGATGATCGAATATATAAAGAACTATAACAGCAATTGTTCTCAAATTGGAACCTAATCACTTTCACAAGAATTTGTTTTACTGATCAATATATAGGACGGGTAGGATCAAGGGGAAATTTACTTCCATACAAAGCAAATATAAATTATCGATTATCTTAAGAACTGTGAAAGCGGGAGTATTTAAATTGGTTCCAAATATTTTCTAAAGGATCTTTTTACTGGTTAAAGTATAAGACAGATACGACTATGGGGAGGGGTATCACTGACTTTGCAAGGGCGGCAAAGCGCACCGGGTCTAAGCTAGTATAATAAAATAAAAAATGCTAAAATTATGAATAATGGAAACTGAACTCAAGCTTAACAATTAATACTATCAGCGAGCTTTGTTGAAGGTCTATGTTGTTTGTTCGAACGACGGAGAAAAAACTATGCTTCTAACTTTAAAACAATTTCGTCCCTATATTCTACATAGTACAGCATACAACATGGTTCTTGACTTTTCGAATAGAGAAAGTCTTTGTTCCTTTCAACTATTTTTATACATTCTGCCACCGCAAGTGATTATGTGGGTATATTTTCTTTGTCATTCCGTGTGTAACACTAAGAAGAAATCATCTTAAATCCCATAATTCTTGCATCACATCAAAATCTGAGTCGATTTAGCTGTGTTCGCCTGTCTGTCCGTCTGTTTGTCTCTCTCACTGTCTGTCTATCTGTCGGTTATTGGAACGCTCACATCTGCAAATATTGACAGAGAAGTTTTCTATTTAGAAGCAGCAAAAATGGTTCAGTATGTTAAGAGATATAGACAGATATCTGAGACAATCTCTTAATTAAAGCTAGAACTTTCGTAAAATTATCAATTATAAATCGACAAATATCAAATATCAACAATTATGTACCTTATTACTATTCCAAAAATCGTCCAAATCGTTTTAGTTTTCTTTGTTATATAAGAAATACATTCCTATATTGTATGTGTTTATGAGTGTATATGTGAGTGTATATGGTCGTATAATGTACATGTATGAAACATAGTTTATTTATTTCTTAGACATTTTTGGTGCAGGGTATTAAAGATTCGGCATAGCCGAACAGTGTTCCTACTTGTTATGTAAATATTCTATTGGATTCACCATCTTTTGCTTTAAATTTTTTATATAAATTTTTTTAGTTTGACTTGATTGGCTCTTTGTTATAATGATTTTGGATCTCATTGACTCATTGTACATTAAATTAAAATAAAATTCTCTAGATTGTTTCCCATACAGATGTTGTTCCATAACATATGCTAATTTTTCCTACAACACAATTTGTCGTTATGGATTCCTGGTGTTAATCTTCCCATTTAATCTAAATGTTTATTTCCTTTTAATTTAATTAATTATTTTGTATTCATGCTGATTTTCTAATAAAAGGTTTCCTATTCAATATTTTCCATAACACAAACGATTTAATTTCCGCCATCTATTCATAAAGTGTTTTTTCCGCCATAATTATAACTTTTTTGTATATGAATTCAATAAAAAATAATTTCTAAAGATTTCAATAATTTATAATAATTTATTGATTGATTGTACGCTACACTAGAGATGTGCGATAATGTGATTTTTGAACGACAGTGACAGTGATTGCAGTAGTTAAAAAAATCAAGGAAACGAAGAGTTCAATAACAGAAGACATTGTTTTTTTAATCATCGGAGTCTCTATCAGAGTTTACACTGTGCATAATTTTAATTCCAGTTGAATTGCGAATTTATGCTCGGAGTCATCTTTAAGTAATTTTGTTGGCTCAAAATAAAAAATCCATTTGAGTATGCAACGAATAAGAAAGAACGTCATTATTAATAACTGTTATTTCATAATTTGAGTCACTATAGATTTAACAATCACTGTGATTAAAAAACAGTCGTGAAATTATCGTTTATCTCTACCCTACACCACTATGGGTGTTTGGGGTAAAATGCGTTTGAGCATTTTACGTGCGTTTTTGAAACGCACAGAAAAAATGTTGCTACCATAACTTTTAAGTATACCGTTTGACTCAGAATCATTTTCTGAGTCGATATAACGATGTCCGTCCGTCTGTCTGGCTGGCTGCCCAAGCACCCATACAAATGGTCCTCCCGGAACGAGGTTTTGAGGTCATAAAAATGTTGAATATGAAGCGATTTTAACAAAATAAAAAATGATGTGCCATATTATACAAAGATCGGTCAATTATTTGTCATAGATCCCATATAACTCCTTATAAAAATAACACTTTAAAGGGCTTAAATCTCATATATATGTTAGAATTCAGATAATAATTGGTCAAATTAAGACAAAAAGTAGAAATCGATGTAAGAAATTTTACGAGGGTCGGAACATAATTTCATCTAGCTTCCGCATTATCCCCCTAGAAGAAGTCCTTTAAAAGCGCACAAATCATACATATATATATTAATACCATAATATATTGCACTCTTAAGCACAAATTAGAAAATATATTTATACGAGAGTCGATCATTAATTTTTGACAGTTACCATTAATAACCAACAATGTGATGTAGGGTATTAAATAGTCTTAACTTTTAGTTGTTTTTATTTTTGACGTCTTCGAAATATTATAAAACGCAATAATTATAATTTAGTTATAATTTTATTATCAATAAGTATTTGTTGGTTTCCCTCCCCCAACAAAATTTATAAGGATTTAAAATAAATAATAATTGATATATTAATATTTGGCAATGACGAATCTTAAATACCCTTCACTACTTGCATTTTGAAAAAAATGTACATGAATTTTACATTTTATCAGCTTGAAACCCTACAACATGGATTATATTTTCCGATATGACTGATATTACTGATTACATCTACCTGGTTTTTGTATAACATTTAGTTAAATTGACGAACTATATTATACTGTTTGAAATAGGAATCTCTTTAGGGCAACAACAATTAGATTGCGCGTAAAAATGTTCTGTTTTAATCAAAAACTATAAATACTTTACGGGGTCTAACTACGAATTTGAATACAAAGTAACGTCGGTTGTATCTACTTTGGTTGTTTTATTCATAAAGTGGCTTTCCTACTCATGGAATGAACACACACACAGCCACAATACATACAAGTCAAATGATCCTTTTTTATCAGTCCAAATACGCCATCCAGTGAGTTTTATATATATTTTATGAGCTCTTAATAGTTTCTTGAAAAAGTTGTGACTGATTATGAAGATGATCCTTATAAACTCACAACTCATATCAATGTGTGTTCCAATATGTTGTCATTGGTACAAAACTTTGAACTTCATAGAATTTTCTTTGATTTTTAATTTGAATCTTTTTTCTTGACACATCGGTTAAAGTTTCCGCAAATTTTCTTATGTTTATCTTTGCAAGCTTTTGAATATTGTTGCTGAGTTGAAAATCTTTGCCCAAATAATAGTCAAATCGTTCTGGAGAAAAGATCTACTGGAGATGGGAACATTTGTTCGATTGTTCGATGTCTAAGATCATCAATCCAATGAGCTCATTATTTTATGTTCTACAATTTTGGTTTTTATCTGATGATTTGGATTCGAAGTATTTGAAAATTTTGAAATTTTGTATTGGTCTATATAAATAATTAAAAACAAAGGTAAAAGTGGACTTAAGATATTTAAGCTACACCTATACAAGCATACTATTTATAACTGTTTTCAAGGACTATTTATATGTAACATTACTGACCAGATATGATTCTGTGCTCCTCCGAAAATTTCAATTTCTAAAACGAATCGATTTGTACATTTAAAATAAGGATTAAACATTATAATTCCTCGTAAATATTTCTCATAGAGTTGAGCTCTACACTCAGCTAAGTCAAGAACCAACCACTTGAAAATTATATTATTTCGATGGAGACTTTTTGTAGGTCTCAACAGACCCACATACAAAACTTTTGAAAAGTTTAAGGTATAGCAAATCTGGTTTGTTTTAAAGATTTTTATGACACGACGTGTCCAACTTACAAATTTATTTCCATTTAGGCTTTTATATAAGAAGTGAATATGAAAAATTCTTAACACATATTTTTCATTAAACTTTTAACCCAAATATTATTTGTTTAGTTTAATTTCAAAGAATTAAAAATGTTTTTAATCTGATTACAACGAGCGACCAGAAAATAATGCGTACAAAGGTAAGCTTAGAGTTCGGACGAAAAGTTAAAGCTTTAAAGGTTAAAAACATAAAAAGCTCTAAAAGTTCCTGACAATAACGCTGCTAAAGATTTAGAGGGAACAAAAGAGCTGAGAAATTGAAGTCAAAATTTCAAAGAAGTGCAAGCAATTTGGGCTCTATAAATATCGAAATTTACTTCAAAGAATATTTTCATTCATAAGTGTTCATAATAATTCCGCTTATTTTTGACCTGACTTTTCATCCAGTCACTATGATAAATTAAAACTTGAGTGGTACAAGAACAATAATGTGATATTTGTACGAAGACAGGCAAATCTTCCAAACTGCTCGGAGTTAAGACCAGTGAAGAGATATTGGGCTCTTGTTTAAAGAGAATTATAGAGCACAAAGCACTATATATAGAGCCGAAAGCACTATACAAATGTTAATTGAAGGGTTTCCGTTAAAGTTTCATCACTGGTGATTAAAACTATAAAAATATTTTTTCGTAAACTTTAATAAAAATTTCAATCAAATAATTAATTAAAACTGTAAATTTATTGGTTTCGTCTTTTTTAATCTATAATGTATGTTAAGCACTTTTCAATCTCACTCCTTGTAAAACAGTTTAGTGTTTTTTAATTTAAAACAAATATAAAATATATAAATTTTACCATATTTTTTTATGTTCCAAAAATGTAACGATGACAAGAATTCTTTTGTTTAAACTTTTAATTAACTTGAATTATGTTCCCGTTTTTGTTGTTATTGTTGTTACTATAGTTGCAATATATTTAATTTTTTAATAACATTTTTTTAGAAAATGAAACGGAATTTATGAAAAAATATATCATCTGCAGCAAGAAAAATGTTTAAAGAAACGTGTAGATAACTGTTATTAAAAGTCGATTGTTTAATTAAATTACAAAATAATTTGTTAAAAAACTCATTAAAAAACAAGTAAAAATGTATATAGTCGGTCAAGCCCGAATATGTAATACCCTACACCACATGAACCTCGTATAATATGTTTTTATTATTAATGCTTATGTGTGTGTACAGAATTTTTTTTTTTGGAAAGTTTATATGGAAGTTAGAAAAAATTATGGACTGAACCTCGTATAATTTCGTACAGCAATTTTGATTTATATTTATCTTATTTTGACTAAATATTTTTACAATACCCACGTATAAGTGCAATTTATAAGTTTCAAGGAGTTATTTGGATGGATGGTTATATACCTATGAGAAATGTTGGACCGGTTCTCATATAATTTAGCACATCGTATAACTTAGCAATCCGTTATAGAATATAATAAGACAATTTTTTTTTTCAAAATTTGGTTAAAATCGTTTTATATTTAGAAATTTTATGGGTAAAAAAACTTCATTCCGGGGGATAATGGTATGGGACCTATAAGAAGTAATGCATCTATCATAACCAATTTCAATAGGCATCTTTCTTTGATCAAAATAATATACCGTGTAAAATTTCATTAAGGTATCTGTACTTTGAGAAAAAGCTTTACATGGACAGCGAGTCGGACGGACCGATCCGGGAGATAATGGTATGGGACCTATAAGAAGTAATGCATCTATCATAACCAATTTCAATAGGCATCTTTCTTTGATCAAAATAATAGACCGTGTAAAATTTCATTAAGGTATCTGTACTTTGAGAAAAGCTTTACATGGACAGCGAGTCGGACGGACCGATCGGCATGCTTAAATCGACTAAGAAAGAATTCTGAGACGAACGATCTATTTAAAAGTATTAGTTATGGAAGTTAGAAAAAATTATGGACTGAATATTTTTACAATACCCACGTACAATTTATAATTTTTTTAAACTGAACCGATTTTGATAATTTTTGGAATGATAATGAACTACAATAACTTTATATTATGTCAAAATCTTTCGATTTCTAATTGACAGTTTTACGAAAATTCTTCTCTGAAAATAAGAGGTTGCCACAGACATCGCTCTATATCTTTTGATATACGAAACCGATTTTGCTGATTTCCAAAAGCAAACTATTCAGGACTATAACGAATACTCAGGCCAAATTTCATTGAACCCTGTAGATTATTGTGAATCTAAGAGTGCCAACAACAGACAGACAAACTGACAGACAGACGAACTTAGCTAAATCGACTCAGATTTTGATTTGAAGTTGATCTGATTTAATGGGATCTGAGATGATCCCTTCTTAGCGTAACAGACAGAATGACAAAGTTAATATATCCTCTTCACCACTTGTGGTGGTAGAGGGCATAAAAACTTAGACGCAAACAAACACTGAAGAAGGAAAATTACAAAAGACAAAAAAACAACAAAAAATAATAATAAATTAATTAAAGTCACTAATTGTTGTTTAAATTAAAAGCGAAGAAAACGACAGTCTTGAGGTGAAAAATTAAGGAGTGGAAAAGGAAGGTAACAGGTTTTAATTATTTTGACTTATCGTTTAAATATTTAAATGTATTCGTGTTGAACATAAACACACTAACACGCATAAAGCACGCCTTATAAACAAGTTGAGAAAATATTAAAATGATGAGTAATTATTATAGGGGATGCCAAACGGGACTGGAGTTTTTTCAAATCCCGTTATTCAGGATTTTAAAAATCAAATCTCGGGTTTTTTAATGGCTCCCGAAAAATCCCGGGATTATTTTTTTTAAATTTTTTCAAATCCTGGAATTCGGGATTTCTTAATCTTGATAAATTCCGGGATTTTTGGGATTACGGAATTGGCAACCCTAGTTACTCTAAAGAAAGAAAAAGAAGAAAAAATGTTGATAATTCAACATTACAATTTATTATTTCATACATTAAAAAATGTAATCATTCATTTGCCAACAGACAGTGACATACATATACACACATACATACAAAATGGATTAAAGAAATTACCCAGCAGTTTTTTAGTTTTTTTTAAGAATTATTATTTTTGATATCAAAACATTATTTATCTCATTTCGAGTTACCTTTTACCTGGCAGCTGATATGCCTTTGAGTTAACAGCTGATCAGGTCGTTAGCGGATGATTTTTCAAATTTGATCATCCTGGATATGTTTTTTATCCATTTTACACTAAAATTTCTTCACAATAGCTTTATTTATATAAAGTAGAATAAGGAGTGAAATCGAAAAATTCTCAACATACATATATGTTAATAAAACGCAACCACTTAACCTACAGTTTAATCTTTTTATTTGATTAATAATTTCAATCAAATAAAAAGATTAAACTGTAGGTTAAGTGGTTGAAATTTAAAAAATATATATCACTAGTGATGAAACCCTTCAATTAACGTTTTTATAATGATTTCTGTAATTTTCTTTGAACAAGAAGTTTTTTGTTAACATTTCTTTCTAAAAATTTGAGTATTTATGGAGATCGTTTTAACGAATGCTTGGCATTTTTGCAGTAACTGTATATTTCTTACCATTTCAAGAACTTTTTGGGATATTTTGGCTGATCCTAAGCTTTTTTTCAACATTCCCTCGAACATCAGCAAGATAAAATTTTTGATCAGGACGTTGCGAAAAATATGTCATAACATATGTTATGTCATTTATTAGAAAACTTGACTTCAATTTTCGTGCTCTGGTTTTAGCCTCTAAATTTTTAGCAGTGTTTCTGTCAGGAACCTTTTAATTCTTGTATAATTTATAGCCTGCATATGCTTTAACTTTTTGTACCAATAAGTTCAAACACTGAGCTAACCGGCCTGTTTTTCTACCGGATGTGTTGGCAGCTCTTTTGAAAATGCTACCTAAAAAATTTTTATATCCCACCCATTTAGGACATTCATTAAATCTGTTACATATGGTTATTTTGATATAAGAACAAATACTCATTTTGATTAAATAATAATATTTTATAATAATCAAAAAACCGTATTCGATTTTTATGAATATCCCAATTTTAGAATAACTCGAAAACCGGTTTTCTAAAATTGTCGTGTGTTTTTTGAATAAACTAGAATTATACCTTATATTAAAGAGTTAAATTTCGAAAAGAGTTTTACCAAAATTGGAATTTAGGGTATTTTGGAAACAAAAAGTGGGAATCCGTTAGTAATACTGTATTAAGTACAATATTGACCATATAAAACTTAAATATCAAAATAATATTTTAACTTGTTAAAATTTTTATTTAAGGACAGTATTAAAGTTGTTTACGCAAATTTTACTTAAAATTAAAAAATTTATATTTTTGAAAAATTTGTTAAAGAAATTAAGTTTTTATACTTCATTATATACTGGTCCATGTTTTTTAAATAATTACCTATCAAAATATACCAAATATTAAAAAAATATTTTATACAAACATTTTCAGCTTGTCTTAAACTTGATCCCCTCAAACAAAATTTGCATGTTGTAACCTGATTTCTATGATAAATAATGTACAGTTATTTCTCACCTTTTCATAGTATTTGTGTAGATCTTTTAAATCGTAAGGTAGCAATTTGTTGGAAAACCCTTCAAAAATCTCCATGTAAAATTGCATTAAAAACTATTTAATACCCTACACCATATAGTTGATTGTAAATGTTTGCTACAAAAATTTTAAGAACGATCATTATCCTTATGCTTATGTGTGTAATATATTATGATACTAACATTTATGTGAAATTGTGAAATATGAATCGACCCTCGTTTAATTTCGCACAGTGGTTGTGGCTTATATTTATCTCTTATTTGATTAAACATGTTTACAATACCTTCGTATATGTCGGACGGCAAACTTAAAAGTGGTAGTGGTACTAATTTTTCTGCCCGTTACAAACATATGCACACACTCACAATACCCCCAAGTGTAGAAGATAAATAAATGTTCAAAATCTACAAAATCAAAACAAAAAAAAAAAAAACGTTTTGGAACCACTGTATCATATTTCTTGAAATATTGTCATCAAACAAAGTGAACATTTTTAATATTTTACTGAATATTTTTATATTGATACCATGATAAAATACATACACACATATGTACATATACATATGTATGTTTGAAGAGTAAATAACAAATAATTAGTTCGACATTTGTAACGAGTAACTGTTTCATTTACATTCGTTTGTAATACAAATACGACTTTATTTACATTAATTTATATTACAATTGTATTTGTGTTTTCCTTTCTCTTTTCTTTTACACATACTCAGTCATTTTATGAATTAAACATTTTTTGTTACATTGTTCTAGTTCTATGAAATATATATGTATGTATAACCGGTGCGTTTCGTTACTCATATTGCAACGAGAATATTGCAATAAAAATATTCGACTATTTCGACACTTAAAAATTCTCTACCATAAATGCAGATTAAAATATAGTTGTTATAATTATAATTAAGAGGCAACATATTAAGGTTGTGAATCAACCATATTATAGTTAATAACATCAATGTAACAAGTGATTGTGGTACAATCATACTTAAACTTAAGTTAATTTTTTATTGTTTCTTTAAAGTATTTATATATGTATTTGGTGTCCCTGTAAATGTTATTCCTTGAAAAATTATGATCTGTTTATAATAAAGTATTATAACTAAATTTTAATAAATTTTTCAAGAAACCAAAAATTTTAATTTCGATATACTTTTATGAAAAACGTTTATTATTTGAACCAAGATGATATCGATACAAATAACGGTATTTTTATAGTACAATGTGGAAAAATTTGTCCTTAATAAAGATTTATAAACAAATTGCCATTTTTTAATTTTTAAATACCTAAAATTCCAATTCGGGCAAAGCTTGTTGTTTGTTTGTCGTTACAAGGAGTGAGATAAAAAAGTGTTATTATACATATATTTTTATTAAAAACGAAACCAGTGTAGTTTTAATTTTTTATTTATTTAAAATAACGCTTTAGTCATTAGTGTCAAAATTTGGAATCTTTTTTTGGAAACCCTTTTATTAATGTTTTTATAGCGCTTTCTTCACTTTGCTCGAACAGGCAGCTCAATTCCTTTTAAAATCAACCGCACCTTTGCCACCTATTTTGTGCTCTTCAATTCTTCTTTAACAAGAGCCCAATATCTCCCCACTGATCTTAGCTAAGGGCAGTTTGGAGGATTTGACTCTCTTGGTACAAATACCACATTATTTTTCTCATACCACTCAAAAGCTTGTTTGTCAAGTTAGACCAAAAAATAAGTGGACAGTCTTATGAATGTTTTGTAAACATGTATTTCTGAAAATTTCCATATTTATGGAGCATGTTGTAGCAAGCAATTGGCTTATTTTGACGAAACTGTATATTGCTTGCTATACCAAAAACTTTTGGGAAAAATTTGTCTGCATTTGATTCTTTTTCTTTTCTTCAAGATTCCCTCGAACTTTTTGATTGGAAAGTTGCAAAAAATCTTTAATTTCCGTGCTCTACTTTTGGCCTTTAATTTTTCTCTCCATAAAAGATGTCCCGGACCTGTAAAATATTATTTTGTAGAGTATTATAAGGACTGTCTTTATGTAAATAAGATCATGAATAAAAGTAGCTAAACTTAAGGTCACTAATTTGGGAGATCCAGACTTCTCCTAGACTTATTAAAAACTTGTGCATCCACAAATTAACTGAAAAACACATCAGGAATGTCCATGTAAAAGTTTATTAACAAAAATATTAAGTAATTCCAAAGTTACCGAATTATTTTCCAAAGGACTCTGTAAAATTCTAAATTCAATTTTATATTTTTATCGAAAAATATCGTCGACTCTTACGGACTATAATTTTAGGAAGATTTCTGACAATTCCTTATTATTTTTTTCCGTATTTCTAAATACAAAACAAACACACTAACTTTTCTCATTTTTTACATATGTATGTATGTATGTATGTATGTATGTATGTATGTATGTATGTATGTATGTATGTATATTTATATAGATACATATATAGATAGATATCTATCCATTTCATTGGTCACTGTTTTGATATATATGACAAATAATATTTGTCATATCGCCTGAGGGTAAAAATAATTGTCACAAACTTGTAACATGTGGATAATTTTCTAATTCTGATTTTAATTCAAAGTAGATCACGTCATAAATGCAAATAAGTCAATAATTAACATACAAAAATGTTGTTTGTGTTTAATTTAGAAACAGATTTAATTTTTAATGTATAAATCTATCGTATATATACAGTCATGGACATAAGTACAAGTACAAAATGAAATTTGACATTTAATGTAAAGTGCGCTCCAGTTGTAAGAGCAGAACAGTTACTTTCACCTTTGCTTATATGGAAGGTTGTTTTAGGCAATGGACTTAAGATTTAACGTTAAGAGCCTGTTGTAAATAAACTTTCATAATATCATCACTTGTAGAAGAAGGAGGAAACAGCCATTACTATAGCTCTTATATGAGTCAACATTGATTCTCTAGATCACTCAATATGCATGCAAAATTTTATTCAGATCACGAGTTATTTTCGCTTTTACTAAAACAATACTGGAAGAAATAGACAAGAATAATTAATAACTCGTCTATTTATGGGCCGATTTCGAAAATTTTAAAAATCAAAGTTTAGACAAAATTAGTTATTTTTCTGCATCAACATTTTGTCCATAAATCACATAGGAAATTCAAAATACCGGAAAATACGTTTCTGCTCATAACTCGGAAAGTAATAGACCGATTGTTGTGATGTTTTCAACTCAAAAACTCTCCTCATTATTTCCGATCTAATAATACAAACATTATTCCTTTAGCTTAAATAGATCTCTCAAAAAGTCGAAAACATTACTTTGCCTTATATTGTTATTGTTTTCAATACTACAGCCAACAACATCCCCAAGGAAAATAAATATTATTAATATGGACCGATTTGAAAATTGAAAAAAAAACAAAATTCGAGGAAAAAGTACTAATTTTTCAGCGTTTCTCTCGGAAACTAATGGCACAATCGAGTTTATGTCTTCAAATGAAAAATCTATAAAAATATTTCCGACCATTTAGTAAAAAATTGAGTTTCTGACATTAATAGAATTTTTAATTTTTTAAACGTTGTTATTGTTTTCCTATAGTTATAAACAACAACCACATGGAAAAGAATTGACCAAATCTCGGTGGTTTATGAAGGGATTTTGAAAAATGAAATAGTTTGAATTCGGGGAAAAATTGTAATCAATCAGTGTCATAACCATCGGTCTCATAAGGAGTTCAAAATATAGGGAAGTATATTTTGCCTATAACTCAGGAACTAATGGTTCGATTCATTTCATGTCTTCACCGTTAAATTAACTGAAATCTATCTGTGAAAAAATTAAGTCTCTAACTCTTGTAGATTCTTCAAAAAATAAAAAACTTGAAATAAAATTGAGGTACCTTCAGTATGTCGCTTATATCTGAGCCATTTACTTGGATTTTAATAGCTAAATTCTCGAAAGCATTGGTCGGGTTCATAAAGTTGATTTCAACTGACACACGTACGGACGGACGGGCTGACGGAAATTTATAATTATATGAACAGAATTTCAATAGAAACTTTTCTAATTCGATTTAACGATGTCCTTTCGTCTGTCTGACTTTCCATGTAAACGTTTAAAACAGTCTACAGGTTGCGTTTGTCGAAATATCTTGATACCTATTGAAATTAGCCATGTTCGGTCCAGTATTACAGGTACCTCCTTTACAAATGTTCCTCCCGGAATGTTGTTTTAAGGTAATAAAGGAGCAAAATATAAAGAGATTTTAACAAAATTTGGCATAAGTAAATCTTATAATATTTTAAAAAGGTGTGCAAAAATGTGTGAGTATCGGGTATCGTTATTTCTCGTTGATCCCATAGAAACCCCTTTCCAAATATCACTTTTAAGGGCATAAATCTTACATATACGCCGGTATTTTAAAAATAACTGTTCACATTAAGATAAATATAAGTAAAAATCTTTGTAAATGTTGTACGAGGGTCGAGCAAAATTTATATTAAAAAGCACAAATTTCATATAAATGTTATTGTCAAAATAATGTACTGCAAAGTTAATAACATATCAGAAAATTTCATTATACGAGGGTCGTTTATTAATTTTTCGTGTATACAACAGTGTGATGTAGGGTATTACATACATACATTATACCGACTACAACATCCTTGCTTATTTTTCATATGAAACACTGTCGAAACAAAAGCATTTCAAAAAAAGCGTTTCCCTATTTTTCGTTTCTTTTCCTGTTTTTCCTTTGAAATCTAAAAAAAATTATAAATTTCTGTTTAATCCGTAAATTTAAGTCAATTCGAATGAATTTTCTTGAAATGAAAATTTCTTAAGAATTAATCTTTTTATATTCGTGTCATGAATTTCCAATCAAAAAGAAAATTGAAGGTCGGGAAATGATGAAAATTTTGTGAGTTTTATATTTTAATAATGAATTAAAGTGAAAAAAGAGAAAACTTAATATTATACTGGAAATATTCTACGATTATTTCTCTATAAGTTAAACATAAAAATCTAAAGTTAAATAAAGAAAATTATTAAAAAGTTTTTGCGTTATTTTAACTTTCATCTTATGAAGACTGTTGTGTCAGTGAGTCTAAAACGATTTTTTGCGCAAAACTAACACAATTAAATGTTGAAGCATTGAAAATATTAAAATTTTACATTGCTAAAGTTCAGGTGTTTTCCAGTTTATGTTGTTGAATACATCCGGACCCTGATGATATTTTTCCAGCCTTGCTACAGAACATCAGCAAATCGAACCGTTTTCAGGTATTTTCAGGGCTTGTCTCGAATAAGGTATATACCCAGGTTTAGAGATGGGTTCAGACAAGTAAGACAACTGCTGGATAATGTTTCAGATAGAGGAACATTTGTTTTGTGAGCTTCCCAACTTATTTGGAACTAACATTAAACGCATTTCTGTTAATTCAAAACAAAATATCAATTGTTTTCCCCTCCAATCACCACTTTTTAAGTAGACATGCTTGTTATAGTATTTCTCATAAAGTTTTGGATCTTCGGACTGCAAAGGCTGGACAGTGACATACGTAATATTTAACCGTTTCAGTGTCCTCCCCGTATGCATTTCGATGTCCTCGATAACAGTTATGATGTTAACTTGTTGCCGTAGAGTGGAATGTACTAAGGTCACTTTTTCTCGAATTTAAAATACCCCTACTCATATTTTCCTCTAGGTATCCCCATAGTATTCACGTAGTTCTACCAACCCATTCATATACTTTGGCTTTCAATGCGTCAAAAAGCATTAGATTTTCTAATCTTACAACCGACACAAATTAGGCTCATTTGCCAATTCATCTTCCTCCACATTCTCGATTACTACCAGGTACCCAAGTGATCGTTGATAGTTTTCTTAGCATCGAGGACAATCCGAAAAATGGTACCCTTAGATTCCAATAAAAAAGTGATGCAATTGATTCTAAATTGTATCAATCATCTCTATACCGATTTAATATCCACCCATGTCATCCCTAATATAAAGTAAAATCGACCAAGTACTCCTTAGTCCAGGCTATAAACTCCCTGATCGCAAATACCTCCGATTGCGTATTATAATCTGGTTTCTGATTCGTCTATAAAGAGTACCAGTTCTGTCCTATCATTCTGTCTGAAGCCATTCGTAAATCAATTAGTTCCAACGGATGTATGAGGCAGGTATCCGTCCGACCCACATAGTATTCGAGTGATGCAATTAGTCCTAAATTGTCTATTCGATATTCTATTAATCATCTCTATACATATCTGATATCCACGTATGGCTTCCATAATCCATATTGTGTCCCTTATCGATCCATTCCTCCAAAATTTGGATTTGGCACGTTTTAAAGGTCGTCTCATATCACACATTGATTTCAATAGGTTGGATACAGAGTATTGTTTCCAATGTTCTGGTAGATGTCGTCCTTGTAACATTTCTTAATCCCAAGCAGCATTTTCTCTGAACTTTTTGCAAGACGTTAATGTTGCATTTCACTTTCATCGATTTCCATAAATAAGTACAGGCCTAATTACGTTACCCTATAGCCAGTGTGTGTCATTCTAGGATGTAAGTCCCATTTGGATAGAGTGATTTATTATAAAAAATATATATTTTGTTTGAATCTTAATTAAACCATAAAATAAATTAAAACCATAAAAAAATAAATAAAAATTAAACAAAAAAATCATATAAATTTTATTACATCCACAATCTAATTTAATAAATTAAATTTAAATTAATTTTACTTAAAAAAAAACAAGAAACGAAGCAAAGAAAATCTGTTTGTCATATAAAAATCCCATTAAAATGTTTATATTTCTATGATTTGATACGTTTTAATCAAAACAATTTTAAAATGTAACTTCCGTTTGTTTGCTGCCTGTTAAATGTTCAGTGTAGCATTTCCGGTGTTGCCAACTTAATTAAAATCTATTAAATTTTTCTTATTCTCTTTGGCTTATCATCCTAAAGGATTTTAATTTATTTCAACAAAAATAAATCCGCTTTTACTTCTGGTGACTTTTTAATATAAAAGTGAAAATAAAGAATTTCACTTGTTGTTGTTTTAATTCCATGAAATTAATTTCTTGTTACGCTTCATGATCTGCTTCTATACCCTACATCTCCATAGGCTGTTGGGTAATAATGACATTTGTGCTTAAATTTGTAACGTACAGAAAAATATTGCTACCACCACTTTTAAGTATATTGTTCGGCTCAGTATCACTTTCTGAGTGATTTAACGATGTCTGTCGATCTGGCTGGCTGGTTGTCCATGTAAACCTTGTGAAAAAAATCCAGGTCATAATTTTTGAGATACCTCGATGAAAGTTAGCATGTGTCATTATTTTGACCCAAAAATAATGCTTTTTCAAATTGATGATGATGGGTCCATTATTTCATCTAGCCCCCATACAACATTCCTCCCAGAATGGGGTTTTATAGTCATAAAAGTTCAAAAAGCCAAAATCTAATAATATTCTAAAATTATGTTCAAATTATACGATATATACGCAGGTATTGTGATATGAATTGGTCAAATTGAGGTAAATGTAAGAAAAAGTTTATTTATGAAATTTTACGAAGGTTTGTTACATAATTTCATTTAACTTCCGTATTACCCCTCTAAAAGAAGTTCTTTAAAAGCGCACAAACCAAACATATAAATTAGTATCATAATGTACAAATTAGAAAATATATTTATACGAGGGTCGACCATTAAGTTTTAATAGTTACCATTAATAACCAACAATGTGATATAGGGTATTTAATATTCGGGCTTCACCGACAATAAAAATTTAAAATAGAATAAGTAAAAATGCTATATTCGGCTATGCCGAATTTTCAAAACCCTCCATCACAAATGAGAATGAACCAAATACGTTATGTTTACATTTACATTTACACTCACACACGCATACAATATATGAAAGTATTTTTTAAAGTAACATAGGCTATACAAATTTCGATAGGACCAGGGGGAGAGATATCCCCCTCCCCCCCCAAAACAAAGCAAATATTAATCATCGAATATCTAAAATATAACAGCGACAATTTTCAAATTTGTTTTCAATCACTTTTTCGAGGAATTGTTTTACTAGACAAAATGTACGACGGATAGGATCAGGGGGAGAGGTAACATACAAGGAAAATATTGATCATCGAATATTTAAAGATTTGTAAAAGCGAGAGTATTTAAATTGGTTCCAATTACTTTTCCTTTTTTCAAGCAAATTTTGATTATCGAATATCTAAATAACTATAACAGCAGTAGTTCTCAAATTCGACCCCAATTATCTCAAGTATTTTCTTTACTGATGAAAAAATAGTACGAGTAGGATCAATAACTGTAAAAACGGTATTATTCAAAATGCAATTACTTTCCCAAAGATCTTTTTCACTGGCCAAAATATATCCACCCACTTTGTAAGCGCACCGGGTCTTAGCTAGTAAGCCATAAAATGATTTATATTTTTGGCTATAATTTTTTTCCTAGTAACCGATTTTGGTCACTTTCGGAATAGTAATGAGGTACATATAGCTTAATCTTATGGCTAAATTTCATATCAATCAATTTATAATATAAATTATTTGCGAATGATATTCTCTTGAAGTTAGTGGCTGCCTTAGATATCGGTCTATATCTTTTAATTTACTTTACCGATAAATGGTAAATTTCTCAGGACTATAATAAATATTCAGGTCAAATTTTATTGAGCTCTTTTAATTATTAAGGATGTGAGCATGCCAACAGCAGACAAACAGAAGGATTTAGCTAAATAAACTGAGATGATTTCTTCTTAGCGTTACACACAGAATGACAAACTTCATACACCCACTTCACAACTTGTGGTGGTGAAGCGTGAGAAAATTATATTTTCTGTCTCCTGCTTTTCGTTATATTTTGACATTTTTAATAGGTTAAATAGAACCTTAATGAATGAGGGAATTCAATAAAGCTGTTCATAAAAAATATAAAAAAAATACAAAAACTAGAAACGGAATGTAAATGATATTATGAAAATTGGAAACGGAAACGTTGCGGAAAAAAATGATGAAGTGTTTAATAATTGCTTAAGATTAGTTATAATTAAACACACATACATATTTATGTATGTATGTGTGTATGTTTATATTTATTAAGGTTAAAAGAAATAATCGTAATCGATTATGTTGTCTACAATAAAAATTATATATAACAACTGTCTGTATTAAGAAATAATAAATATAATTTAGTTATAATTGTATATACAATTATCATAAATATGTATATACAAGATTTCGTCATTTCTATGGAAAACATAAGGACTCAATGAAATATTTCATTATCTATATTTGATAACCTCCACAACCAATTAATGATGAATGAGAGATATTTAAATTGAGTTAGGAATTTTGGAAATAATTCTATAAATTTTCAACATTTAGATTAATTTATATAAAATTTATACAAGGTTACAGTTCAGGAACTTCTCAGTTAAGTTGAAGAACAACAGACCTTTAGCTGATCTGGTGGATTGAAGGTGAACTTCTTATATGATCCTTCCGCGAATATTGATCTTTTGAAATTTCGCCAAAAATTCATTTTTAATGCCAAATAAAAGAAGTTTTTCATATACAGTCACAGACATAAGTATAGGCACAAAATTAAATTAGACATAAAGTGTAAATATTTAAATATTCAAATTGAATATTTTATTGACAGACAATAAGTTTATAGTGTGCAGTTTACAATGTAATAATAAAACAAAATTCTGAAATCTGATTGACCGTGGAATATTCAATTACTGTACACTTTTCTTAATATTTTCCATTAAAATATTGGCTTCAAAATAATAGCACTACCCGGTTTCAACTATAACAAAAGACCAAAAATAAATAATTGTTGTTTTCTATTTATTGTTAGAATTACATACGGTATTCATACGTTCAGTATTTTCACATATTCTGACACATCCATAAAAGTTTTAATACGGTAAATCGGTCTAATACCATAGTACGAAAAGCACATCCATACCAAAACATTAGAAGCGTCGTGTTTGTAAGTTTTTGTTGTATATATTTGATTATATTCCTTGCTCGGAGGTCTTCTTTCAAATACAAATATTTTAGACATCATCGGTGCACAGAATACTTCTTTCCTTCTTCCATATATTAAACCAAATAAATTTTGGCAAACTTTAGTCTATTTGAGACATGCGGAGAGGTTAAGAAGGAGACTTTTCATGGTTTATGGGCTTTCAAATTAGTTTCAGTACTTATTGACTGATTTAATTCCTTTTTTATTCCCCACAGCTGAGATTAATGTTGCCTTCTTCAATTTACGTAATATACGATAAACCATTAAAGGTGTTCCAACAGTTTTCGTCCACGAATCCTTACTTTTAATAGGTTATGACATGTTTAATCATTTCAATAATTTATCCCCTAAAATTTCTTATTTCGGCATAAGTCTGTTCATAAGAACCACACATTTTAATGAGTTGACACTTTTCCAGAGTACAACGTTTAGACCAACCCATTATTTAAATTCCAATAACACGCTTCTTGAAAACAATTGTTAATTATAAATTTCAGACTTTTACACTAAATGTTATAATAATTGTTTGGAATGTTTATTTTTTTAAAGTATAACAAAATGGTGCTATGATTTTGAGGGGTCCTAATCTGATATTTTGTCTTTTTAATGAAATTAATTAGAATACTCATGTTAATTTAAAAGAAATGAATTAATTTTCTCCGAGAATATACTTTGAATAATGACACTATAAAATTGTGGATAAAAATATTCCTGTTCAAAAACACAAAACAGCATCGAAGTTGTGACTTGTGATTGGTGCTATTATTTTGAGCGCAGCTGTATAAGGCAAACTTTACGAAACTATTTATTGATTGTCAAAAATTTATAAGGAGTGAGATTGAAAATTTCTTAACAAACATATATGTTAATAAAAACTAAAACATTAAATTTCATTTTTTCTTTTGCGATTGAAATTATTATTAAAATTTACGACAACAAATGTTTTTATAGTTTTAATCTTTTAACGTTTTTATAGTGTTATTTGTCAAGTGGCTCGAACATCCATTTAAAATCTACACTTTTGGACACCTTTTTAAACTCATCAATTCTTTTTTAACAAGAGCTCAATATCTCTCCTCTGGCCTTTATTGTTCTTGTATCACTCAAGGGCTTGTTTACCATAGTGAAAGTATGCCAAACCACGCCAAAATTAAGTGGAGGTCTTATAAATGGAAGCAGCCTTTTTTTGACTACTAATGCGTCTTTAACTTTTCTTCAACATTCCCTTGAGCTTCAGCAACATACAATTGTTGACCAAAATGTTGTGAAAAATCCGCGAGAACATATGTTTTGTCTTCCATTATGCTACAGGATTTTTTTAAATTAACATTTATTTCCATGTAAATTTTTAAAAATACAAAATTTATAAAATACAGGCCGCAGTTTTAAAGATTTCTTAATATTCTAAACAATGTGCTAAATTATATGAGGATCGGTCTATATAATTTATACGAGGGTAGCTACCATATATAACCAACAATGTGGTGTAGGGAATTAAATAGTCGGGCTTGACCGAGTATAACTTTTTATTTTTTTCATAATAATTTTCCCACTTTTCGTAAAGAACTCCCAACATTCCTTCGGAGATTTCTTTCATTCCATACAAAAATATAATTTGAATAATTTTCCTCTGAAAAACAAAAAAGATAAATTAATTTGGAACTCAACAGGTTAGTGGCTTTTTGGCGTTTTACTTTTTACGTGTCTGTTGCCAAAAATAGAATTTCTGTTAATAAAGAATGTGTATGTGTGTGTGTATGTGTGTTTGTACAACAGTGTAGATAAAATAAGACAAGTCTCAATAAATAGAGGTGAGAACGTGTATGTCAATTTCATAGAATGTGAAAGTATGCATGAGTGTGTGTGTGTGTGTGTAAATATGTTGAACCAAAATAAAATATATATAATTTTATAAACCTTAAATGGTTGCTGTTATAACGTTTTGGCATATATAGACTTTTATTATACAAGTAAATAAAAAAATAAAGACAGAATTTTTATATACATACTCATATACGTGTGTGTATGAGTGCATACAAACACAAACACCTATAAATTCATCAATACATTTTTATTCTCTAAATACATTTTTTGTATCGTCAGCTTAAATGTAACACATACATTTTCACTTGTTTCTTCAAAAAATAGTTCATCCTGGAATCATTTATTAACAGAACTCTCCCCATTTCTGTTAACGTAATGTTAAGAAAATATTCCTCCTCTATAACAAAAACATCCATTATACAGATCACATTCACTTTGTTCATTCATTGTTTTCTGAAGTCAAGTGTAAATGAATTCACTGCTCACAAGCTCAAACACAAACACATATACTTTCTTCTCTTGTTCGCATATTTCATATCCTCTTACATATACATACACACATACTTAGACAGATACATTGCCACAGACACAAATAAACAATCACACAAATACACTTGTAAATGCAAATAGCCAGTCAGAGTGAACATTTACAGTTGTGATACGAAAAATTCGTTTAAATAATAAACGAGATTAAATTGCAAACAACAAATACCATAACAACAATAACAAAAATAACTTAACGGTATTCTAACGTCATCTTCATCTAAAACATCAACAAAGAAATAAACAAAAAACATTTACAATAAGAGAAATAACACAATTGAAAACAGTGTCAAAACACAGTGGGATTGAAAGTGGATAAAGAGGAACAAGTAAGAAAATATAGTCGTTCAAGCCCGACTATTTTATACCCTACACCACATTGTCTGTTAAAAATATAGTTACGAAAAATAAATGAACGACCCTCACATTATTTGATTTTTTTATTTATTTTTACGTTTAAGTCATTTTATATTTAGGACTTTTATGACCTTAAAATCCCATTCCGGGAAGAACATTTGTGTGGGAGGTACCTGAAATATTGGACCAACTCATTATATTATTTAGTTTTTATACCCTCCATCACCACCACAAGTGATGATGAAGGTATATTAAGTTTTCATTCAGTGTGTAACGCCAACAAGGAATCATGTGTATATATATTCTTGCACTGAATCTCGGGTCTACGACTACAATAATTAAAATTTAGTCTAATTATTTGTTATTGTTATCCTCAGTAAGTTCTAATCACATATTGTATTATTTATTGAGTAGAAAACAAACTATCGACCGATATCTGAGAAAACTTCCTAAAATTAAAAAAAATTGAGTAACGTTTATGACTTATTCAATTTTCATAAAATTTCGCATGTCGTAAGTGCCTTTAGTGAAAAGACATTACGCACTAAAAAATTTTCAACATTTTGTAAGGAAAAGGGAAGTATATTCCCCTAATAATCGAAATTTAAATATCGCATATCTCCGAAAATTTTAAAATTTCTTAAATTTCTTAAAAACATTGAAGTCTAAATAAATTTGGATAGGGGCACAGGGGAGAGATGATCCCTTACAAGCGCAATTTTATCACATTATCTATCCTATTTCAGTATGAAAAAGATTGTTTTCGAACCCAATCTTAAAACTAAAATGAAATAAAGTAATTTGGTAGGTTTTTTTCTAAACTTGTAAATTATTTGAATAAAACCTAACCTTAAAATGTAGTTGTATCGTTTTCAATACGATATCGAAATTCAACTCAATCGGATAAGCTGAAAAAAGAAGTTTGATACCACTAAAAATTTGGTAGTTCCCAATTTTACGATAATTCAATAAAATTTTTTAGATAAAGTTATTTTGAAGGAATTAACCCCAAAAAATATATTGCTGTCATTATTTGACCCATTATTATTTCACAAGAAATATTGGAAATACATGGTTTTGAACCCCATTAATAAGATAATTTATGTGGCACAAGTTTTTTCCGTGATAACTCGTCAAAATCCGGTGATTGTCACAAAGACAAGATGTTTGTTGGTTGTATTATTTAGGAGAATGATAACAAAGTGGAATCTGAATAGTCCAGAGAAACTAACGATTGCCAGACTAAATAAACTTGTAAAATTTATTGTTAATAAAGATAAGAATTGAACAGTTTTGACTGAACAGGTAATTTATACTTAATAAAAATAAATTTGAAAGCACCTTTGCTGTATTCTTGTTACTCTTTTCAGAAAAAAACACTTCGGAACCACTGTGCACAATTAGGGGGTGGAGGGTATTTAAACTTGAACACAATCCAATAAGGTACCAAAAAATAACGGAGTCATTAAGCTATTAGTATATAAATCGAGTACATTCCTTTCCATTGAAATATTTACAACAAGTGAGAATGTTATATTCGGTTATGCCGAATCTTTAATACACTCCACCATAAATGCGAAGTAAATACGTCATGTTATTGGCTATAACTTTTTTCTACTGATTTTAATAATTATATCCTATACCACCATAGGTAGTACAGAAAAATATTGCTACCACCACTTTTAAGTATACCGTTCGACTCAGAATAATTTTCGGTGTCGATTTTACTATGTCCGTCCACGGCTGTCCATGTAAACCTTGTGAACAAAATACAGGTCGCAATTTTTGAGATGCCTCAATGAAAATGGCCATGTTTCTTTATTTTGGCCGAAGGACGATGCTTATTGAAATGTTCCTCCCGGAATGGGCGTTTGAGGTCATAAAAGTCCTAAATATAAAGCGATTTTAACGAAATTCTTTTGCCAAAGAAATTTAAAAATATTTTAAAATGATGTGCCAAATTATAACAGGGATCAATGCACTAAAACTACAACAAATACTCAAGCCAAATTTCATTGAGCTCTATAAATTTTTGTGGATATGCGCTTGCCAACAACAGACATACGGACATATCTAAATCGAATTAGATTTTGATTTGATGCTAGAATATATATACATTATGGATTCTGAGATAATTCCTTCTCAGCGTTACACACAGAATGACAAAGATAATATACCCTTTTCAACACCTGTGATGGTGTAGGGTATACAAATAATTGTTAAGAAAAATATTTTCTAATACCGACAACAGCACACACTGTATACCACATAAACATCATAAACATAACCACGTTTTGTTTTATATTATGTTCTAAGCACCACCATTCTCTCCCAAAACAATAGGAAGTAGATACAGTCTTAGAGATGGGTGGGGGCTCTAGTCATTATTGTCACAATGTACCATCTAACATTTGTTGTTTTTACATTCTTACTTATGTGTGTGGGTGGATTGCGCAAGATTTTTAATTATAAGACATTTAGGCAGAGGCGGTATAGTCATCATCATCACCATAGCAAACGTCATCATCATTATCATCTGCATTGCCATCATCATCATCATTATTGTGTTCTTTATAAACATCAACATTAAAATTACCATCATTCATATTATTCTAAAAAGGATATTATCACTGCTGTTATTGTTGTTGTATATTTACATAAGAATTAATATTTAATACACAACCAACCTACAGAAAACACTTAGTGTTGTTGTTGCTGCTGTTGCTTTTTACTTAATCACTGAACGGGTACAATAATGTTGATTCTTTTGTTTAGTTACACCAACTGGAAACAAAACTAAAATACAACAAACAAATTTAAGTTTTAAAATTCGGCCGTGCCGAATTTTCTATACCCTTCACCTTTGCTTATATGGATTTTTTGGTTTTTAAAGCGACGGACTTAACATTTAACGTTAAGTCTCTGTTATAAATAGACTTTCATAATATCATCACTTGTAGAAGAAGGAGAAAATGACAACGATTACTTTAGCCTTTATTTGAGTCAACATAGATTCTTTAGAGCATCCAATATACATGAAAAATTTTATTTAGATCACGAGTAGTTTACGCTTTTACTAAAACGATACTAGTAAATATATAAAAGAGCTATTTATGGGCCGATTTTGAAAATTAAAAAAAAAACAAAAATCTGGAAAAAATGCATCAAAATTTTGTCCATATTTCCCATAGGAGGTTTAAAATATCGGAAAATGAGTTTTTGCTTATAACTCGAAAGCTAATGGACCGATTATTGTGATGTTTTAAACTCAAAAATTCTCCTTATTATTTCAGATCTGCTAGTACAAAAATTATGCCTCTAGCAAAAACATTACTTTGCCTTACATTGTTATTGTCTTCAATACTTTATCCAACAACAACAACAACAAGGAAAATAAAGAATTGTTAATATCTCGGCTATTTATGAACCGATTTGAAAATTTAAAAAAATCAAAATTCGAGAAAAAAATTAGTAATTTTTCTGCATGGAAACTAGGTCCGTAGCTGCCTCAAGAACCTCAGAATAAGTTTTCGCCCATATCTCGGAAACTAAAGGCCCAATCGAGTTTATGTTTTCAAATCAAAAATTCACAAAAATATTTCTGACCATTTAGTAAAAAGACTTCTAAATTTCTAGCATTAATATAATGGCCCAAATCTCAAAAACATTATTTTAAACGTTGTTATTGTTTTCCTATAGTTATAAACAACAACTATCACATGGGCCTAAATTTTTAAAGAAAGAATTTACCATATCTCGGTGGTTTATGAACCGATTTTGAATAAGGAAAAAGATTTAATTCAGAAAACAAATTGTACCAGGTCCACAGGTCTAATAGCGGATTAAAAATATATGAAAATATATTTTGTCTGTAACTCAGGTACTAATGGTGCAATTCCGCTAAATTAATTGAAATCTAACTGTGAACAAATTAAGTCTCCAATCGTATAGTTTTTTTAAAAAAAGAGGCCATATAGGAACCAATTTCCCTTAATTTTAATAGCAAAATTCTCGAAAGCATTTGCAGTCGTTCGATATATTGTCATATATGTGGAGGGTCTCATAAAATTGATTTCAACCGACAAACGGACGGACATAGCTTAATCAATTTCTTTTTTTATAGCGATCCAGAATATCTATACTTTTGGGGGTCTAAGTCGAAAATTGTGGAAATTACAAACTGAATGACAAACTTATATACACCCTTCCGATCTAGACAGGTGAAGGAGAAAAAATATGAAGAAAATATTTATTTTACTGTCATCCATCCATACAAAAAAATGCTATTTTATCAACGATTCTTGAAATTCTGTTATCCCTCCCTTTTGGTGTAAAATTATGTCAAACAATTATTAAACTATTTTTTTCTTCTTCTTCTTTTTTGTTTATTATTTTGAAATTCATTTTCAAGGACTATTTGTGGTAGAACAATAAAACAACAACAACAATGACACAGAAAAAAATATAGTGGCAAACAGGTGATGACGGTATAAATGATAAAGACACTCAAAAACTATGATGATTGATAAAGGGACTGACTGAATGACTGAATGAAATAATAAATTCCAAAAGAGTGAGTAAGTGAGTGACTGCTCTTAATATTAATACGTGTATACTCTAAGGTATTGTTTTGCGTGACAATAACGATGGGAAATTTAGAAAATAAAAAGAAATAAATAAAAATTCTTAAAGCAGCTGCAACGAATTTTAAATAACTTTGGAACCATGAAATATTTTTATAGAAAATTTTGCACTGATATTTTTAGGATGTTTTTCAATGGATTTATAGCTGCTCAGATTCTTATTGAGAATAGGTGACGAGTGGTAGAACTCTTAAGTTGGCCATCTCAGGAATGAATTAAAGAAAACAATTTTTTATGACTTGATTAAAGAAAATCCTGTCGCCGTGGAACTAATGACTATTTTTTTTTAATAATTGTCACACATACATTATTTAAGTGTTTTTTAAATAATTATGGGAAGCTCGGATTTTTAGTCAGACCAAGCAACGAGGGGTACACTATCAAACTTAGTCACCTTAAAAATAAATTAAAAACACTATTTTTTATAACTTGATTTAAGAAAAGACTGTAACTTTGGAACTACAAAATGTTTTAAATGAAACTTCACACAGGTTTTTTTGAGATATATTCCAAATGATCTAGAGTAACTCAAGATCCCAGGGAGATCAGGCGACAAGGCGTGGACCTCCACATTTGGTGACTTTGGAAATGATTTTTATTTTTTATAAACTTATTTTCATGATTTATTTCAAAAATCAGTATAATTATTTTCCTCAAAAAAAGGGTTCCAATTGTGGTTTAAAAGTAGAAATTTTACCCTCTTATAAGGTCGATATGATCAATTACTAAATAAAAGTCAATTTTTAAAAAAAGTTTTGCCCTTAAGGGAATTTCGGATATTTCGGAATAAAAAATGGACCTCTGTTAACAGTTTTATATTAAGCAGCAATTGGTACATATTATACATATATTTTATAATAATAACTTTATTTATATAGATTTTATTGAAGATCTAACATTAAAACGTTTTTACAAATTTCAACTGAAAATAAAAGTTTTAGGTTTTTCGAAAAATTTATTGAAGTATTTTAGTGTTAATAGTTAATTTAATACGAATTATTATTTTTCAAGTAATTAACTTTAAAATGATACCAAATACTTGTATAAATAATTTCTATAATCAATTAAAAATTAACTTAAACTTGGTTCCCTCCAGTTAAATTTGCACATTTTCGATAAAAATTTACAAAGAATTTTATAAAAGCAAATTGATAACCTGAGCAGGTGGGGACCTGTACTCCTCTTTATCAGCTGTTAATATGAAATTGATGTAATTCAAAGTCTTATAATTATTATTTCATATAAAATGTCAAACTTAATTTACCTTCTTTTTTAGTGAAGTGTATTTCACAAATCATCTATTCATATCTCTTGAGTGTTTTGCATTTGATAGATAAGAATAAAAAGTTTGTTATAAAGTGTTGCCAAGTAAATAAATAGTTTTAAGTATGAGAAATCACTAAAAAATTAGCTAAAATGCTGAATAGTGAATGGAAATTTATATTGAGGGAAAATAAATGAGTTTTTCACAATTGTAATGGAAATGATTTTGAATTTGAATATTTCAAATTATTTTTTTTGCTTTAGTTTCTGTCAAGAATAAATTATAATGCAGTAATTGTGAGTTATTCAAATGTAAATTATGATTATTATTTTTTTAATTTATCAATATTAAAATTTAAATCTGAGCCAAACTCTTTCTTATCGATATTTTCTAATAAAATTAAATTTTGATGTTATTCGGAATACGTGAGCGTATAAGTAATTAAAACAGATAATAATATTAATTATCATACAACAAACTTATCTACATATTACTTGCATCCGTTGAGTAAGGTCCCCTGGTTTCGGTTACCTTGGTATATATTGTAACTCATAAGTTCTTTAAAGACTGCATACGAATTCCTCTCATACCTTGATCTATAACTTGATTCCTTCAAAGACGAAAAAACATATGTTTGCTTTCATCGGTTAAGATCTACTATATGATACCCTACACCTTGACCCAAACTGAACATATAGTTTGATTTTATGATTTTTAATTGCATAATATTTATTTATTTATTTTAACTATTTTCATGATACTGAAATACATAAGAGTTTTATATCCTTTGAGGTGTCGGAAGTTTGTGCAAAATTTAATTAAAAAAATCTTCATATCTTTGAGTTTTATGAGCTTAAATCCACATTCCGATAATGTTTTTTTTTTGTGTTACCCCATTTTTCCATATGTTACAAACATCAGCGCAAACACATAATAACCCAATCACTTACAGTGTTGTAGGCTTTAATCGGAATTAACATATTTGAATAGGATCATTGGATCCCAAATTTCTTTAGACATATTGAAGTTAAATATTTTTAGACAACTTTAAAATAAATACAAAGTTCAACATAATAAAATCAATTAATCATAGCCCGACTATATAATGAACTACATCACATTGTTAGTGGTAAATGTCTGCTACAAAAAAATTTTGAACGACCTTCGTATAATTTGCTTTCATTATTTATGCTTAAGTGTGCAATATATTATTAAAATACTAACATTCATGTGAAATTTATGCGATTTAAAAAGAATTTTTTCTAAAAACTTATTTGGGAATGAGAAAAGATTATGGACCTATGACAAATAATAGATCGATTTCGTGAAATTTGGTATATTTGACTTGTTTTCGCAAAATTTGATTAAAATCGTTTTATATGTAGGAATTTTATGGACTAAAATAACAGTCCAGAGGGACATTTTTATGGCACTTATATGAAACAATGGACCGATCATAACCAATTTAAATAAGCATCATCCTAACGCCAAAATAATAATATGTGCCAAATTTCATGGACGAACGAACATGCCTAAGTCGACTCAGGAAGTGATTCTGAGGCGAATGGTATATATATATAGAGGTGGTATTGCTATTTTTTCTGCCCGTTACAAACACCTATAGTGGTGTAGGGTATAAGTAAGAATGCAGAGATCGATTTAGGCTGATTAAACATTAATTAAATAATACTATACGATATTAGGAATGTATGCCATTTGAGGCGATTTTCGGTAATGAGAGTTATGTCAAGGCGAATAGAAATTATAGAATGAATTTGAATTCGCTTTGCCTTAACAAAAATAGAGATATCTCTAAAATAACGACCCGAAGATATTAAGCCAGTTACAACTCATCGGCTCAGAAAAGAATTCTGAATTCTTAAAATCACGACCTGAAAACATTAAGCCAGTTGCAACTCATCGACTCAGAAAAGAATCTGAATCCATCGATATACTTCTAAATAGTAACATTATATTTCTGTGTTATATAAACGTCTGCAAAAACGCGTAAAAACTCAATCGCCTATAAAAGTCTATATCATTTTCTTTTATAACCATTAATCTTCAATACGAATACTTATGCAACACATACATACTTATATACATACGTATTCGTATTCAATAAATTATATAAAATATACGCCCACAGTTCCAACATAGAAAGAACAAGTAAGAAGGCTACATTCGGTTGTACTGAATCCTTAATATCCTTCACCACATGTGTATTATAATACCTACACTAACATACACACGCACACTGATTAAAAGAAATTATTTCTTAAAGCGAACATGCTTATGTGTAGGGATCATAAAATGTGTGAATATTTATGACTTTTTTTCTTCTTCTGTTCCGATTTTGATAGTTTTTGGCACAGTGATGAAATATTTTTATTTAAATCTATTAAAAAATAATTAAAAACTTCTTATAGAATTTAGAGGTTGTTTCAGATATCAGTCTATAACTGATATTAAATAGGGAAAATAAAGAGATATAATAAAGATAACAGAACAATAATAAAGTCTTTTTGTAAAATTTTATTAACCTGCGATCAGTAATAAAGGTTTATTAGAACTGACAGACGAACATAAACTAATCGGTTAAGAATTTGATGTGATGCAAAAAAATAAATACTTTATGGAGTCTTGAATTATATGTGAACTTATCGGGATCCGCTTAACAGAGTTCCAAAGTTTGTGGTCATAAAATATTTAAGACCATCCAGATTCTTTATAAATAAACTTATTTAATAATTCCAAATTCGACCCAATTTTCTTATAACACTTCAATTTTTGGCGCAATTTGTCAAATCGCAAAGCTGGAATATAGAAAAAAGATATGTATTTTGCATAGGTTCAGGTATTCTAAAATTTTTTGTAATAGATATTTTTAACAATTAATGGAATTTTGAAATTTTTTGCAAAAAAAATCCTGCTCGAGATGAACAACTTTGGAGACCCTGCCACCGTACCCAGAAAACCACTAAAAACTTGTGCTGCTTCAAATCAATTAAGAATGTTTATGAGAAATTTCATTAAAAATTATTAATAATTCCAAATTACAAATTCTTACCAATAAAAGATTTTGAGATCACTGTCAAGAGCTTATTTTTTTTAATGAAATTTAATAAGTTTTAAATTTAAATTTATTGTCGTTAATAAAAATGAAAATAAAATTTATATTTTTAATAAATCTTATTGATATTTAATACCCAAGTGAAATTAATTTAAAAATAAAATAAATATTATTTTTTTATTTTATTTATTTATGAAATTCAATCTATTTTTATTATTGAGTCAGTCTTCTTATTGAATAAGATTTTCAATAGAAAAGATGTTAATATCTTTATTTTACTCTTGTATTTTGTTTTGTTTTGTTTTCTTTCATCTTTATATTTTTTTTGTATTTCTTTCTTATATTAAAATTAACTATTATCCTTAAGAACATTTTCAGTATAGTTATTGTTGTAAAGGACATGACTCTTTTCAATGAAAGCTTTTAAATTAGTTGTTAAGCTACAACAAACTGTAAAGCTTTCTTTATATACCATTCTTATGACTTTGTTGTTGTTGTAATACAAACAAAGAACACTCACCTTACACACACACTCAAACAGTCAAGCATTCACTCACTCACTCATTCTCTCTCTCTGTTATTCATAGAGTTGAAATTGCTTTTCAACGAAGTTACCGGCAAATTTTCTTATAAAACTTTTTTATACCCTCCAACACCCACAAGTAGGAAAGGGGTATATTAACTTTGTCACTACGTGTGTAACGCTAAGAAGGAATAATCTCAGACCCAATAATGTATATATATTCTTGCATCAAATCAAAATCTGAATAAAGTCAGCAATGTCCGTCTATCTGTCCGTCTGTCTATCTCGTTCACAACCACAATGACTTACAGAGTTCAGTGAAATTTAACCTGAGTATTTGCTATAGTCCTCAGGAGTTTCCTATTTAAATTATATTTTTGGCTATATTTTTATACCCTACACACCGAAGGATGTTAGGGTATTATGCGTTTGTGCCGATGTCTGCAACATGCAGGTGTTACACCTTAAGAATCACTTTCTGAGCCGAATACGCGATGTCAAAGCCTATTGAAATTGGCCGTAATGACCAATACTTCAGGTACCTCCCATACAAATGTTCTTCCCAGAATAGGGATTTAAGATCATAAAAGTCCTAAACACAAAGTGATTTAAATGAAATTGGCACAAGAAGTCTTCTAATATTCTAAAACGATGTGCCAAAATATGCGAGTATCGTTCATTATTTCTCATAGGTCCCCATACTAACCCCTTTCCAAGTATCAATTTAAAGGGCAAAAATCTCACATATACATTGGTATTGTAATAATTATTAGTCAAATTAAGATAAATGTAAGCAAAAATCGATGTGCAAAATTATACGATGGTCGGTTTATAATTTCTTGTAGCTCCCATAAAACATAAATTTGAATGTCCACAATAATGTCTACACACACTTAACATAAATCATAAAATTAAACTATACGAGGGTCGTTTAGTAATTTTTCGTAACCACCATTTTTAAGCCACAATGTGTTCGTGATATTAGATAGTTGGCCTTGACCGACTATACATTTTTACCTGTTTTCTAATAACCGATTTTGATAAGTTCCAAAAACAGACAGACGGACAGACGGATATAGCTACATCGAATCAGATTTTGATTTGATGCATACATTCTGGGTATATACATTATGGAAG